>CM057845.1:96250632-96262952 GCA_030068395.1 Apalone spinifera
CCCCCCCCCCACGATCAAGTATGTCCGGTATTTTGGGAGGGTCTACCTGGTAACCCTAGTAGGGGGGTGGGAGGCCAATCACGGGGACCTCCCCTAGTTCAGCAAATCCCCTCATTCAGGACCAGTCAGGTCCAGATGGTGCTGGACTAAGGAGGTCCAACCTGTATTAGGGAAAAAAATTGGTTCCATAATTTGGTCACACATTCAGTGAATCTCAAAGCCTTTTCCAAAATAAGGTCCCTTGTAGTGCATCAGTGAAATAATGCACAGGATTTGGTAAAACATTCTTTATTCAGGTTCCTTATTCTCTTGCCATTTTCCTCCTTCCTTTTCCCCCCAAGATCTATGCCTTTTGATCAAAGTAGCTGATTGTTGGGACAGTTTTGTGTTTTGTTTGTTTTGGGTTTTTTTCATTTTTAATATTTACACTATATGAGGAGTTTTGTAAAAATTAAGTATATACAAATAATTGGTTAGTTCTGTATATTTTGTCAAACCCTTAATTTTATATCAAAAACTGTTCAACTTTACCCTTTACTTGATCCACCAGTTACAAATTACTAGTAAAGATTTTTGACCTCTAATATGTTATTTTGGTTGTGTGCTTTTTTTAAGTTTAATTTTGTGTGTAAATGTGTTGCTCATAAACAATTGGCATAATAGGCCTGATCCAAAGTCCAATGAAGTCAATGCGACTCTTTCCATTGGCTTCATTGATTTGGATCAGACTTCATGTGAATAGATGCTAAGTTTCCTATGTAACCGTGCTAATGCGTCCTACCCCTGTCTTATCACGTCTTTCCTACACTGTAATCGGCCAAGGGCCGTATCTTGTTGTAAACCATTTCTTTAGCCCTGAGAGAGATTCCTCTGATGAATGGGACTGTTGTGGAGAAGGACAATAATTTAAAATGCTCTTGTTGTCCGGGTTGATTTTCAGTCACCTGCTTTGCATCTAAGGACTGATCCTCTTCCCAGCACTGGTAAAAATTGTGAGCTATGGCAGTCATGCTTGATTTGAAAGAGAGGTAGACCTGAGTGTCCCCTATATACTACTCTCACATCAGTCCATTTTGTCTTTCAGTTCTCATGAGTATATACTTGCATGTAGACCCAGATCCTGCAGAAGCCAAAATTAAAAACATACTGTCAGAAATGGAAAACATAAGTAGTGGTTCTGTGGTGTTGCAATTATTAATAATATTAGAAATTATTAATACTAGTGTGGGAAATCACCAGACACTAATTTAAACTTTAATCCCTTTATTTAATCTAAAGGTCAAATTATATTTTATACAGTTTCTCTAAGTATGCATGACAGCCTAAAAACAAGCAGTTGCTACACCCAATACAGTGACAAAGTATCCATAAACATGTGATCAGTATGCTTACAGTTAGGCAAGAAATAGAGGGAACTGTCTATTCTGGTGGGCTCCAGCATGATCAGGTAGGGTAGGACAAAGAATCTTCAAATTCTTAATTTTGTTTAATATCCTTTAACAGTCAGCCAGATAATGACTTCAGCTAAAAGCAATTGGAGACAAGTCTCAGCGGGATAGCCGTGTTAGTCTGTAACTTTAAAAATAACAAGTAGTCCTGTAGCACCTTAAAGTCTAACAAATATATAGGATCATGAGTTTCATGGGTAAAACCCACTTTGTCAGATGAGTTAGTTCACCCTTATTTTTTGGTCTTCATCCAGAAAAGTTTTACAGCCTTCTTTCTCCCCAAGGCTTTTCCTCCCTTTCTCTTCCCCTCCTTGCTCACCAGCAGTTTTTCCTTTGTACCTCGGTTACATAGCCCTTAGTTTTTGAGATTACACTGGTATGTGGAATGCAGTTGGGAAGGTTCATGCTGGCTCTTCTCTCTTGCTTTATTTAATTCCATGTGCAGTCACCCTATCAGTCAAGATGTCCTTTATTGTAACCTCCCTTTTGAAACCATACATTCTCCCTACTTCATTTCTTCTGGTCTGATAACTCGCTATTTTCAAGACCTTCCTTCTACTCGTTAGTCAGGACCTTTCTTTAGAACACATGTATTTCCTTAACCACATTCAAACTAACTCTTATTCTTAATTTTATATTTCTTCTTCTGGTGGCATAAAATATCTTCACCCTAAAAAATAACAACACAATGCCATTCCCAGATATGACTCAAAGGCTCAGTCACCAGGGAAAGCTGCAGGAATACATCTTGACATTTTTCCCCCCTAGAGCCTCATGACTTTTCTGCCACCTGGGATATTTAAACTGAAATCTTGCCCCAAGGTTGAGATCTTGCAGTTTCTTCACTTTTTATAATTGGGTGCCAGGAGTTTTCATTAATTTTTTTTTGAATGAAAAGGCTTGGTCTAATAAGGTGCTTGTTTGTCATCCTTTGTCATCTTTGTTGAATCAACATACTTCATGGTGGTTTATAATTTTATCTTCTGGGATTTTACACCTTGGTTAACCCAGAGGCAAAACTAAGTATTTGTGTCTTGCAAATCAACTCAGACTTGAGAAAATTTACTACAGCACCCTTACGTATTAGGAATTAGGCTGTACATACAGATAGAGGCTGATATTACTTTTGTGGAGCTCTGGGCCAGAACAGATGGGGACCCCTCCCCACCTCTTCCTCCTACAGTCCCTTCACCTCACCTCCATCGCTCAAGCCAGGGAAATAGGGTTGAGGAACATGGGCTTATCCCACCCCACTCCTCCGCTGGCACTTCTGCTGGGCAACAGGGGCTTCCCCCGCCCTTCCAGCACTCCTGCTGGGGAGCAGGGTTAAAGCACAAAGCGACTTCTCCATCCCTCCTAGCGCTCCTGACACAGAGCAGGGATGGGAAGTGCCCTAATTGCCTGGGGCGCGTGGGTACAGGCCCGGTTGGCCCAGTGGCTAATCCACCACTGCATACAGAACCAGACACACACAGGTCAGGGAAGGCAGACTCTGTAGTTCCTGATTCTTAGAGAAATGCTCCACTTTTCAGAAAAAGATACTGTCTCTGATTGCTCTCCCTCTGTGTAGAAGCCAGAGACATGAATTCTGTTTGTGCTCCTCCTAGCATCACAGCAAGACAGAGCCTGAGCCATCATCATAAACATAGCTGTTCCTCTTACTATAGAATAATCACTCATGCCTCTTGGGTACCACTGCTGCCACAGGGCTCGTCATTCCTGCAGGAGGGGAGAAGATATAACTGATGACCCTTACTGCCATGGATCAGGAATGAAGGGCTGACGTACAGAGCAGCGGTGGGCTCTCTTAACCCAACAGGTCATATCTGCCGCTGATTCCACTTTCACCTACTCCATTCTAAATGGGGTTGGCAGAATTGGATTTTTTTAATAATTTCAAAAGATAATATTGATGTTTATTTTTACACATTTTATTTATTTTTATCAAATTAAATGTTCACTGTTGCAGGAAGTTATTGGTGCCAGACAATAATTATTTAATGAGAGTAAACCATTGAGATTCTAAAAGTTCAAGGTTTATAACTGCTAAAATACAAGCTGTCAACATCCTATGTCAAAATGTTACCCTTAAACCAAACTTTAAGAAGTTGTCAAGCAGTGCATTTGTTCCTTTGCCTATCAGTACATTTTGATGATTATTGATGGAAATAATTCTCATTGCTTTGTGTATGCTGAAATCAATATTTGTCAACCTTTACCAATACAAATCTAGCATTTCAAGCCTAATTATAAATCAGGAGTAACTCCATAGAAGACAGTGGTGTTACACAAATGTACTATTCAAGTCAGATCTCTGATATCTGATTATTTAGAGAGACTAACGGTCACTTCAACATCTGACTCTCCTACAAAGAATAACCTTAGGAAACCCAAGCTCTAGATTCCAAAAAGTTAGGCAAGCCTAAAATTAAGTGCAGCCGAATAACTTTTTGGTGGCAGTTTTTGAAACATACACAAGAATGTTGTCTAGGATACTGGTAGGATTATTATTGAAGTGACTTATACATACAGCAGACCCTGAAACAATGGATCATACTTTCTGGTAACCTTGGGCCCTAAGAAGCTGCCTCACGTTATCCTGAAATACTTCAACTTTATTAGAAGACCACATCTTATACATAACTGAGTTTTCCATTGTTTGAGTCACTTTAGGTTTCAGTAAATTGTACAGCACAAAAATAACTGTATTGGGTTTCAAAATATGCAGTTGGTTCTCATATTACTTCATCTTGGTTAACAGTTATCTTTGCAAGACCGACACCATTATTCATTTTTCTACTGTGTGAATTTAGAGTATTGTCTTTAGAGACAAACAAGAGCTACCTGCATTTTGATTCAAACTTTTCAACCAGGCTATTAGCAAATAAAAATAATGAGATGATAAAACAGTGAAGGGTTTTTTAATTTAAATAGAAAATTAATCTTGGAACTATTTTGTTCAAGTTTCCATATCATACATGCTCACTTACATGCATCCAGTTGTAAAACAAATATGAGAAACCGGTATGACAACACATACATTGTGGTACTGCCATTGTGACATGTAACATTAAATCATTGTGATTACTGGTTTGTTGCCCTTGTTGTACACTGGGGCCTTGTTTACCATTCATGTTGCTGGGAATGAAATAGTAATATGTTGGTTTTTTCCCCTTCCCTTCAGAATAACGAAATGGCAGAGCTACAGAGAATACGGATGAAAGATGAAATTCGAGAATACAAGTTCCGAGAGGCAAGACTTCTTCAGGATTACACAGAGCTTGAAGAAGAAAATATCACTTTGCAAAAACTGGTGTCCACACTGAAACAAAACCAAGTAAGCACAGATGAGATTTTAGATGCTACACTAAAAAAAATACACCAATTGACTTAAAACTGTGTGATTTGACCTACTTTAAATTAATCTGGTATAAGATTCTTCATATCTTGTTGGTTACAGTGAAATAAAACTCTTGGCAAACTATCACACTGGAAATCTTAGTGAAGTGCTGAATGCACCCTGAGATTCCATGACAAGTTAAAATCCCACTGCAGCCAGCTGTAAACAGGGTTGCTCTCCACTTGATACAATGTGCACACCTGCCATTGGTGTCGAAGGGATAGGCATAGTCCGACTCACTTATGTATGTACAACATTTAGAAATGCTACTCTGAAAAATGTACATTTTTCTGCTGAAGACGTAATCAAGAAAATTATTGTCTTGGTGGTTGAACAAAATTTGTTCTTCTGTCAAAAGTGCCATTTTTGTCATGATAAATCAGTAGATATGTAATTTGGGTGATTAAACTGGCAATATTTCTCTTCTTTGAAACACATTCCATGCTAGGACTGGGTAACAATTTGTAAGGCAACAGATTGCAACTGCTTCCTGCCCCCATAACATGTAATTGCTTTTTAAATCCTAACATGCTCAACAGGATAATTAGGGCTTTTATCAAGTATTCAAGAGTGCCAGAGTTTCTATTGGGAGTTTGTTAACAAAGCTATCTTGTTGCAGTCAGGATATGCAGTGCTATTTCATCTAACGATTGCTAATATTTTACCTATCTTGACATGTTGAGGACTGAACAACAAAGTAGCACAACAGGAGACGTGGAGATGATAAAAACAGATTAATAGCCTCCTTTCCTTGTATGGGGACACCATCACTTAAAAATTTCCAGCAGATTGTTTTTATCAGAGAGGTATTATCCAGGCCATTGTATTTCCTCTTTGAAGCACGGGTGAAATTCTCACTAGTTTCATGGGAATTACATGCACAGATCTTTGGGATACTCAAGCTCTGAACAGACTGTCATAGTTCCCACCAGAAGAAAATCTATTCATAAATATTTGTATTTGTTACAACACTTCACTTTTAATGAACCTGAATATCATAAAGAGGAGAAAATAATCTGAATATTTTGACTGAATTTTAAAAATAGCAATATTTTTATATCAAATCTTCTCTGTGTCTGGTCTCAAAACTCAGAAAATAGTTTTGATCTACAAGAGATTAGTCCTGCATATACTTACATTTATGAAATCATGTATTATGTACTCCTTGATGTTTTATTATCGGATTTTTTTGGCATTTGGAAGAAGAATCCATGAAAAATGATCAATTTCACAATTATAGGATTTAAAAAATACCTCTCTGATAATTCAATCAGGCTAATAAATGGCAGGTTTTTAAGCCCCAAGTTTTAGTGTTATGAATGTTCTTTGTCTTGTCTAATTCAGGTTGAATATGAAGGTTTAAAGCACGAAATTAAACGATTTGAGGAGGAGACAGTATTGCTTAATAGCCAGCTAGAAGACGCCATTCGATTGAAGGAGATTGCTGAACATCAGCTGGAGGAAGCCCTGGAGACGTTAAAAAATGAAAGGGAGCAAAAGAACAATCTGAGGAAGGAACTCTCCCAATATATCAACCTCAATGATAGTATGTACAGTAACCACATTAATATATCGGTAGATGGCCTAAAGTTTGCTGAGGATGGGAGCGAACCGAATAATGATGACAAAATGAATGGGCACCTTCACGGGCCTCTTGTGAAACTGAATGGAGATTACCGGACTCCCACCGTTAGGAAAGGTGAATCTCTGCACCCCGTCTCTGATCTCTTCAGTGAGCTCAACATATCAGAAATGCAGAAGTTGAAACAGCAACTTGTGCAGGTAAGAGCTCAGCTTTTTCACCTCATTACACCAATCTGTAATGCTAACGACTGATTAACTTGTTCATGTTCATATTCCCCATGATGTATTTTCTCTGTACTTTGCTTTCTCCCTACGACAGTGTTTCTTAAACTGTGTTCCGTGGCACACCGGTGTGCCTCAAGGCAGTCAGAGGTGTGCCACGAAGAACAACGGAATTCAAAATGTCCACCCTTAAAGGGGCAGGTGACCTTTTTTTTTTCCTCAGTAACTTTCCCCCAACCCTTCTTTTTCCTCAATAACTCCCCCCTCCTCCCCCCCCACCGACCCTTTTTCCCCCTTACCTTTTTTTTTCCTCAACAAAAAATCCTTGGTGTTCCCCATAAAAAAAAAATATTGTTTAGTGTTCCTCGATCTTAAAAAGTTTAAGAAAAACTGCCCTAGGAGTTTTCTAATTTCCAGATTTCAGGGGGAAAAAGCTCAGTGGAGAGAATGGGGTATGTTGTGAAATAATAAAAAACTAGAGGAAGAGAGGAGAAAGGGACGTGGCAGTGTTTAATGTGTGTGTGGTGCAAGTGGCAGAAGAGATGGGGCAGGGTTCACAAGGGGCTGCAGATCTAGCAAAAAGAATAATTTAAAATCAAGCCATTAAATTGAAGGTCATCCTTTAAGCATTGTTTTATGAAAGCTGCTCCTCCCAGATAATGACAGCTCTTCACGAATTGATGGGGGTAGCGGGGCAGGCATGGTTCCAAACCCCAGAGAAGAGTGTTGCAGTGTCTAGAACAGGTCACAGCTGAGAATGCCAAACTCAGGACAAGCTGTCAGAAGACAGGGAAGACCCACCCAAACTGGTGGTAAATTCTACGGTTAGATTTTACTAAGCAAGCCAGTCACAAAAGTGTGTCCCTGGATCACTGTATTAGTTTTACCAAGAAGTCATACAGCCCCATCAGCAGTCCAGCCCAGAGAAACTGCACTTTATGATGTAAGGTGATTAAAATCAAAATGGCCAAACATTAGGTTCTTCGAGTCCCAAAAGAACAGTCACTTATCGCAGATAATTGTATACTTCAGGATCCTCACCAAAAACAGAACTGGAATCCAATCCTTAGTAGGGATGTGAAGAAGAAGCCGCCTCCCCATAGCAGCCAGCTCTTGCTGAGCCCCACCCCGCCCCTCCTCCCACACAGACACCCCCAGCTTGGGGTAAGAGAGGGAATGGAATGGGATCCTGCTTACTCGATTAACTGGAATTTAACATCCCTAATCCTTAGTAAACTTAACTAAAAGGCTACGTCTACACAGGCACCCTTTTCCGGAAAAGGGATGCAAATGAAGAAAGTCGGAATTGCAAATGCAGCGGGGATTTGCATTTTCCCCGCTGCATTTGCATTTACATGGCTGCCGCTTTTTTCCGTTGCGGAGCTTTTCCGGAAAAAAGCGCCTGTGTAGACAGGGATTTTGCGGAAAAAAAACCCTTTTCCGCAAAATCTCTTATTCCCTTTAGAAAAGGGAAGTGATGCGATTAGAGTGATGCCATTTTTGGAGCATCCTTCCTGTGGACCACCTGTAAGGTGGCTGCAGGCCACACTTTGAGAATCACTGGCATAGGGAAATGCGGTCACCCAAAGCAAATATCACCTCTCTTTTAAAAGGGGAACTGTAACGGGACATCACTCACCTCAGGCGAGTGGCCCCCTTTGGTGGAGTACCTGTGTCTGCACTCCCTGCTGTGGCAGCCCTCCTGCAACCCAGTTCTCCAGCCCTGTCTAAGCCTTTGGAGCTCTAAGGAGGAACTGCCTCACTCTGACCCAACAGCTTCCTTTTAACAAGATTGCTGAGCCCTGATTGGTCATGTCCTTTGTGCCACTCTAGCTTTCCCGGAGGACTTCCCTATGGTTTGCTGGGCGGGGTGTGGCAAGGCCACACCCTTTCAGCCGGGGGTTTCAGGGCCTGGCCCACACCATCACAGGAACAAAGAAGAGGGAGTTGCCTTTTGGAGATTTGCAGCCTGGAGCTGGCTTGCTAAATGAGCTAACCAGAGTACCTCAAGCAGTTGGCTCCTTGTAAGAGAGCTGACAGTTGTTTGAGGGGGCTGCCTTTGGGAAGGTTACAGGGGATTCAGCTTTGAGCAGGACTGCTGCAAGATGAATCCTAGGGCTGGTCACCCCTTAAGAACTCATTAACAAAGAACTCTGTGAAGAACCTTTTTGGTCCACCAAAGTTCCGAGTGAAGAGCCATCCCCTAGAACAGATTGTTGGGACTCAGAGTTTTATTTCTGAGTTATTTGTCTGAATAAACCCAGACCCCAGTAAGGGTGGTGATGGGATGAGCAAATGTGGAGTCTCTGTAAAAGGACCTGCAAGAGGGAAAATAAAGGGCAAGGTAGGGCAAAGGCAGAAGAGCACAAGAAGGCACATGGGACAGGTATAGTTAGATATTAGGGAAAACTTTATAACTATAAGAGTAGTTAA
Source organism: Apalone spinifera (assembly GCA_030068395.1). Lineage (NCBI taxonomy): Eukaryota > Metazoa > Chordata > Testudines > Trionychidae > Apalone > Apalone spinifera. The sequence continues at coordinate 96,259,720 of CM057845.1, forward strand.
GCATTGGAACAGACCTCCAAGGTTGCGCAATCCCCATAGTTGCAGGCTTTTAAAGAACAGGTAGGACAAACACCTGCCAGAGATGCTCTAGGTTTACTTGGCCCTGCCTCAGCAGAGGGGACTGACTTTGATAACCACTCAAGATTCCTTTCAGCTCCACATTTCTATGATTCCATGACTCTCACTTTTTCTAGACCATTTTTGGCACTAGTATCAGCTCCTCTTGTGGAATAAATTAGAGCCACATTCTGATCCCATTACAATGGTTCAGTAGCACCTTACTCCATTTACTTCAGCGAGACTACCTGTGGGCCAAGGTGCTAGTCAGTGCAAGTAAGGGTATCTGAAGTAGTCCTTAGTGTATGTAGACTCAGTTCTGTTTCTGTTTCAGTCAATTGGAGTTTTTGCCATTTAGTTGAGGAAAGATTTGGCATTCAACTAAGAACAAAAGGAAGAAAAGTTCCTCTTGTTGAATACTTACCCTACTAAGAGCTCTTGGGGTTTGAGACAGAACACAATGTTGCGTTCCATATTAGCATCCCCTGCTGATGCACTCTGTGTATAGAATACCACTGAGGAGCATAGTATCTCTTCCTGAAAAGCTTCTTCCGAAAGAAGCTTGCAGTCTAGACGTAGCCTATGGGTCACACAAATTAAACATGAGGAATTTGTCCGCAAAGTTTCTTCATGTTGAACACAGATTTGGCAGTGTCTCTTCACAGTGTTATATTCATGAAAGCGTGTAACAAAGTTTTGTGTGAACGCCTTCAACTTCCTCCAAAGAGTGTGTATTTTAGCTCTTTGAAATTTCTGTCCACAACAGCAATTTTATTTGCCCTATTTTCAAAAGTAAGCACACCTACCAAAATATTGGTTAACGCAGATACGATCCCTCCTGCAGCTGTGGGGCTGGATTCCCTCATGCCTCTTGGCAGGCCGGCTTTGATGGGTGCAGAGGAGACCCTGTCACCACTTGTATTCCTAGAATGAAAACAAGACACAACTTCTAAACGTGGTGGGTCACAGGACATCCCCAACATCCTTTCCCCCCCCCCCCTGCAGTTCCCAGCAAAGTTCCATGCCATAATGTTAGCAATGATTAATGGCAAAGATGTCTTTTCTGTTTTGGGAGAGAAGAGTTATCCACTTCCTTTTCAGAACCCTGGGATTCTCTCCACTAATTTATTCTCCATATTCCTAAAGCCCTGCAACACGGCCACCTTTCTTCTGGGTAAAGAGGATTAGACAAATCTTCCTTCAGACCTGCTGACCCTTCTTTATCAAACAACATGTTGGCCGGTGAACAACCTTCAGAGCATTTTTCTTTTTGACCTCCTCCTTCAGCTTCAGTAGCACTTCCAGTGCTTTTCCGCCCAGAGAACCAAGAAAATGAGACTAGACGTCAGGATTCATCATGGAAATTTCCTGTTCAGTAGTTCCTCACATTTCCCACTGTCAACGTGTGAATAAATTTCTCTTGTTAACAAAGTAAGCAATGATAAATTTGGTTCCGATAGATCAACACAAATCACTGATGGGCACTGGGGGGAAAAAAGCCCCCAAATCTGAAATCCTTGTGGAGAAGTGTGAAGCATGAAACACCCACAGCTCAGTTTTTCAGTTTGTTTTAGATAGTGATAAAGTTAGTTAGTGGAACTACTAATTTAGTTGTCCCCACACCTCCTAATTAGACTGAAATATACACCCTATTTCTAGAAGGATGCTGTGGGTGGAAGTAAAAACATGGCAGAGTATAAAAAGTGAAATACAAATGCTGTACTTAGAAACAGCAAAAAGTCATTATTATTCAGGAATTTGCTTTTGCTTTGTTTTTAAGCATGCATTAGTCATTTTAAGACTCAGTAACATATTTATGCCATCTAATATTATACAACCAATTAGAATACATTTACATTGATTCCATAGATGTCTTTAAATTTTTAATTGGAATACTAGGTGAGAAGATGGGGTCCAGACCCACTACTTTTAACACTATCTCTTTGCACCTGCAAACAGATAATCCTTTACATGCATGCTCTCCCTTTATTTTGCCAGTCTCAGATTTTGCAAGAGAAACCATTTTTCCAGAGCTGATTTGTGTTCATCAGAGTTATCATAAAGATTCCCATTCATTTCCTTCGCAATAGAAGATGTCTGCACTGAATAGTAATGTGGTAAGAGTCAGTTGGTTTTTACTAGTTTAAGTAGTCATGGTCACTGGAATACAGTGACTCTCATAGGTGCTGGAACTAGGCATGTTGGGGTGCAATCCCCTGTCTGAAGTGGTTGTAATTATATCGAGTTTGGTTCAATGGCTCCCACTCTACAAATTGTTTCAGCATCCCTGGTGACGCTGTAGGGCCAAATTCCTGTAACAAATGATAAAATGTTATTTGACAATGAGCTCCATGCAGCCATCTTTATTTCTGTGCTAATAGAATCCACAGTTAGCTGCTGAATTCCAGGGCTTATCATGCTGCGGCATCACTTACCTTTAATGGCAAGATCTTCTTGTGACAATATCCTTATACCTTTTCAGGATATGACTATTGTCACAAGAAAAGCTGGCAATTTAAGGAGGTTGTTACTCAGCCTCATCTGTGCGAGGTTCAGCCCACCTTACTAGATGAATGGAATGAGGTGAGGAGAATACGACTAAGCACCAGGCCTTCTAGGGGACACGATGAAAGTTTCAGTTAAGTCAGGAGAGAGATTCCTGGGACAGTCGACGTGGGAGGCCAGTGTTCCATTAAAGAATCATAGAAGATGGGGGTTGGAAGAGACTTTGGGAGGTCAACCAGTGCAGCCCCCTGCTCAAAGCAGGACCAATCCCAACTGAAGAGTGGTGGTTCAGTGAAAACTAGGCTGAGGAGAGAGAGAGACTTGCACGGTGCAGAAGACGGCTAGGAAGAAAATCTCAGCAGGAATTGGACTAGGAACCCTGCTCCAAGAGAATGAACCAGAAGGCTGGTCAGAAGTTCTCTGTTGTAAATTGTTGGGTTTTTTTTAATAAACCAGACAGTCAAAAAAGGGAGGTATAGAGCACAAACCCTCTCAGCATGAAGTCTGATTAACAGGAGGGAAAGGGGAAATTGAGGCGGGGGGGAGGGGGGGCTGAAAACCGAATTGAAGAAGATCCTGCTACAGCCATGGAATTTGACTAACTTCCAGTGTTGTCTTCAAGTCGTCATTGTCAAGTCTCAAGTCGAGTCTCGAGTCCCTAAAGTCACTTT
>CM057845.1:96285534-96302719 GCA_030068395.1 Apalone spinifera
AAATGCTTTGCTGTCCCTCATTGAGGTAGGCAAGCAACCAGGGAAAGCTGAGAATCAGCTGTCCGGGGGCGGGGGGAGGTCCCTTTAAGCACAGGCCTCAGACAGCCTCAGGCAGCAGCCACATAAAGTAACTCCTGACCTGATGCCCTGCCGGACCTGGTTCTGGTCAGCCTTAAATGTGATTCAGCGTCTACTCAGTGTGGATGCACTATTTCAAAATAGGCAAATGCTATTTCGAAATGCATTTTGTGTGTAGACGCATTATTTTGAGATAAGCTATTTCAAATTAACTATTTCAAAATAGCTTATTTTGAAATAACGCTGCAGTGTAGACATACCCTAAGAATTGTATGTAGAGCTATGACATGCATTATGAAAATCTACTAAGTAGCTAGACTACAGTCTTGCAGTTTCTGTTCTGCATAGGTACAGCTCTGTTCTTTATTTGTGAAGTCTGTCAGAAAATAAAGCGTAGGCCCTGTTGAAGGTTGTGAAATATGTGCAGACTACCAGATTCAGATATCTGTTCGGGGGTCTGCTTGGTCTCTGTTTTGCAACATATTTATGGTAAAGACATGGCTGTAACCAGGATGGGGTGAGCAGGGCAGTGGCCCAGGATGCAAACCAAAGGTGGTAGGAAAATGGGGCAGAAAAATTACAGAAAGAATACACTATGGACAGAAGCAATGACTACGGATGGGGGTGGACACAATGTAAAGGTTCAGGGTTTTGTGTAGTTACCCCACAGAGGTTTTTGAACTGTGGAGAGTGACCTTAGGGGGCATGTTCAGGGTGGTGAGCAGTGAGACCAAGTGGCTCAGCACAGCAATGCCAAGTGGGGTTCGGTCAGGCCTGGCCCTCATGGCAGGGCTCAAGGAGGGAGCACCGCCTTCAGCTTCCGATTCTCATCAGCCAGGCCACCCAGCCTGCCTATGTTGGGGGAAAACCCCCAAAAAATTAAGGGGGACATGACCCTGTATGCCCCCCTGGCATTGGCTCTGGCAGGGATTACCACTATGCTTGCTCATCTCAGGTGCTAAAATGCCTACTTACGGCTCTAGGAAAAGATTAAACATTTGTGCATACATAATGGAATTTGGGACACCTCCATTGGTTGTAAACAAGGCTGGTGTAGAATGACCAGAAATAAGCCTAAGATTTCAGGACTGACACTCCAAGACAGTTCCCCAGATTAGTGATGTTTAGCCTCTCTCTGTATTGTGCTGACTTACATTGGATCAAGGAACTGGATGAGTCTGGCTTATCTAACATCTCACATTAGTAGATAAAACCAGCCTCATTACACCATCCTGCTCCTCCACACCTGCAGGGAGCCCTCTTAGATCTCAGCATGGAGCTTGTAATCACAGTGTGACCCAATGAACACAGATAAGATAAGCATTTGGCATTTGTTTAATAAATAAGGGAACAGCAAATGCTCTAACCTGAGTCACTGATATTTCCCTTGCCTTCTATTATTAGCATTGTGCTAGTACCAATCAGGGCTCCATCGGGAGAGGCACATCACGAAAAGCTGGTCTGTGCACCAAAATCTTTGGTTTTGCTCAGTGAACTCATAATGAATGCCTACACCTATGAGACCTTACGTTACATTCAGGTCTGTGCTGTTAGCCATTAAAAATGCAACAATGAAATGTTTTTCCTCTCAACCCGATGTTTTCTGTAGGACACCGTATTATCTTTGGTACAAAAATCCTGCACATACTTGGCTCATCTGAATGTCCAGGGATCCTGTAAGGGGGTTTATACACCCCATACTGAGCACAAACAGAAGACAGAAGAGAGTCTTCCCTGCATCCAGGCACCCCATATAACTAGCCAACCAGGGAGCCATGCCCCCATGGCTGTGAGAAATAAAGAAAATAAACCCACTTATAAAGGGAGAGGAGAACAGTGGGAAAGGAAGGCAGAAAGGCTTGGAACAGCCCCACACCAGCTTGCCCCTGAGAAACTGACAGGGAGACAAGTGCAAGTCCTGGTGTTAAAGGGTTGCTAGGCTCAATGTAAGAGGTTACAGATTGGTCAAACAGAAGTTCTCAAACTGGGGGAAGGGCCACCTGGGGGGAGGGGATGGAATGTATTTCGATGGATATGAGACGGTTTACTGGAAAGACAGTGGAGCCAACAGCCTCCAGGGGGCTCCTGGACAAGGTGGTGGTGATGGAGGCAGCTCCACGTTCCTGGAAGAGGTGGAGCCAAGAGCAGAAGGGGCGGAGACAAGGGCAGAAGGGGCAGGGCCTAGAACAGCTGTTCCTCAGCGCTGGCTGGAGCGCGGTGTGCCCTCTACCCCCCAGACCTTAGCGCTGGATGGAGAGTGCAGTGCGGCACTCCAACAGTGATTTAAAGGGTGTGGGGCTCTGCCCATGGCCACTGCAAATCACCGGGCCCAGGGCAATTGTTCCCTTTGCCCCCCAATTGGTAAGCCTAAGGAAAGAAAAACTCACTGTGCACATTTTACCAACAGCAATGAATAACTAGCAACACTGATTCCTCCAGACGAATCTGGTCCTCACATGGCGCTATGCATTTGTCTCTAGATAGTGCTGTGCATTTTGTCAGATGTTTGTTAAGCTTGCATGGTATTAAACAAAGTCATTGCCATCTGTACATTCATCCCCCTGCTACAACATGGAGTGCACATTTAATTGTAAGCATGGCCTACGATGGCAGTTGTGCTTCTGTTTTTATTATAATAGATTGTTGGTTCATTCCTGCAACAGAAATAAAAAAACTTAAGCGAAAAAAACAAAGAAGCTAAAGCCGCATAAAGTGAAGCAATGCCGTATATGTATCACTATGTGTATTTGTGTGGTGTGGGGGGCAAACTGCTACAGATACAAAGAAGGGGGAATGATCAAATAAGTTTGAGAAACACTGCTGTAAACAAATAGAAGGGGGGCATTTAGAAGAAAGATAGGAACCCTAGAGAGACTGAAACAAGAACAGCTGACAGAACTAACACATCTGAGAATCTGGACATGGGTTTACCCTTCCTTGGTGAACATGAGAAAGTCAGTAACTAAACGTTAAGCAAGCCAGAGCCTCCATGTTGCCAGCTATTCCCAGTAGACAGATCCATGTCAGTCTTTCCACTGTGTCATGCAACTGTACTGTTTGCATGTTGACTCCTGGTAATACTTCAACTTTATGAAATCTGCTATTGTTTTTTTTCTCTCTCTCTCTGTCACACACACACACACACACACACACACCCCAGCAGGAACCCTCTGATGCATGCAAGCAAGATGCCTTTTAATATTGAATGACTGACAGGAGCTTGAGCCTGTCAAGCTGTTTTAAATCTGTTGTTTTGGCAAGCGCTCACAATAGCTAGGTATCTAGCAGCACGGATCACTGCGTTCTTGTGTCCTAACACACTTTTTCTTTTTACTCTTCTTAAGAAATTCTTATCAATGACATATGTCTGAGACTTCCATCCTGTCTGCTGCTCCACTCAAGTGGAAAGACCTTTCAACAGACATTTCTGATTCTTAGGTTAAGGGTTTTTTTTAAATTTCTTTTGGAGAAGCAAATGTTAGCACAATAACTTGTTCACAGATATTAAATCCCTATGATTGTTTAATATAACCAAAATCCTTTCTACGTAGAAACTAAAGTGATAGGTATCGTGCACAAGAGAGAAAACAAATTGAAAACTTCTCTGTATTCAGATTGAATCTTAAGAGGTGACTAAATGATCAAAGGTATTTAATCAGTGATGGAATATAGGCAATCCCTTGCTGCTGCTGATCTGCAGTAATTGTGCAGCACCCTGCTGACGGGGTGGGAGAAACTCAGGGCAGCTGCCCCGGGGCCTGGTGACTTAAAAGAGCCCAGGGCTCTGGGACACCACTGCCACTACTGAGACAGCAATAGTGACCGGAGCCACAGGTCCTTTAAATTGCTGCCAGAGCTCCAGGCAGCGCTGAGGGCTGGGTGGGACCCAGTCCTACCCCATCCATCTGAGGCCTCTCCCCTTCCAGTGGCCTGGAGCCCAGCCCCACTAACCTTGCCCAAGGCCCGGTGAAATCTGTCGCCAGCCCTGTAATTGTGTTTATACTGCAATAAAAGCTCTATGGCATGGCTGTGGATGTCCTGGGTCAGCTGACTCTGGCATGTGGGGCTCAGGCTAACGGGATAAAAATTGTAGTGTCGGCATTCAGACTGGGGCTGGAGGTCTGAGACTCCGTGATGATAGGGGAGGTCCCAGAGCCTAGGCTGCAGGCCAAGTCAACGTATACACTGGAATGGTTACTCCAGAGCCTGGGCGTCACAACCCTGAGTCAACGGAGCTGGGTTCTGTGACTCAGTGCCATGGTTGCTCTGATGCACTGTTGGTGTACCCCAGATGTCCAGAGAGGGGTCCCTGGTGTTTGGCAGAGAATATTTGTTATCAGAGTTGTTCTGTGGTTAATGAAATAAAGAACCACTGAGTGATGTTTATGTCAATAAGAATCTTCTTTTTGTTATAGACAGTTTCTGTAATAATGGCTCAGCTGCAGCTATCTTTAGCTTATTTGTAAGAACTATCACCAACCTGCTATTATAATATTAAAAATATACTAGAGACTTTTAAATTTAGCAGTAAACATTTTACTTGATGCCAAAAAACACGGATTGGTGCTAATGACTTGCCTTGCTGGCTCCAAGTGCAAGGTGCTTCTTTTGGATAAGGCTCACTAAATAGTGATCCTCCATACAGGACTGTGGTTAACTTTGGGGCCAACTCCTGTGGGATATCTGGAACAGAAGCTATATGAAGTTCAAGTGTCACAAAGACAATTTTTTTTGTTTGGAACAGAACATAAGAGAAGAGTTTTTAGGGAGTAAGTAATGGGTGGATCAAGGTGTGGTCACTTCTGCAGTCTTCAGATCAATTGGGTAATATATCAGACTTTCTTTTCTGCATTCTGTGCTCTGTTAACCATTGGCTAATAATCTTCATTAAAAAGATGCTATTTGTGCCCATTACCTGACATCTCATACCACTATTATTAAAAGACTAAACCCATAACAAACTGAAGCCTCAAACCTTGAGACACATGAAGTAAATTTCTGATTTACATCCATGCAAGACCTTAAAGTCATTGGCTCGGAGTTAGTACGGAACACGGCCCTGGCTCCTGAACCATTCAGATCCCTTTGCAAAGAATCTTAAAACTGGACACTCAGGATTTAACAGCAGATACGAACAATGCCAACAAACTGGCATAGTCCATCACTTTTGGAAAAGCCTTACTCTGGCCTAAGTTATTTTTAACCAATAATAACTATGTAAGACTGAATCAGCCCAGATGTTTCCCACTGGGGCTCCCTCATCTATAAATAAGGACTGGTCACACAACTGTTACATATTAGAAAAAAAAATCAGAATAATAAAAATAATAGGGATCACATATGAAGACTTCTATGATTTAGTAGCAGCATGGTCCAGTGAATAGAGCACTGGACTAGAAGCAGGAGATCAGGGCTCTGTTCCTGATTCTGGAACTAACCTGCTGGGTGACTCTGGCAAAGCTACTTCATCTATTGGTGCCTCTACTTCCCTTCCCACCCTCTTCCTTGTCTATCAAGACTGTAAGCTGTTCGGGGCAGGAACGGACTCTCATTCTGTGTTTGCACACTGGTCAGCACCAAGGGGCACTGATCTCAGCTGGGGCTCTAGGTAGTACGATAGAATAATTATATGAGGCTAATCATTTCCCAGTAGCTTCAATAGGTACGTACGCTGATTTATCCTGCTCAATCCTCTTGCTTTGATTTATCACTGTATAGAAAGTAAAAAGCACCCCTAAAAATGCACTTGTTTCATTTGGCATTTACAGTTGTAAAGGACCCCTTCTGCTAAGAAAAACTGTGAGTATGGGAGATTAAAGTAATAAACATGCTGTGAATTAGGCAGTGACCTCTTGTTAGGGTTGCCAGGAATCTGGTAGTCACCCGGACAGTCCGGTATTTGCGGGCTCCATCCGATAAAAAAAAACAGGAAATACTGGACATGTGTAATGTCCAGTATTTCCTGTTTCCCTGGGAGACGCCCAGTGGGGACAATTTTCCCCTGCCGCATCTGGCGGGGGAGAGGGAAGGGGAGCGAGAAGCGCGGCAGAGTCATAGCAAAAGGGGGCAGGAAGGGGCAGTTGCCGGGCACGGTGCTAGGGGGGCGCTGGGCTGGGGTGGGAGTGGAGGCACACTGCTCTGGCCCATGTGACCAGCAGAGACCTGGTAGCTGGCCACGTGACGCCTCCCTCTACACACTGTGAGCCAAGGCAGCCGACAGGAGCAGCCACTTTAAAAGTCAGATTTCCTTACCCAGCCATCCCGTTCCTCCGGTGCCTGGCTCTGCGGGGTGGAGGGGGGAGATTTGATTGGGGTGGAGGCTCCCGACGCTGGGAATGCCTACCTCAGAGGGAGGAGGGAGTGCACTGGGATGGGGAATGCTGTGGGGGGCCTGGGTCTGAGGCAGGGGTGAGTGCTTGGGATGGGGGACGCTGAGCAGGGCCTGGGTCTGAGGCAGAGGTGAGTGCATTGGGATGGGGGACGCTGAGGAGGGCCTGGGTTTGAGGCAGAGGTGAGTGCATTGGAATGGTGGGATGAGGAGACTTGGGGGCCTGGCTCAGGGGGAGGGGTGGGTGCATTGGGGGTTAGTGTGTAGTCCCAAACTGGAGGGAGTGATGCAACTTTTGCTTAACAACTTTGGCTCCCCCCCCCTTTTTTTTTTTTTGCTTAACAACTTTGGTCTCCCCCTTTTTTCCCCCCTCAACAGATTTTTTTCCTGGTGGTTTTTTTGGGGGGTCGGGGGTGTTCAGTATTTTTTGTTAAACCATCTGGCAACCCTACCTCTTGTCAATGTTCTATCATCTTGGCTAACCCTTCCTTCACCTCCCCACTGTCCAAGTCTTTTTAGCTCAGGAAGAGCTAATTACCTGACAGTGCCAAAGGAAAACAGTATCACTTATGTGTTAGATCAGAAATTTTCCTCCTAAATCACTGTCCCAGATTCATTAACAAGAAACAAGACCAGCCAATGTTTTTGTTCAAATATGGGTGGGTTCCAGTTTTGAGTACAGCAACAAGTTGGCTGATGTGAAAATTGCTCTGAAAAAGCTATGTGTACATTTACATTTAATCAGAGGATGTGTCTTGTCATCTTCTCATGTTTCTCCTGCTGAAGGGTCTGTCCTCTTTGAAAGTATGATCAGATTATGAACAGTAACATTATGAACTGTGTATGCACAAATGTTAAAATTAATGCACTAAGGACCTCATTTGGCTTCAGGTACAAGTGCCGAATGAGTCACTGAGGAAGGCATGAAAATTTAGAACTGCCGGGGACCAGAAGCAATGAGACAGTTTCCAGCAGATACGCTAGAAAGTAGAAAAATCTCAAGCTCTCAAATCATTGATCCAGTTAACAGTCGCTACATTATCAGCTACTCTAGGCTGCTGATTTATTTGTTTAAATTGAAAATCAACCCTAACATAATTCATTTGACTCCAGCTTAATCTGGACCTCTGATTTGGGTTGATGATGTCCATCCGATATAAGGGTTCATAAAGCAATGCACAATACAGAAATAAATAGTCTTCTAAAGAGTCTCTCTCTCTCTCTCATATACACACACCCCAATTCCCCATGGGACACTATGCCAACAGTCCCATGAATCCAAAGCAGACTAAGAACCAAGTTTCTCTCCTTTTATGTTGTCCATCCCTGAATCGTGGAAAGTTGCAGTGTCCTCTTAGCCCTGACAGAGTGCATTCTTCCTTATACTCAAATTAGGAGTGTGCAAGTATAACTGTGTAAACAATTAACCAATAAACCAGGGCTTAGTGGTTAACATTCACAGCTACACACAGGCTCCTGCCCACTCCTGGGGAGCTGGCTACTACCCTGCGCTGCTCTCTCTGTATCAGAGAGAGCAGCGCAGGGACATCAGAGTGTGTTTGAATAGTAAGGCCAGACTGTTGGTTTATAACCTGTGAATGACCTACATTTAGGAATTTCATGAATATTAGACTGTACTTAGGCAGGTGCCTCCAAATCTATGGAAAAAGCAAGATGTGCAAGAGACCTTCTCAAAGTACTAAAAAGTGTCTACTGGAATATAAGCAAGATTGAGTGGTTCATAGGGAACAATTGTTATTGCAGATGTTTTCTGAAATGATGAAATGGGGATCCATAAAAAGATGTTTTTAACTCAGTGGGAAATGCTATTTACCCCAGCAGTCAGAAATAATGACTGGATTAGAATTCCCTTTAGTTTATCAATCATGTAACCCAAAGATACCATGAAAGAAATTCCAAAAGGTAAAATGAAAATGCTAAAGTGTATCACATGGTACAATTAATCGTAGAACAGTATTTTCCCCTCCCAAAAGCATTTTTTGTATCTCATGCCCTATAAAGAGACAGAGGTTTTGGGAGTTAGGTGGAGAGTGGAATCTATCGGCACCCCACCAGTTTCACAGAAGGAGATGAGCAGAAGCCAGCTCTTTACCTTGCACCCAAAGTAGTAATGTATCTATTCTTTCTGTATTCCATGTAGTGCTGCACTAATCTCAGATTGTTAAATACAACTCTCAATTGGAATTGAATGGACAATTCTCAATCTGGAATTGTTATTAAATTTCAACATGCAAAACAGTGGCATCATCATAGAATCATACATAAGGGTCATCTAGTCTAACCCCCTGCTAGGATGCAGGATTGTAGTGTCTAAACCATCCAAGGCAGGTGGCTATTCCAGTCTCCCTTTGAAAACCTCCACAGCTTCCCTAGGCATCTATTCCACTGTCCTACTATTCTTATTGTTAGGAAGTTTTTCATTTATATACCAAGTTAGGAATAAACAACCCACTGATGCCAATTTTATGCTGTCTCTCATGCCTGAGCTACCCACTGGTACTACTTCTGTTTTCGTGTCACACACTGTGACAAGAGTGCTTTGGCATAGTGAAAAGATCCATGTGAGTTCAGCTGTCACTTGTGCCTCAACTATTCTTTTCTCCTTTGGTAGTTGTCAACTCTCAGAGCAGTCTGTGTGGGCCACTGACACCCAGCTCCTATGCTTCTTTTCAAGTTATCAACAGGACATTGTCAAGTGCCAGTTTAGAAAGCAATGCTAACCACATCTCATTTATTTCCTTCCTGCCTCTCTAGAAATGGATCCATTCTTACAAGCTACACTGGTAATGAGATAATATAATTACTCTGTAGCCTTCCATTTAACGTTTCATGGCAAGAATTAAGTTATTCTTTAGCAGAGTGAGCAATTGCAATGTATGGTCACTAGCTAGCATCAGAGACACAACAAAATTGTGAATCAACGTAATACGATAAGAATTTGTAAATAATTTGTGTTTTAACTGCAAAAACCCTAAACATTTTAACTCAACATTTGAAGATTTCACATCTTTTAAAAAAAATTTCAAATATATTTCATTTTGGGGGATGGGCGGGTGAGAATCATGAATTGCTGTGGCTTTTTTAACTGAATAAAGGACCATTTCCAAATGAAAATACCCCATATTCATTTTTAAATAGTCCTTTTCTTAGTTTAAAAATACAAACATTCCCACGATTCTGGAAAGAAAATCAATTTGGATACAAAAGTTGCTCAAGTTCAATTTCCCTCCAAGTTTTGGAAGCAAAAAGACCATTTCATGCACAGTTAAATTGCTCCATCATTAAATGGCCCAGAACAAATGAATTATCATAGTGATTAAGGTCCTTGTAGTTGTTATTCATGCTTGGAAAGAATTCGCAACGCAACAATTTCAATTGCTAAAGCAGTGCAAGCTAGCATGGGTTTGAAACAGAAATAGTCCAATGTTTCATGCACCGTATCTTTTTGGCATTACAGTAAAAGCTCTGTTATCCGGCACTCAATTAATCAGAAAGCTCAATTAACTCGCATTTTTAATATCTCCCAATATACATCTTCAACCCCGCCCCCTGAGACCCAATGATCCGTGCATCAGGACGTCGGGGGAGGGGAGAGTAAGGGCGGCGCGGTCTCCGGCGGGCATTTTAGAAGATGCTGAGAAGGTGGAAAGAAGGGGAGGACCATAGGGAAGCGATTCCTCCCTCCGCACTGGAGGCGGGAGCACCAGACCCTGGAGAGCTGGGAAGGGAAGTCCAGGACCCACGCTGGAGCGGTAAGACCCGGGGTTCCGGGATGGGAGGCCCTCAAGACAGGGGAGGCTAGGAAGCAGCCTGGGGCAGAGCGCTTTTAGCGCCCGTGGGCTGACTTGTTACGGGGTGGGACCCCATCAGCTGGGTAAGGGTAGTACCCGAACTCCATAGGGCCCCGGGCTGGGACCCGGTGGAGAGGGTGGCCTGGGTGACCCTAGGCCTCACCCCATTATCTCGCATAGCGACTGCATAAGTAAACTTGAGAACCTCAAGAGGGACAGTCACCCCAGTGGGACGTGATTACAGAAGGCAGACCCCAGGGTGGGATCGAAGGGCCACAGGGTTCCTTGGACGGAGGGCTCGCTGGGCCGCCTACTCAACCCGGAAAGGGGGGAGTGGGAGCTCACACCTGTCTAGTGGCTGGGCCCCAGGTCTTTAAGATGGTGGGCTCGCTGGGCACCACCCCTGAGGCGGGGAGTGCGAGCTTGCACCCAGACAAAATCCGTCACAGTACTGTAGACATGACCCTATGGTCACTACAGATTGAGCCCCTTCTCCTTCTACGTCTACAGTGATAACTGATGTTGATAATGATGAACCTGAGACACTGCAAGACCCTGACGTGCCTTCTCAATCACCATGGAAAGATTAAATTACGGTTAGCGTAGTTTGAGTGGTAAGTGTGTATTTAGTGAGCTGGGAGTGTGCCATACACTGCCCATTGTCATACATATTGTATACAGATGAAGTTTTGCACACATCTAAGTACTTCAAGCAACCAACCACCCTGCAGTACAGTACTACTGCTGGATTAGTGAGTACCTGTATACTATTTTATACTTTATGCATTGTATTGTGTTCTAATTCTTTAAATACTGGTATTCCATAGGTAAGTTTAACTGTCAATTAACCAGAATAGTTAGTTAACCAGCACCCCATCCCTCCCACATGCCAGATAAAAGAGCTTTTACTGTAGAAGTTAAATCCTGACCCCAATGAAGCGAATGGTAGTTTCGCTATTGACCTCAGGGGGGACAGGACTTCATCCTGAAACTTCTCTCTCGAGCCAGTCTTAGTGCAAGATAGGACACACACTCTCCCCAGCCTGACCTCTGTCCCCTTCTTGCAATCCACCTTTTCACTGCTACTTATTTCCCACCGCCCTCTGGAAACTAGGTATACACTGAGGCTACGTCTACACTACAAGGTTTTTGCACAAAAACCGGTGGAGCATCCACACTTCAAGCGTGTTTTTGCTCAAGTAAATCGGCAGAATAGAGGGCTTTTGCCGGTAGAGTTATTCCTCTCCCCATGAGGAATAACTCCTTTTTGCGCTACAGCTCTTGCACAAAAAAGCAGGTGTGGACACTCTGCAGGGGGTTTTGTGCCTGAAACCCCTATTGGCAAAAGCACAGGTGCTCTGATGGCCATTCTGTGAATGGCCATCAGAGCTTTCTTGCACAAGAGCATCCATGCAATGTGGTCGCTCTCTTGCACAAAAGCACATCACTTTTGTGATGAGCTTTGAGGTCTGGATGTGCTTTTGCACAAGAAGTTTCTGCCAAAGATCTCTTCCGCAAAAGGCTTCTTGAGCAAAAACCCTTCAGTGTAGATGAAGCCTGACAGTTAAGCACCTTAACATTCCCCTCATAGAAGCTTTACTGTTCATTTATTCTAGCTCCTGGATTGCAAGCAACCATGGTCTGTGCTGGCTATACTCTACTGCAGTCCCAACAGCAGCTGCTGAGGTGTCTAGCCACACAAAAATAAGGTTTTTAACCCTTTGCCAGGTTCCTTAGGACACTGATCTTCCATATCACAGATCCTGTCCCACAGGTTGAAGACAAGAAGGAATGAGTGGGAGCCCTTAAAACGTATCAGCAAACCTGTTTGGAGACTTAGTTCTTGGTTATGATCTTGGTTATGATCTCAAGATCTTGGTTATGCCCAACTTGGTCTCATAACTGCCCCCGTTTCCCACTTTTAACATCATGCCATTTTTTTCGCATGCTGCCAGCTGGGCTTGGATCAGATTTACATTGAGAGTCCTTCCACAGCTAGTCCCTTTGCAAGAGCTGTCTGCTCTGGCTTTTGAGTCTCGTTACATATTGCTTACATGGAATAAGCCTGTACAGCCCCACTAATGGGGGGGAGGGAGGGAAGGAGAGGAATGACGGGGGGTGGAGGGGGCGGGAAACAAACCGTTCTACTGTCCCACAGCCTGATGATTCAAAGGGTTCTGATTCTGACAGCAGCCAGAGCCCTGGGTCCTTTAAATCACTGCTGGAGTGCCATGCTGCACGTTTCATGTGGCTCTAAGGACTGGGAGGGATACACCAGACTCTGGGTGGTGTAGAAGGCTGGCTGCCCTGGCTTTGCCACTTCTGGCCAATGACCCACCCCCTTCTGGGAATATGGAACTGCCCCCCCACACACCTTGCCCAGGGGCCCACGCGGGCTGTTGGCTCCCCTGACACTGAAGTAGGGGTATAGGCTTCTTAGGTCAGAGGCCTCATCTTCTTGAAGGACTATAAAGCACTGAGCACCCTTATATTCTAGGGGAAGATTTTCAATGGTACAAATGGCAAAATTGGGCACCTTACTCCCATTGGCGCCTTTGAAAATCTCCCTGCTTTTAAATATAGTAAAATTCATAGCACAAGTGTCAGAAGCTAAAGATTATATTGTAAAAAGCTCCATTATGATGCTTTTGGTTTTATTTTCACTTTTACAGTAAAGGCTGGCAGTTCATATGCAGCTACATCAGGTTAAATAAACTATTAACTCTATTGATTTCTATAGACACATAGGCCATCAACCATTCACATAATAGATTTGAACTTTGTCGCTGATTACTGAAAAAATGTTCTTTGTGACCATAAACCTAGTTAATGAAAATGGAATGAGGTCTCTGGTTCAGATGAAAGATTTTAAGAGACTCCAAACAATTTCAGTTGTTGGGCTTAGGGTGTGGGTGATGTCGGTGGCCTGTGATATACAGGTCAGACGAGGTGATCTGGCAGTCCCTTCCGGCCTTACACTCTATAACTACAGATTGTGAATGTCACACGTCAAATGCCTGGAGTGGGAAGGGCAAAACGCTGGATTCCTTTTAAGTAATAATTTAAGGATGCCTTTCTGAGGTTCTAGACCTCACAACACATCATTAATAATATTCTGACCTCTCAGCAGCAATGATGTGATCATTTCAATAGGAACTAGCCAGGCAGAGACACCCAGGCACTTCTTTCCATTCTTAATTGTTGTGGGAAGCACACCCTGCGCCCTCCCAAACAAATGTCTTCTGCACCAATTGGAGGCTATTTCTGTATGTGCCTGTGACACGCAAACACAAATGGTAGCCGGGAGAGAAGGGTCAGCAGACAAGTTCCAGAGTCCCACAGCCCTGACAGTTACCCTCTCCTTTTTATAATGAGGTGAATCTAGCTAAAACAGTTCAGCCAACTGCAGTATGACACAACCTTGCAATAATTCATGGGTTTTTTTTTTAAATTCTGGAATCACTGAATTCAAGAGCTCATAAGAGCCATCAGCTTTCATTTATGATCTGATTGTTCAAAACACTCTTGCAGGGATTCATATATTTTTATCCTGTTGGAAAACTGTTGGCCAGATACTCCTACAGTACACGATGAACATCCATGTTCTGAAACACATGACCAGAACAAGAAACAGAACTAGATCGAGTGATAGTTCCCAGCTCAGATGGAAGCGCACTTTCCTCAAGCAATTTAACAGCAGGTTAACTATAACAAGGCCTTCACTGGGAGAATCCAACTATCTGTTTTTCCACATAAGACGACATCAACTGACTCCCAACCAGAATACTGTGCCTTTATGATGTACTCTCAAAAATGTCATCACCAGCACTGTGGTTAAGAACATTTTTTTTTAAAGGAAGCTAATTTTAGTTTGCAAATGTATGTGTTTTTTTTAATTAAGGATTAAAAAACAACAGTCAGCCCTTCTTTTTTAGATTTTGTTCTTACGATACTTGATTATGTCTGTAACTCGTACAGCACATCTGTTGAACTATTGTTCTTCAATTTCTCTTTGTAAATGAATTATTAAACATCCCGGTTGAATATTAGAGAGACAAGATAGGTGAGGTAGTATCTTTTATTGGACTAACTTCTGTTGTTATAAATATTTGAGTTACAGAAAGCTCCTCTTCAGTTCTGAGGAGATAACCAGTGTCTCAACTGAATGCAAAATAGAACCGATTGTTTAACATAGCAGTTAACACATGCAGCAAGGAATCATTCAAAATGAAGAGGATCATAAATATTGCTGCAGTCATAGGGTAAAGAAGTGTTAGTCAGTTAGGATATGTCTACACTTGCTCCCTAGTTAGAGAGCACTTCCTGGTTGGAATCAGCTGTTGAGCGGAATAACACGCGGGCGAGATTATGCTAATGAAGCGCGGGATATTTAAATCCCCGCTTCACTAGCAGTTTCGGTCGGTTACATTTGCATCCCTAGCTCGAACTAGGGAACAAGTGTAGACATACCCTTACAGATTGTTGTAGAAACAAGCCTGCTATACACCAGGAAATTAGGTCTGTACAACTGTGTTGCTAAGGGAGGTAAAAAATCCTTAGCCCTGAGCACCACAGTTGAACTGACCTACCCCCTCATGTAGACAGCAATACATTGATGGGATAATTCTCCACTTGAACTAGGTAGGATTGCCAGATACCTTCAAAAAAATCCCAAACAGGCAGGGAAAAATTGTCTTAGCAAAATAAATAAATAAATAAAAAGGGAGACTAAACTTGTTAAGCAAAAATAAACCAACCAACCAAACAAAAAAAGACGCAGTTGCTCTTTTATATACGCCCACGCCCCGCCCTCCCTCCCCCCCCCCGGCCTCGCAGATGCCACCGGCCAAAAAAAAGACCACTGCACCTTTAAATTACCGCGCTTCTTGCTCCTCCCGCCCTCACAGATGCCACTGGCCATCTTTCTGAGCGGCTGCGCCTTTAAATTACCATACTCCTCGCTCCCCTCCCCCTTGCAGATGCCATCAGCCTTCCGTCCGAGGAAAACAGAAAATACCAGACATTTTACAGGCCAAAATATTGAACTGTCTGGGCGAAAACTGGACACCTGGCAACCCTAGACCTAGCATCTTAGGTTTATGGAAACCTACAGGTTCATCCGCCAGCATAGATAGTGTCTTCACGGAAGGGCAATGAAGCTGTGCTGCTTTAGTGATGTAAGTGTAGGTGCGCCCATAGTAACCCCATAGCTCTATTGAATTAATTATTTTCAGTGTCTAGCAAAGTCATGAATCTAAGCTTCCAAACTAGTTGCAGTGCAGGTTTCCTCTCAGGATGAGGCCTGAGAGGTCAGATACGGAGTGATTGTTTTGTGAAAAGTTATTACCTTTCCCAGATCTGAAGAAGAGCTCTGTCTTACTCAAACCCTTGTCTCTTCCACCAGCTGAAGCTGGCTTAATAAAAGATATTACTTCACCCATCTTGCCCCTTTCATATGCTGAGACCAACATGGCTACAACAATACTGCAAACTGGCTGAGTATGACACTGTAGTGAGGTGGAGTGACCGCCCGCTGACCAGGACAGGGAAGAGCCCCTCCCCTTGAGCTTGCTTGGGCAGAGCCTAGGCCCAGCCAATCACCTGCCCAGAAGCCAGGGGGCGGGTATAAAATGCCAGCCCAAGAGCTCGGTCAATCCCCAGCTGCCAGAGGAACCAGATGCCTGCCCTATGCGCTCGCGCTGGGAGGCTGAGGACTGGCCTGGACCACAGACAGGACTTTGACTGGGAGAAACTTCAACCTCTGCCAGAGCTGTCGATCCCCAATGCCCCAGAGAGCCTGCTATGGGACCAATACGTACACAGGGAGAGATGGAAAGTAGCCCAGGGACAGCCAGTGTTAGTCTGGCCGAACCAGAGCTCATGTCAGCGTGTTGCAGTGAGGATCTCCACTGAGCCAGCAGCAGGCTGATCTGCTGCTGTTAGGGCCCTGCGCTGGGATGTAGTGGAGTGGGTGGGCCTGCATCCTCCACTGCCACCCAACCCCTAGGTGGCAATTTCTCCACTCTGCCACCTGTGCTTGCCAGATCTCTGCTGGAACAAGTAGACCCAATGGCTGAGCTGTCCCATGTTTAACTATTATCTAAGTGTTTGCTGCCCCACCCTGAACCAGGGTCTGGGGCACTCTATACTGTGTGTTTGCTGTCCCATCCTTAGCCCGGGCAGTGGGCTTATAGAGCCTGGCTTGTTGGCTCGGCCCGAGTGTCAGCCTGAGCCCAGGACTAGAATTGCCAGCTCTGAAGCAGGCAATTGACCTATTCACTATTGCCTTGGTCTGACCACAGGCCTAACAGCAAGAACTACAGGGACTCAGTGAACTGAGGTGGAGTGGCCCCCCACTGACCCAGAGGGGAAAGACCCTCTCCGTGAGCCCTGATGGGCTTCAGGCACAGAATGGGCAAGTACATGATAAATAGCTTTCTGAAAACCGAGTAGTCAGGCAGCAGCAGTCAGTCATGACTACATTAGCACTTATCAGCAGGGCTCACGACAAGCATCACTGGCCCCTGTGCAATGTGGGGTGGCTCGGGTCCAGGCCCCCTGAAAGGGCCCAGGGCTCAAGCTTCTGTTGTCGCAGCAGCATCAACCCAGGCCCTTTAAAATTTCTGGGAACTGGGGCAACTATCTCTTTTGTCCTTCTCACTGGCAACCCTGCACAACAGTTCCTTTTTGTTTCCTAGCTCCCAAAAATGTGGTAGGCATGTCTCCTGCCCATCTCTATGTATTTAGAATTTGATTCTGCCTACTCCAGTTAGGGTTAATAGTGGAACACAGGGGACAAAATCTACAGACACTTAAAGCAGAACAGCACTTTTGTGATTCACTCCCTATCTCTTAGGACCTATGACATAAATTTCAATGAGATTTACAAGCGTGGAAAGAGAGGAGCAATAAGCTATGTAAGGAACAGGATACTTCTGATATGAGTCAAGTATCAGAGGGGTAGCCG
>CM057845.1:96302819-96315367 GCA_030068395.1 Apalone spinifera
GTGTTTCTTAAACTTTTTAAGACCAAGGAACACCAGACAATTTTTTTTTTAATGAGAAACACCAAGGATTTTTTGTTGACCAAAAAAAAAAAAAGAAAAAAGGTCGCCTATTCCTGACCTTTTTGAATTCTGGTGTACTCCGCGGCACACCTCCGACTGCCTCACAGCACACCGATGTACCACAGAACACAGTTTAAGAAACACTGGCTTAGACTGTTTTTGTTTATTTTCTGAGATAATCTGCTTTGATCTTTATGCTCCCCACTTAACACTTACAAACTATATTTTTATATTTAAATGCCTTTTTTTTAACTAAAATTGTGTTTTGCTAAAAGTGTGTGGAGAATCTGCTCAGCAACTAAAACAGGTGCATTGGCCGCTCCACAATGAGGGAGGGTGGATTAAATCAACTTACTGGCGAGACTTTTGACAGGGCAAGATGGTACAGCTCTGGGGTCCTAAGCTGTGGAGCTAGGGGAAACACCTTCGTGTTACTGCAGCTGGGTGCATCCCTGCCTGTGCAAAAGTTTGTGTGAGTGTAGGACTGGGGCTGGTATACAGCTTGTCACAGCAGCACAGTATGAGAGGGAGCCCAGGATGGTGAAACAGAGCTCAGTGGTACTCCAGTTCTAGGTTGCACCGTAGGGCGAGGGTGCATTCATCATAGCTATTTTATTAAGAAAAGGGCAAGATTGGGACATCTAGAGACATGTATTCACTGTAGTATGAATCCTTAGCTAGACAGTTTGTTTCCTCCCCAGTACCAACTTTCAAAACACGAACAAGCTCATGAACTCTGTTTACTACAGTAAACAGCAAAGTGGTTGAAGTTCTGGCTAAGTATATTCAACTGAAAGCACCTGAGTAACGATGTAGAAATTGAGAGGAAGAGAGGGAAATCATCTGAAAAGAACAGAGTGCAAACAACTGGTATTTATGAGAAACGAATCTTTCTGAAGGTCTTGAAGAGTAAGCAGTGGTGGCCCATCAATACAGGCAAACTAGGCAGTCACCTAGGGCACCAAGATAAACGGCCATTGAGGGCTTCGGAGGTGGGGGCGCCGATCGCACGCCGATTGCGTGTTTCGCCTAGGGTGCCAGTTGCCGGCAGCTCGTCTAGGGCCGCTCCTGAGAGTAAGAGATGAAAACCCTGCTGTGCTTTTAAAATTATAAATTGCAGATCAGGTTTTACTCGACAGGAAGCTTTTCAAACCGTGACTTTTTTCTTTTTAAAAGCCACCTCCCATTTGGCTGTGGTGTACCTGGGATTGATTACAGCAGGATACTCCTGAATGTATAGATACAATGCTAGTTTCATAAGTCAGAGCCATACCATTCAACAAATTCAAAGAAAATCCAGATTCTTAGTCTCCCCTTCTATCCCCTCCCCCGCCCATCCCCCCCGGCCCAGCCCGCTTCCCTCACACTCAATCAGTTTACCTCTTTCAGGTCATGGACAATAGCTGTGAGCCTCTCATTCTCTGCCTGGACTTTGGTGACCATTGCTCTGCTCTGTTTCAGCTCATTTTGCATCTCTAAGATCTTCCCCAGGTAATAAGCTTCCTTTGATGCAGACTCCTGTAGGAGAGTCTCTTCGCGTGTTTCTCCATCTTCAGCCACTTTGCGGTGGATTGAGAATGATTGTCCAAATGCCTGCAAGAGTAAAGTAACACAAAGCAAAATTCACGGAAGTCCTTAAAAAATAAATCTGCTGACTCTAAGGAGGAACTCTTCATTGCCATGGGGAATAGACCCACATCTGGGGTTTCCCAGCTACGACTAACTAAACATTATATTAGCAGCTTCATAGGAAATGAGAGCCACACTTGATTTGCTTGAAATATCAACATTTTCTTCCATTATCATATACCTTATGATGTGTCCCAACTTTAGGCACCCATGGGTTCAAGTACAAGATATAAAGACTCATTGTAATTCACAAGAAAGCAGACAAGGCCAATAATAAGCAATGAAAATCTCTTTTCCTGTATAGCAAATAGGGATGCCACTTCTAAACTCTTAAAAAACAAGTCAGAGAGCATTACCATTTCATTACTTGCTTCCTTTTAGCCTCTTCTTCCCTGCTTCACTTCCTGCTTTTCTATCCCCTATTCCTCTCATAAAAAAGTGGTATTATTTAGGGATGAAGAGAAATTTCTACAGGAACAGATATTTGACAGTAATAGAGATGTAGCCATGTTAGTCTGGTCTAGCTGAAACAAAAAACAGGACTGTGTAGCACTTTAAAGACTAACAAGATGGTTTATTAGGTGATGAGCTTTCGTGGGACAGACCCACTTCCTCAGATCAAATTGTGGAAGAAAATTTGACAGTTGCTGGCTTGACTCATCTCCATTCTGGCACAGCATTTCCCAGTGAGAGAAATGGCTGCTAAGTGCAGCTCTAGTTTAGTACTTCATCAGGATCAGTAGAGATCAGCAGCATAATCTAGGTTGATAAGGCACATAACGAAGAAATATATGCTGTTTAACATTATTATTAGCCACAATAATGGAGATCCTGCTCAAAACCAGAGAGTATCTCAAAATCCAAAGGAAGTATCAGGTACTAAGAGCTACTACAGGTTGAACCTCTTTGGTCTGGATCACAGAAGTTGACCAGAGAGTCCTTGGACCAGGGCAGCCTGGAAGGAGCTAGGTGCCCAGCAAGGGGCTGGCAAAGGAGTCAGCCCCAGGGGCAGAGAGCTGGGGGCCTGGAACCCAGTGGCCGGGCCAGACCAACAGTGGTGCCCAGCTGGGTAGTAAAGACTGGCAGTGGGGCTGGACCAATAGCAGCACCCAGCCAGGGATGGCAGCTGGTAGCCTGGCAGCTGGGAGTCTGGAGGCCCAAGGCAGAGTCCAGCCAATGGCCAGGAGGGGATCCAGACAGGCAGCTGGGCTAGCAGCGAAGCCAGGTGGGAGCACAGAGCCCAAGGGGGAGCCTAACCAGGTCTACTGATGGATCCTAGGAGAGCCCAGAGACCATCAGCAAAGGGTTGGAAAATGACCTCCCCGTGTTTGGCAAACTCCCTCGTTCGGGACCAATCAGGTCCTGAGGATGCCAGACCAGGGAGATCCAACCTGTATCTTAATAGTAACTAAAACTCTCACACATACTTCTTAACTAAAAAACAAAATTATTTCTGGAAGAGGATAGCTTTCCCATATCAGGACTGACAAAGGTTGTGGACGCATCTATTCCTCCAGCGGAGACTCTTCCCAAAATTTAATTCCTGCTATACGCATAGTTCCATTCTCAGCCTAATCCCCCAAACCCAGAGTGCACCAGGCAGTTGTTCCTCTTGTAAACAGCACTCTCCTTTACCTTCTTGATAATAGAAACATCATACTGAATTAAATTCACTGCCATACTATTTTTATTTATAGCCTTCTCAGAACACACAGAACATTTTACTGGCATCAGAATTGAAAGAAGCCTTGAGAACATCATGGCAAAACTCTGTTCATACCTTTGTACTCTGTAAGCATGACTTACTTCAGAAGTATTCTGAGACCAGCATTAAAGCATTCTAAATATATTCAATAATAGATTAATCCAGCTGTCTCTTCAAAAGGCTGCAAGTTCTGAAACAGCAGGAGTCAGCAACTTGCTGGATGGGGTTTTTTTCCCAGCAAGAGGTTCGATTGAAAATAATGAAACTGTTAATTGTGAGTCAGTCAATACACCTGTTAATATAACTGAGTTAGGAACTCTGCTGATACGGTACATCTTACAAAATAAAAGGTGCATTCAGTGGCTCACTATTAAAGGCCGGAGCAATAAAGTGCCTGTCTATCAATGGAACACAGATACTGTGGTGATGAAAGGTAGAGACAAAAAAAATCCACATCTTTTATACAGTAGAAGTGAAATCCTACTGAGGAAAACAAAAGTTGATGAACTTTGGCAAGTCAAGGGTAGAACTTGCAACCCTGTGCTCTGCGTGTTCCTAATCCTCTGACTGGTTGACAGGGAACGGATCACTCCATAATTGCCCAGCTCTATTCATTCCTTCTGAAGCATATGGCACCAGTCCCTGTTGGAGGTTAGGGTACTGGAGTAGCTGGACCATTGATCTGAGTCAGTATGGTAATTCTTATGTAAGCTAGATATGTGTGTAGACAGACACATTTATATATTACCACACAGCAACTGTACATGGTAGGTCATGAGAAGACAACCAGCCCATGGAAAGGTGAGAGGGCAGGGCCATGCTACTAAATATCTGTATGATTGGAATCTGAATCCTTCTCATGCTGTCAGAAATCACTTAAGGAGAGTATTATGCATAAATGCCAGAATGCATCGGTGGCAACCCTGAGAACATAAGAATGGCCATGCTGGGTCAAACCAATGATCCATCTAACCCAAAATCCTGTCTTCCAACAGTGACCAATGCCAACTGCTTAACAGAGAGAGAGAGAGTCAACAGAATGAGGTAATTTACTGATCCATCCATTGTCCTCCAGTCCCAGGTTCTAGCCGTCAGAAATTTAGGGACACCCAGAGCATGGGGTTGTGTCCTTGACAATCTTGGCTAATAGCCGTTGATGGACCTATCCCTCCTGTCAATGAACCTGTGCATCCTATGTAGGCCATGAGCTCTTTTCCTCATATTTGATGTCAAAGTGTGCTATCTGTATGTTGTGGGGTGCACTGAAAGGGGATCTGAGTTTTTATTTTTCTTTCCTGAAAACCTTCCCCTGGTTAGCATTGGGCCATAGCAATTTCGTTAAAAAAAATAATATATTAGACCCGCCTCCCCCCAGGAGCTTTAGGGCATAAGAAAAGTCAAATAAACA
Source organism: Apalone spinifera (assembly GCA_030068395.1). Lineage (NCBI taxonomy): Eukaryota > Metazoa > Chordata > Testudines > Trionychidae > Apalone > Apalone spinifera. The sequence goes on from CM057845.1 coordinate 96,307,622, forward strand.
TTAATTATTATTTGCTGCACCACATCTAACACATTTTCTGCAATAGTGCTGAAACCATATATATACTTCCACTACATACATTTTCAAATGCAAATTGCAGAGCACTGGAACACGATAACTGTCATTTTCCCTAGTATATACAAGTCTGAGGAAGAAGAGGCAACCATTCACAAAAAGATTGCTTTCCGTCTCGCCCCCATCTGCCAAAAATATGAAGGATCTCACATGTTTAGTCTCCACAGAAGTCATGGAATTTTAACTGCTCACAGATGGAACCAGCAAGTTGCTTGGTCTTTTACTATGTTGGTAAATCATTCATCAGGCATTACTTTTTACAAAACCAGTAAAAGCATCTTATGAATTATACTGATCATGAAAAACTAGACTTCTACCAATCTTCAAAACTATACCATGCTATGAAATAGTTCTCTCAGTGTATAAGCTTTTAGCTTTTTTTACCATCACTTCACCCATTGCCTACCTCTTACAACAAAGAAATGAGAAAGTCCAAATAGAAAATAGGTATCTGACATGATGGGACAACTGAGCTGATGAGTTTTTACGTACATTTCACAACTCAAAGGGGAGTGATCCCCTTGCTTATGTACACATTGTGACAGAACAACCCCCCCCCCCCCCATGCGCTATGAAATGGACTCATGGACATGAATATACATAACTCAAAGGTGGTTTGAGCGAATTATTTCATGTAACCCATCTATCTTCATGTCATAGATGGGTTACATGAAATAATTCGCTCAAACCACCTTTGAGCAAATTATTTCACCATCTGCTGGTTCTGTTTATCTTACTCTGTTGTATGTATCGCTTGTGTGTGTAGAATTAGACACATGGAGTAGGGAATACTTGGTGAGTTTCAAATGTGTGAATGGGAGACATGGAGGGCGTTACCTGAAACTTCTAGATGAGCCACTGTTAAACAATCTTTTGTCCTTAAGTCTGAGCAGTGATTGGTAGGGAGTGGCCTCAACTCCTTAACAAAAGGAATAGGAAAGCAGAGGCTGGGGTCTTTTTGGCTGGGCTGCACCTGAAGGAAGGGGCCAGGGATCCCAGGGTGTGGAAGAGAGCCCTGGTTTGGAGGGGCAGCTGGAAAAGAGGTTTTAGAGTGAGTTTGATTAAGTTTGTACTGAGGTTTCAGTGTAGAATTAGCCAAGCGGTTTTGTTTCTTTTGATTTGTAATCTACTTTGCTCTGCCTGTTCTCACTTATAAACACTTAAATCCTACTGTTTCCACTTAATAAAATCATTTTTATTTTCTATCAAGCCCAGTGTAAATAATTGTTACCTGGGGGAGCAACCAGTGTGCACATTCCTCCTTTCGTTGTTAAAGGGGGCTTACCTAATTCTTTGGGGTTTTATCCCATCTGGGGAGTGCTACCTCAGGAAGCTGGGCCCTAAACAGCACTCTCCTTGGACCTGAAGTGGTTCAGTGTCTGTACTGCTTCTTGGTGGGGGCAGGCCCCTTAGCTCAGGACCTTGGCTGGGAGAGACCAGTGGAGCTGGCCCAGCAGGACCAGGAGTTGAGGAGCCCAGAGAATGGGAAGGTGAGTGGCAGTGGCTGTGTCAGCAGCCCGGGAAGGGGAAGGGTATCTGTGACCTCACCCCGTCACACACATATTCATGCTAGCTTGAGTGGTGTCACTGCAGTAGCACAATAGTGGTAGTAGAGGTATGGCTGAGCCCTGCTAAGTACAAACCTGAAACCAGTGGGTATGTACTTCGCATGGCTCAGCTGTGTTTCCTCTGGCACTATGCATGCTTCTGCAGCTGGACTGCTATTTATAGTTGTACTAACCTGATAAGAGCAAGAACATGTATATCTACACAAGCTGGGGAATCACACTGCTCACTCTTACTGTATTCATAGCCATAACTGAAATAAAGAATACCTTATTTTTTCCTGTGAATTCTAATTTGAGCATAGCTTAGCTTATGCTAAGCTATTAAACTACTCCACAAATTGCTGACAATTAACACACAGGCCTTTTTTTGTTGTTGTTGTTTTTTTGTTGTTGTTTTTGTTTTGCATTAGCACTGATGAAAATTAGAAAACCCATACATCTGAGAGAGAATATCAAATATATTCTTTAGTCAAAGTGTATGCAGACAGTTGTCCTCCTCATGCTTTTCGTACTTTAATTCAAACAATTTGCATGTAGAATGGTTAAACTTTCCAAACATAATTATTGATGGGCTTTAATGGGACTAGTCACATGCTTAAAATTAAGCACATGCATAAAAATGTTCAAGATCAGAACCCTAATCATTTGTGTGGAAAACAGTACTTCTTTATATAATCATGTAATCGTGCTGCAGAAATCCCAAAGAGGAAAAATCTGCTTTTGAATCAGTTCAGGCTAACAAAATATGTAACAAGCTTGATAAAGTTCAATTTAAATTAATTCTCAGTTCTCAGGCCAGCCTGCACTAGTCAGTCCTACTAGTCCAAGTGGCTGGGCTCCATTCTGGGAAAGAGGAAGGTTTCCTAAACAGGTTCCTGGCTGTGAGGAAGAAGACTGGGAGTCTAGTAGTGAAAGAAGTAGCTTGCAAAAAAATGGCCACATGACAGGGTATTGCCAATAACCTTTGATAACACCTGCTAGAGGCATCAGCTTGTTCTTCATCTCTGAAAATGGTTTAACCCTCCCCCGCATCTGTTAAACACACTATAATCATAATTTCAGTTTATGATTATAAATCTTAATAGACATTTCATACATATATTACACAGTAATATTGATGATCAATGTGTTGTTAGTTTTTAAATGATACCTCAAGGCACATTTGGAACAAAAATTATGACAATAGTGTGTAGGGTGCTTTTGTCACACTGCCACCTCTCTGATCGTTTTTTCCAGAATCTCAAGTTTCAGTTAAAAAAAAAGGGGGGAGGGGGGGTAGGTCTCCAGGCACTGTAGTTGTGGGGGGGGAAAGCTCAAACTGGTAAAGAGTGTATGTTTAGACTGCCATTTTTTGGCAAAAGTATGCAATTTGCGCTTCTGATAGTTTTGTCAGAAGAGGCTTTCCCAAAATTTGGCCCATCTACACTGGACCAAATTTTGGAAAAACCTCCTCTTTCAGAAGAGCCTTTCTTTCTTATGGGAGGAGGAAGACAGGGCTTCCAAAAGAGCACGTCTGCTCTTCCACAAAAAATGTTGAAAGAGCAGACGTGTTCCCTGGATGCGGCGGAGTTTTTGGAGATATCTCGGAAAAACTCCGTAGACTGGACATAGCCTAACTGATGCAGGGCTGGATCTGCACAAAATCTGGAACAACAGCTCTGAGATGAGCGAACCATGCTGATCATATCAGAAAGGAACTAACAAAAAATGCCCAATGATGACAGTTAACTAATGTTGATAATTAAATTATTTCACTGCTCATGTAGGAAAGGAGAAGAAGAGTCTCAGACCTTCACAATTCACTGTGAATGACATTTCATTTTGATACCTGAACATTTTTGGTACCATAAGTAGACGGCATTTAAGAGATACCACTGTTACATTTTCTCCCCCACTCACAAAGGAACCAGACTCAAAAACTTAGCAGAGTCCATGTGCATACTAGAACTCTATTAGGAGGAACCAAGTTGAAGGAATCCAGTGGATCCAAGTGGTATTCTAAATACACGCATAATCTATTGTGAGCAGGGTCTTGTTTTGGTAATTTATGTGGACAGAGCTTATTTTGTGGGCAGAACTTGAATGCCCACCTTCAAGACTCTGCTTTCCTTTTCCCTCCCTCAGCCCCACCCTGGTCTATCACAAGTAGTTTCCTTCCTTCCTTGAAGAGTGTGGAATATTTTAAATTACATATATCACATGCACACTATGCTATGTGTTTGTATTAGTAAATACAAGATCAAAAAAGTATGCCTTGCCCTTGGAATAGTGAGGTTTGCAGCTACTCAAGATCCTTGAGGAAGATCGTGCCTCCACCTCCTTACATCCCTCTTCTTCCTCGTCCCTTCCTTTGTCTTTGCTAGCAATTAAATAACTATCTTTCTTCCTTAACTCACCCCATACTAAATACATCATATTATTTGAAAATGGGGGGAAGGGAATCAGAGAAGTAATACTACCTTTGCCAAACTTCATTTTAATCACTTTGATTTTATTTTACACATTTTGTCTGCTTTGCCTATTTAGATTGCAAGCTTTCTTGGCAAGGTCTGTCTCTTATTATATGTGCACAGTAGCTATCACAATGGGGCTCCGATACTGATTGTATTACAATAGTGCCTAGAGACTCCAAACAGCTAATAATAACCTACCAGAATTATTTTGGTGATGTTAGCTCTTTTTTCTTCATATCATATTTAAAAAAATTCAAGAATAGTAGATTTTTAAATCTAGAGTATTGATCAAAACACAATTGTTTAACATGCTAGCAGCAATCCAATTGCTTGTTTTTTCAAACTACAGCTGTCAAACCTGGAAAGATGTTAATTTTTTCCTTATATTACATAATATGCCAATATAATCTTGGGCCATGTTAATAACATGCTTTTCTTGATATAAGTAATCATAAAGTGGCACTGCTAAACAGCTTAGGGTCAGGTTTTTTGTCATTAACTAGGGCTGGTGACTGAAAGAATACATGACCTTGTAATTAAGGATGTATAGTGAGTTTCCAGAGACCAAGGTTAGATTCCCAATCTGCTGCATGCTTTCTGAAAGACTTTAGGCAAATTGTCCCAATCTACAAAATGTAGATAATGTTATTTCCCTCACTCTAAAGAGTGTTGTGAGAAGGCATTAGTAATTGTGAGGTAGTAAGGGACATATGTAATTAAGACTAACTATTACGTATATACAGGATTTATTGCCTTAGTGTCTATAAACAAGAAAAGTGTAATTCTCTTATCTCCACATACCCGTAGACTTAATTTAATAAATTCAGCATGGAAGTAAGCTGGTCTGAAAATGGAAAGACAGTGGAACTAGCACCATCTGCCACAGGATAACGAACTTGGTATCTTATGGATACAAATGTGAAGGTGTCTTATCTATACCATAGATATACATGGACGCAGCATACATGGAAAACTGAGAGGTAATTTCTAGATGATAAATGCAGAACTGTAGCATGAAACAAACAATTCTTAATATTCCCCCATAGAGGGCCTTGGATAAAAGAAAATACAGTTATGTGGACTTCTTTCTGCTTGTTTTCAACAGACCCTCTGTAGAGTCTAAGCTCCTGATTAAGGTTCATATATCAAATCCAAGTAAACAAATACTGTCAGAAATTTACTAGGGGGTCTGTTTCATTCAGATCAGCTAGAGGTATCTCTATGCTCATGTAGCCTCAGTTCATTCCCTGCAGATTTCAATCAATATGGCATGGTGTGAGGACCTTGGGCAAACATGCATAAATTTCCAACTTCATTTTTATAAATGAGGAGCAAAAATATCCCCATGTATATCTCTAAGGACACATTTCTAGTCAAGGACAAGAAAAAGCTATCCTGACAATTAATGTGCAAATCATAATTTTCATTTTTAATCAGCAACCCAGTAAAAGCGGGATTTGAATAAAAATCCTCCTCTAAAAGGAATTATAGTACTCCAGAGGATGTACATACACCGTGCCTGAGAATTCTCTCGAGGCACAGAAAATACATGAAAGTAGAACGTGATAACAAAGGAACTGCTTATGCATGACACAACTAATTAGATTTATGCTGATGGTTTAAAGCGATTCTATTATTGATTATATTTGTTTTGAACAACATTATTCCTATAAATAGTGAATCACACATTCTTAAGATCACTTAAAAAACTGTAGCTATAGCCACAACCATCATTTACACCTATTTTCAGACCATCGTACATTACTAATCCAATCACTGCTGATTTAGTAAATTAAAATCTATCAATATTTGGAGATAAAATGTTTATACTTTCTTGCTAATACATTATATGAATCCATGTTGTTATTAGGCCAAATTCTTCAGCACTTACTAACCCTAAAATCCCATTAAAACCAATGAGAGATTTGTCTGAACAAGGATCGCCCAGGATTTCTTAGTATAATTTCTGTTTGAACTATTAGTCAGAAAACACCTCTCATGGACTCCCGAAAACATTGTAAATAAATGGGAAGTCCTAAGTTTAAGTGACATTTAACAATGTACTGCTTTCCATTATATGCACAAAATAGGCAAGATAACGGTTCTTTCCTTTCCCTTGTTTGCCTGTCAGTGACTTGAAGAGACCATCTGGTTGAAGTTTGATTCCTTAAACATTAAATCACAGTATTAGGGCAAGATCATTTCTAGCCCTGCTACAGCCATTTAGAACAACAGGGTGGGAGGAAAGATGGCATGGAGATATTGGGACTGACCAGATGCTTTCTCCTCCATGTCTGCATTCATACTCCTCCCCCATTAGCACCACAAGGAGTGAGCAGACACCACTGGTCCTTCCACTTTTACAGCTCAGCCAGGAAGGTTGGGGGTTAAGGGGTGAAGGGAGGAATAAGTGAAAAAAGGATGCAGTATTTCCCCCTGCTACATGCCAGGAAACATAAAATCATTACACACATGGTTTGCAGGTAACACAAAAATTGGAAGAGTGAGAAATAATGAAGAGGCTGGGTCACTGAGTGAGATCAGTCTGGATCATTTGCTAAACTGTGCACAAGGAAACGATATGTGTTTTAATGAAGCTAAATTTAAATATATACACCTAGGACCATAGAATATAGGGGCACATCTTACAGGACGGGGGATTCTATGCTGGGAAGATGTGACTCTGAAAAAGGATTTGAGGGTGAATAATCAGCTAAACATCAGCTTCCAGGGCAACACTGTGGCCAAAAAAGAACCATGTTTTAACTTAATAAGCCATGATGTCTTATTTAAATAAATCTTCAGCTGAGTTGGTTATTTGACCGTTAAGTAATACTAGTTACAACATTATACAGAACAAGGAAAGAAATGTACGTTACCAAGTCTCTGTAACTGGTAAAATGACAACAGCTTGTTCGTTCCCAATTAACTTCCCAAAATGTATTTCTTATACCCAGATTTAAGCCAAAAAATGTTCTTTGTGGGGAGGAAAAAGCTACTCTTCCAAAATTGATCCTACTGAGTGTTCTGTTTTTAATGCATAATTTACCACATTACTCCTGGAATTTCTTGCATGGTTTCTTAATTTCCATGATTTATAAACAAAAGGACTTTTGAGTCAACAGTGTGCCCTTGTAGCCAAGAAAGCTAATGGCATATTACGGTGCCATAGAAGGTGCATTTCCAGCAGATCTAGATATGTTATTATTCCCCTTTATTCGGCACTAGTAAGGCCACATCTGGAGTATTGGGTCCAGTACTGGGCCCCCCACTACAGAAAGGATGTGGACACATTAGATAGGGTCCAGGAGAGGGCAACCAAAATGATTAGGGGGCTGGAGCACATGACCTATGAGAAGAGGCTGAGGGACTTGGGCTTATTTGGTCTGCAGAAGAGAAGAGTGAGGGGAGATTTGATAGCAGCTTCCAACTTCCTGAAGGGAGGTTCCAAAGAGGATGGAGAAAGACTGTTCTCAGTAGTGACTGATGGCAAAACAAAGAGCAATGGTCTCAAGTTACAGAGGTCTAGTTTGGATGTTAGGAAAAACTATTTCATGAAGAGGGTGGTGAAGCATTGGAATAAGTTACGTAGGGAAGTGGTGGAATCTCCATCCCTAGCGGTTTTTAAGTCCTGGCTTGACAAAGCCCTG
>CM057845.1:96323712-96344331 GCA_030068395.1 Apalone spinifera
ACCCGGGGACTGCCTGTACTTCAAATGCACCATTGCAACAAATTTTTGTCCTAAGATTGTCGTTCTTTTTTTGTTTGTTTGTTTTTTGGTAGGCATGACAATTTGTAATCTCTTGGTTTCATTTCATTTTCATTTTCAGCACAAGCAGATCAATCTATTTCACCTATCGAAAAGATCAAGAGAGAACTTGATTAAAATGTATAAGTCTTTTCAACAGCAGAAAATACCAGTAACTAAAAAGCTCTTTAATCTAGCGGAGAAACAAGAACCAATGGCTGGATGTTAAAGAGTGACATATTCAAGTTATCAGAGGGGGAGCCGTGTTAGTTTGGATCTTCAAAAGTGATGAGGAGTCCTGTGGCACCTTATAGACCAAGAGATACCAAGGTCAATTCAGTCAGGGAGGATGAGGCCCACTTCTAGCAGCTGATGTGGAGGTGTGAATACCTAGAGAGGAGAAACTGCTTTTGTAGTTGGCTAGCCATTCACAGTCTTTGTTTAATCCACACCTCCACATCAGCTGCTAGAAGTGGGCCTCATCCTCCCTGACTGAATTGACCTCGGTATCTCTAGCCTTATTCTTGATTGGTACTCTTTTATAAGCCTGTATATTTATACCTGCCTCTGGAATTTCTACTACATGCATCTGACGAAGTGGGTCTTTGCCCACGAAAGCTTATGCTCCAATACATCTGTTAGTCTATCAAGTGCCACAGGACTCCTTGTCGCTTTTGCATATACAAATTAGAAATAAGGCATCATTTTTGTAACAATAAGGGTGATTAGCCCCTGCACAGAACTACTGATAGAAGTAATATCTTCAAATCAAGACAGAATGGCTTTCAGTAAGCAATGTGGTGCATGAACCACTGGTTGTACATGAGCTTGATGTTCCACCAGTTCACTTCACTATAACTTAAAGGGTGTTGTTCCATGAACCAACAACATTTGGGAGTCATGGCTTTCGTGAAACAAGTGATTAGGTTCAATACAGGAGCAAATGTATGAAATTCTTTGCCCGCTGTTATACAGGAGATCAGGGTAAATGGCCTAATAGCACCTTCTGGCATTCAAAAAATACCCCAAACTATGAGTTTATCCTTATTACCTTTAAACCAGCACTGGAGATCTGAAAGGTAAATTTACATCTTTTCCTATTTCTATAATTTATCATGGAAAATGAGGCGTTAACAAGCAATAAGATAGTTACTGGTGACACTCTGTTCAACACTTCGTAATCATATTGACAGACAGTATGTACTTCAAGAGGCTTATATTCTACTTTAGACACTAATAAAACAACTCAGGCATAGAGCATATAGGTGATGGAGAAAGCATCATAAGGCTTCATTGAAAAAGCGTGTCTCAGGAAGGAAACTAAAAAGTGGATTTACCTTCAAGCCGTAAGGGAAGAAGGGTAGTCTTGCCAATCAGGCACTAGATTAGGACTCAGGAGACTTGACTTCAATTCCTAGCTCTGCAACAGATTTTCTTTTTGACCTTGGGTGCATCACTTCATGTGTCTGTGCCTCAATTTCAAATATTCTGAACATAAGAACAATCCCAAGAATAACCTCGTTACCTCACCTGCCACCCTGCTTTCTGCTTTTCCTCTGACTGATCTACTTAGAATAGAAACTCTTCAGTAGAGAACTTTGCATGCTCTTTATGTATTCAGTGCCTAGCACAATGGGCCCTCATGATGGCTGGAACATCTAGGCACTTCTGCAATACAAACAGATAATAGTCTAAAGAGCAGTCTGGAGTTTGAAGTGGAGTTGAATGGAAAAAGGCTGGGAGATAGAGTGAAGTCCACTTTATCCACAAAACACATGCTGCAGGTCAATACAAGTTTAAATCTCAGCATGCCGTCCTGACAACGAGCATCCACCCTGACTTGGAGGTTCTAGCCATGATTTTCAGAACTGATTAGTGATTTCAAGTGCCACTATCACTGGGTGCCCATCATGAAACATCTGAAAGGGATATGGATTTTAGAAGGCTAGAACACAGCACAGTCTTAAACCAGGGTTCTTTAAGATATTTCAAGTTGGACACCCAAAAATAGAAGCACCCAAAATCCCTACTAGTCACTTCTAAAAATCTCTATTACTGCTTCAATTGGCAACATGGGAATTCAGTCTCCTTGCATATTAAATACTTATTCTAGCTCTTGAGTCTTCCAATAAGGAAGCCCATTGTGATGCTGATATCTGTCCAGAGAGTGTTAAACAGATCTAACACTCACACTGAAGCTGTCAGTATATATTCAATTTATGTTCAAGTTTACGCCAATCATGAACATGTTTTAGAATAGCAGCTTGGTTATACAAATTCTTCTATTTAAATAAATGAATCACTGAATGCCACATTTGTTCATGCTGACAGCTGAAAAAGATTGAGTGGGAGTGCAAGGTGGAAAATCAAGTCTTAACCCCAACCAATTTAGGCTTACTTAATTTTCACTCTTATTTATACAACTTGAGACAGAATTATTATCACAAATGGCACCCAAACATACCATGCCAGACAAATAACAGACAAGACAGTATAGGTAAAAGGGCCCAAGTTACCACAGTCCAGAGCACCAAGAAGTGCTTCTATCTGCCATGATGGTCATCACCTCCTCTGATTTCCTTGCTGGTCCTTCAGTCTCATCCTTCACTTTCTGGTTCAGTGTTGCTACAATCCAGGCTCATGTTCACTTGGATTCTTATATAATAATTTCATATTCCCTATTACTCATATTTTCTCTAAATAGCTTTTAGCACATCACTCATTGGTGTTTTATTTAACCCATACGTTCTGCATGAGCCAATGTCCATTGCCCATTTTTTGCATTTTTCACACTACTTTTGCATGAAATGTGTCATGTTTGGTGTCATTCTCTTCCCAGAAAAAAAGGGTTTTTTATTGAGCATTACATATTTGTGAACCTCTCACCTACAACTTACAACTCGACACAATACTTATCTCGACTAATAATAATATCAAAGAAGGATCGGCAAAGAACACACACATACCTATTGAAGCTTCAATTTGAAGAGCAGGAAGCTTGGAAACAGAGATTATTCTGAGAATCAAAGTTCCCTTGACCTCCTTCCTACATTGATCATGAGTATACAGAACAGTGTATACACAAAGAAGATTTTTTTAAAAATAGAGCTTGTCCCAAAGACAAAATAAGCAGCGATTTTTCTTCTATAATTTTCTTGCTTTAGCTGATTGAATGTGACCTTGTCACTAGTTTTCCACACCTTTAAGGGTTTAATTTTCCAGAGATCATTAATAGTGACAACATCTGAATGAATGCAGTCAATTTCCGTGTACAAATCCATATAATATGCACTACATTGAGCAGTTATGCAGTTGTAAATTTATTCATTACAAAAAAAGTCACATAAATGTGTCACAAGCTCTCATTAAGTGATGGCACAAAAATTATGACTAGAAAACCACTCCATAGACCTCGTATTTCTTATTTCTTTTATCTTACAAAAATTGATAAGAATATAATGTACTTTCCTCAAACTGATGTTTTAAAATATATTTCTACTTTGCAGCAAAAGATTTGAGATAGGGCAGTGTTATATCTGGTAATGTTTCAGTTTTGCATTTATATTATCTTGCCAGAGATTGAATCAGAAATGTACATAAATAACCAAAGTTTATTTCAGGGCAATTCCTAACATGGAGGCACCAAAAGTGCACAACATCCCGGAAATGAAAGCATTATGTTCCAAGTATAAACCACAAAACTGTGATTACTGCCTCAGATTTAATCTATTATTGCTGAAATAACCTGCTGATTTGGGAAATAACTATGTTCTTTGCATCAGGTACAGCTGAGGTCAATTATGAATATTACATCACAAAGGTTAATGTGTTTCTTTATGTAGATGTTAAATTGGCAAATCTCATTATAAACATCAGTTTTGAGATAAAGTAAATAGATTTTGAGCGGCTAAACCCTCACATTGAGTGATGGCCTTGCTGATTGTTTCATTAACTCCACCGAGCCAGAAAAAAGGCCATTGAGATAATAACAGAGCCTGTAAAAACAAACACCGAGTAGTACAATCTGACAGCATTTTACAATGACCACTGCAATCTTAGATGACAACGATGAACTAGAAAAATCAGTCACACACTGAATCCAAATTTAAGATTTACAGTACAGTGTGAAATCAGGAAACCCTCCTGTGTAATTGGTGTAAAATGTGTTAAACAAACCCTATTGTACATTATGGATTACATTGTAGTAATCCAAACAACTCCTCTAGAGCTCAAAGTGAGCCAGAATGGGTCATAGCTCTGTTTCAGCCTTTCCTTGATGTTCTCACCTGCTTCTACTATATTTACTCACTGATGCACTTATCTAGTGCCATAGAATATGAGAGAAAAGTTTTTCTACTTCATTTGCAAGTGATGAATTGCTCCATATAGTGCATTTCTCATTATCTAGCGAGACCAGTTTTACATGTGTCAGTTGGTGATACTTCCAGCATATCCCTTAAGGGATTATTCCACAGTCTGGCACACAGAACTTATCCAGGCAGATGTTTTTCTGCGTTACTCAAGCCTAAATTTTCCTGTCCATTCCACACAGTGACTCCTGTCTCAAGATTTGGGCTACATCTACACAAAGTTGACTTAAGCTATGTAACTCCAGCTATGTGAATTACATATCTAGAGTTCACGTAACCCCTTCAGTCGAGTTACTGTAAGGGTCTATGGGAGAAACCCTCCCACTGACTTCCCTTACTCTTCTCATCAAGGGTAACATAACAGGGTCAACTGGAGTGCCATCTTTGTTCGATTTGGCAGGTCTTCATTAGATCCACTAAATCAACCACTAATGGATCAATGTCAGAGGGTCGATTCGGGCTGTAGTGTAAACGTAGCCTTGGAGTCAGCTACTAGAGAAGGATGGGGAGGAAGAACAACTGCCAGAAAAATGATTTGAGGAAAAACAACTTTACTACTTTGGATTTATCCTTCATGTCCAAGCTTTGCCATGGACATCTGTGAGCCAGAATTAATGCCTGTCTGAGGATCTCACTGCATGTTACAAACGTTAGCTAATCCTGACCACACCTGTGTGACGTGTATTTCAATATCTATTTTACAGAAACAGAAACTAATGAAGGCAGGGGGGCTGGAACGAGCAGAATCAGGGAGGTCATGCCGCCCACACCTTTAAAAAGGTCCCTAACGTTAGCCACCCAAGTTTAAAACCATTGACGTCAAGTTTCTTGCCCATGGTCACAAAGGCAGTTTGTCACACAGCTCAGAAGATAATTTATGGGTCTGTTCATACTACATGTTCTATAGGAGCACAGCTACAGTACTGTAGCTACAACACTGTAGTAAAATACTATAACGATGGAAGAAGTTTTGGCACTGTATCAAATCCACCCCTTGAGAGATGGTAGCTACATCAGCTAAAGAATTCTTCCACTGATTTAACTGTTTTTACAGTGGGGAACGTAACTACAGTGGACAGGTCATGATATTTTTCAGATCTCTGAGCAATTTAGCTAGGTCAGCCTACATTTTAGGTGTAAGCCAGGCCTAGCTCTCCTGATCCCAGTTGTGTGCTCTACCACATGACTATAGGGACCAGAAGAAAGAGAAACAAAAAGAGGAGAGACTAGGCAAAGCAGCAGAAGAGGGAACGGGACCAAAGTGAAAGTATTCACAAGAGAAGAAGGAAAGAGGGAAGCAGCCATCAGAAGGAAGAGAGTGTGTTTAGTTAGGCATCACTAATTTCCTATTTCCACATCATCCCCCCAGACCAACCTATGCCACACACCAGTCTCTTCCTTCTGAATTATTTCCAATATTATAATATTACAGATAGCATGAATATCTGTGAAATACAGAGCAAATACCAAAGCACTCACCGCATTTGCAAATGCAAAGTATTTTCATTCCCCATTTTCTTCTTAACAGTTTAGCTAACTTCCATTTCATGAGAACAGAACACTGCATAGATAGCTCATATAAAATGATGCTGCCATTGCAATTCATCCACTAAGATAACAAATACAGACGCATATTCACATTTCTTTTTGACAGCTTGAGCTCTTCTTAAACTTCCCAAGTCACGTTGTCCAATCTGGAAGCCATATTTGTAAGAAACATCCTTGTTGACTTATGTAAAATTAAGTCCAGTCAATGTTAAATGTGTCAAAATGCTATTTAGAATTGATTTCTCACTGTTTGAGGTGAAAATTTTAAATTGTATTTGTTTATTTAAACAACAAATGCTCAGCTTTTCAGAAAATGAGGAGCTAGGGAGATTGTTATGAGTGTCTGACATGCTGACACAGGATAGTTGAAGGGAAACAGTTTTTCAGGCTGGTTAGGTTTTCAACAGAGATCTTTGTAAGCAACTCAAAAAACATCTCTTCCTTAAAATATGAAAATTGGGATAAACTGAAAACTATGCAACAATTTCGATGCATTTCTAGTACTTGTAGCTTAAATCCTGCTCTTAGTTACAGATGTAGAACACTACTGGCTCTGGGCATGTGACCTAGATTAGAGCTTTATTTGGCTGTTATGCTAAAGGTCAAACATCTCAAACCCCACAGCACCAACACCACAGCCTGATGGAGCCCTGAACGGAGCCCTGATGCTGACCCATTGGCACACCAGTGACTGATTTATTGCGTCTGCTTAGATGTGATAAATCAATCTCTGAGTGCTCTCACGTTGACTATTGTAGGTACTCCACCAGGTGAGAACAATAGCTAAAGTCGACAGGAGAGCAGCCCCCACCAACCTTACTCCATAGAGGACACCATGGTAAGTATGTCAACTTCAGCTAAACAATTTGAATAGCTAAAGTTGCATAGGTTAGATCGACAGGAGTCACGAAGGGGGGAGGGTTAGTGTACACAAGACCTAAGTAAAGGAGCTGCATTGGCACGAAACTCCCATGGAATTGTGGCAAAGAGTCTCAAGCCCTATCCTGAAATGAAATCTCTAGGAACCTGAGTGGAAAAGCAGTTTCTGAAGGAAATACAGGGGAAAGAGTGTACCTAGTCTGCAGGTACTCTTCTGCATTAGACTATGGTCATGGGAGATACATACTCTAGTCAGGCAATATAATGACCTATGTGATTTTCATGAAGGATACCGAGTTCTCTTTTGTAGGTCACCACAGCATTTTCACCCTGCCCAGTAGGCATAGGACTTTGGGCCTTTAAGCTACTACATGAGTCAAATCAAGATTGGCTTTAAATTGATAGCAAACAATACCATCCTTAGCTACTATGGGGATAGGAGCCCTATAATTGGAGAGATGAAAGCAAAATACTTTGCAAGTGAGCAGATAGGGCGAATGACTTTCCCAAGTTCTCAAGTGACTCTTAGTTAGAACGAAGCTTAATACTTTGTCTTCATTCGCTATCCTTTTTCAGTCTCTATCCTATTTTTACACATGCAACGCATCAGCCATGTGCTGGCCCACTTCCTTAGTCGTCACTAGGCTTTCTGCATGTTTCACCATTTGCAGCCAGAGTCTGGGCAACATATTTTGGGGATAGGCAGTCTTTTGCCCAAGGCCAAGGGATAAGTGTCCTAGGCCAGGTACCTTTGACTCCCTTCTGCCTCTCAAGAGAACCAATATGCTCTCTTTCAGGCCAGCGAAATCTGCCCCAACTCTACTTGCCAAGCTATATTTCAACATGTCAGTCTCTATCAGTATGCCAACCATTCCTCACACTCTTACCCAGACATCTGCCAGTTGCACTCTCCAGAAACTTTGCAATGTGTGTGGCTCACACCTAGTCACGCTGCTTATCCACTGACTTCTAAACGCACACATTCTATAATTTTTCATTGTTATAAAATATGTGATATAAAGATGTTGGATGGAACACCTCTCTACTGAAGAAACACACTGCTTACCATCATTTGTCTCCTCCCATGTATTATTTCAAAGATAAGCGCAACTGCACCACAGGAATTTCATGCCTGCTCAGCCCTTTCACCAGAGGTTTTATTAAATCCTGTGTATTTTTTCTGTATGTGTGTCATGGGGCATGTCTCTTCCCCTACCCCACCCTCAAAAAAAAATACTCATGAATTCGAGTGCTTGTGTCTTCACTATTCCCTTTTAAGTTCTTTCCACCATTTATAGAATAACCCCCATGCAACAACCTATTTATAGCACCAACAGCCTCTCATCAGGACTTAAGGGGAACAAAGGTGTCCCTCCCTTGAGGTTTCTATATAATGAAGCTCAAATAGCCCTGGTTCTCAATCCACCCTTCCTCTTGACACATCCTTCCAGCTTCTATATAGCCCTGGGCTCATGGCCTAATTGGATCCTTATCCCATCTACTCAGCCAGCCTGACTGTCTAATTATGCTCCCCTACGATCAGCTTTCTCTAGGGGAATTAACAACCTACTGGTCAGAGAGCACTCCCCTGTTCACATCAGGTACTCTGTCACAATATAATGCCTTCCTTCTGCATACATCATTATCACCCATTATAGTAATAGGTAACAAGGTATTCTCAATCTTAAATGATAAGTACTATACTTTTTAATAATTCCAGAGTATAGCAAAGATGATTTTTCCCCATAGGTAACCATCCAGTCTCTCTCAGCAATCTGTGGCTGTCTCTTGAAAACAGAGAAAATGGCAGCCTTTCTACAATATTAAACCTTGCAATAACTTTCCTTCTGTTGTTGCAAAGTTTGTAGACACATGGGAGAGAAACATATGGGGGAGATGTTATTTACCAAAAAAAACCCTATCACATCATGCAACACTATGTTCCCAGATTTTGTCCAAGTCAGAGCCAGTAATACAAAGCACGCTGAGAAACAGTAAAAGAAAATATTCAAATGAATAAATAAATAATGGATCGTTTTAACTGCTTTTGAAGAAGTGTACCACTTATCTACAGAAAGAACATATGTAGACTTCATACCAGTACACGCTAAGATAAATTTGCATAATTTTATACTTGATTTGCTTCTTTCAGTTTTGGAGACAAATGAACTAATATTCTTTTTTTTTTAAAAAAAGGAGGGAAAAAATGTTTTCCACTAAACAGTACAATCATGAGTGGTACTGGAACAATAACAGGACATTTGAGTTCAGGACTTGTACTCAGTCACAAAGACATGCACGGTAGGGAAATGGAGGAAAATATTCCTAGATGATAAGGTCAGACATAACCATTATCATCATCTAGCCTGACTTCCTGCATAATACACACAACAGAATTTCCCTGTATAAATTTTTATTTGAACTAGTGTTTCTCAAACTGGGATCCACTAGGGGCCCCACTGATCAATGCCTTCCCCTTCCTCTCTCCAGGCCTTCCCCTCCTTCCTAGTGCCTCCTACATGCTGGGAAACAGCAGGGGCCCGGGACTAAGGCAAACTCCCTACCTGCTCTGGTCCCGTGTGGCTCCCAGAAGCAAATACCAGGTCCCTGTGATCCTTAGGTGCATGGGCAACCAAGGAGGCACCTTGTGCTACCCCCATCTGAGTGGCACTCTGCAGTTCCCATTGGCTGGGAATATGACCAATGGGAGCTGCAGATGCAAGGGCAGTGCGCAGAGCCTCACTAACAGCCTATACAGCTAGGGGCTGCAGGGACCTGGTGGCCACTTCCTGGGAGCCACAGTAAATGACGTTGAAACCCCATATGCCAAATCCCCTCCTGAATGCCAGAACCCTGCCACAGTCCTGAGCCCCCTCATTCACGTCAAAGCCCCACCCCACCCCCGAGCCTGCACCCCTCAACTGGAGTGCTTAAACTACCCTCCCTACATGGCAACCACCAGCCCAGTCTATGAGGCCTAGTAGTGCATGTGGGCAAGTGTGAGTGACAGAGCAGGTATAGAGCAAGCCTTGGTGAAGGGAGAGGGCAGGGGGCCACTGAAAAACTTTAAATCAAAATGGGGGTCCTCAGGTTGCTAACATTTTAGAACTAGAACATCTTTTAGAAAAGCATCCAATTTTGATTTTAGCATTTCCATTGACAGAGAATCTACACACCTCTTTGATAAATTGTTCCAGAGGTTAATTAACCCTCAATGTTAAAAATCTGAGTCTTATTCCTAGTTTGAATTAGTCTCGCTTCAACTTCCAGACATTGGCTTGGGTTATACCTTTGTCTGCTGCACTGACAAACCTTCTGTTATCAAATTTCTATTCCCATCAGACAATTATATTAAAACCTAAAGCAGTTAGAGAGAGTAGTGGCAACACCACATCTCACCAATTTCATTTTGTGGTGAAGAAGATGGAAAGATTAAAGGAATTCTAGAAAAGTATTTAAATATACTGATGAGAAGCAACGAAATAAAAATACACAGATAGACAACCTGATGCTTCCATTAATGGGTCAAAGAAAAGGAACTCTCTAGCGGGTAGAGAACCTACAACATCAAGCCAATCATTCTGCACCAAATATATTAAAGGGACAGGGCTCCTGTGATGGCATGTATTAAAGTCAGACAATATTGAGCATTAATAATTAGAAAAAGGGAATAACAATTGCCTTCCTAACTAAGCAAAGGCCAGAGATTTTAAGAATCGGCTTAGAAGAACAAATAACCCAATTAGTACATTCAGGATCTAAAGGAAATGTATGATGCAGGTAGAGGATGTCTGATGCACAGTGATTTTTAAAGTGCTATATTTATATTATACTAATTACTGGAAAAGGGTAGGGGGAAATGATCTGATTTTCAGAATCTCAAATATTCCGCCTTTCTCCCCAGATATGAGGTCTGATTGCAAAAGCACACACTGGGCTGTCTCTTTAAAGATGTCAGTTTCAGAGATGAAGCAAAGGCTGCCATTTTCTATGCTGTGGAATTTGTGGTGAAGTATAATGTTGAAATCTATCTCTTCTGTGAGATGAAGACCCCACCACATTTGGCAAGCAACTCAAAAAACAACTCCAGGGGAATCAAGAAAGTTGCCTCTCACTCCCACTGATTGATGGGGGCTTTCAGGGGTACTCGAGAGAAGTCTGGAGGGTACGTCAACACAACTGAAATTTGGAGAAAACTGAATTTTTGTTTTAAGTTTTACAGTGTTTTATTATTTTTGTACTTTTTACACCCCAAAATTTCATCTCCCGCCATGACACGATTAAGTTGTTTAAACAAATGCGTTGCAACGGTAGAAAAAAATTGTGTGTGTCTGAAAACTGTAGGTACTGGGGGTACTTATAATTTTTATAAAGGGGTACTTTATAAAAAAAAAAAAGGTTGAGAAACATTGACTTAAATTGTGCTTAAAGGTGTTTTGCCTAATTTAATTCTGAGAGTAGGGCACTTAACATGGAGGCTTGAGCATGCTTTGTCAACATTCTCAAGTGTTCATATTATGTGTAATTTATTACAGATCTCAGGCCTGTATACAGAAATTTTTGTGGGGGGTGCTTTTTTGTAAATGTGGACCGCAAAGGTGCGAATGCACCCCTGCGATGGTCCCCCAAATAAGAGTGCTCTGGCCAGCCAGGTGAAGGCACGAGGAGCACATTGCCTTAGTTTCCCTACCACGTGCTCCGGTCAGCCGGCAAAAGGCTGGGGCTGATTCCCATCCCCTTTTCCCAGAAGCTTACTTGGGGGACCATAGCAGGATGTGTGTTTCTACCCTTCACATACCCGCCCCTCGGCGTACGGGCCTGGATCTGGCAGACAGCGAATGTGGTAATGACATTTGTCACTCAGTTTGTAATGTTGTTTTGCCTGTCTCACCCATTAAAAAAATAAAATATCTGTATCCAAGATACAATATTGCCCCCTTACACTGGACAGGCCACTTTCATTGATGCTGTAATTGCAAGGAAAGGAGAATCCATCCTCTCATTCCAACCATAAGGAATTTAAAAAGAAAGAGGAAACAGATTCATTTCAAAGAGTGAAGAAAAGAACATTTAAAACAAGATAAGCAGATTCCAGTCAAGGAGTTAGAATAGCAATTGGGTTCATCATAAAATTTGATAACGTGGATTTTCACTAAGGAAATTATATTGGCCCCAGTATTAGCAAAGCACTTAAGTATAACTTTAAACATATGAGCAGTCTCATTAGGTTTCCTGGTTCAGGGGCATCATCTTTTCTTTTAGCTATCCAAATAATCACTTTGGGTTTGTTAGGCTCTATCACCTGCACTTTAAAATATCTGCCATCAGCTACAGAGCAAAATAGCAGAACAGCTCTAACAACCAAATATAATCCTTCGGACTGTTATCATAAACCCATACAGATTCTATATTTCTTCTTCTAAAGAAGTTTTCAAAAAAGCCAACATATTTAATTAAAGCAACATCTTCTCATGGATGTATTTTCTTTTAAATGTTTAAATAAAGGGGTGAAGTACAGTAATATTCCTTTGGACTATTTAGGTATTTTATTTACCCTTCTTCAATGCTAAGTTTTTGGAAGGAATAAAACTATTAAAATTAAAATAATTGCCACCTTATACTTTTCAAAAAGGTCAGTCTTCAACATGGCATGTATAAATAATAATATATACTTGGGAATATTTTCCAGAACAAAACTGAAATGAAGTTTTGATCTGTTTTCCTAAATAAAGCTCAGATTCAGTTTAATTATTAAAAATTAATTCAGAGCTAGTCTGTAACATAACACGTGCTATCAGTCAGGCAAGAAAATTAAATATCCTTGTGAAGAGAAAATGCCATCTGTTGAGACAAGGAATACTCAGGATAATATAACAGGCTGGCTATTTCAAAATAACTCCTGCTTTCCACGAGGAATAGCGCTTATTTCAAAATAGTTATTGTGAAATAGAAGTAGTGTGTATGCTCTACTACTGCCATTTCAAAATAACTACTCCCCGAGTCATTCATAGTAATTACTCCGCAGTGCTGCCTGGGGCTCTAAGTCAAGGTAGCACGTCCACATTAAGGGAGCCTGCCTCAGACTAATTTTGAGGCTTCCTGGTAGTGTGGATACGCTATTATGAAATATTTTGAAATAACTCCCAAAATAACTAAATTATTTCGAAATAATTTCCTAGTGTAGACATGCTCTTTCTTAACTGCTGGATGATCCCATAAGACTTCAGTATCCATTTTGGTTTTATTTGGTTTTATTCATTTTATATTGCATCTAGAAGTTAGCTTGTTAATTTGAATCATCATGCGAAGTTCTGAACTCAGCTGCAAGCCAAAACATACTTCCGCAGGATGCACTGAAATTATACTAAGCTATATTGTGGAAATATACCACTAGGTAAACTCTCAATAACCTTTGTTCTTTGTATGAGTAGAACCTGTCAGAAGAAAGAAGTATGTTCTGTTAAGGAATGTTCTATATGAATTGGTGCTAGGAACCATTAAGGTAAAACAATTCATGTCACTATGCTCTGATGCTATTTGTACTCTGGTTTACTTACACTTGGAATGTTGTTGTGCATGGTTGGTACAGATGTCTATATATTTTGACAAATGGATATGAAACTAGGTAAGGAAAAGGAAATAAGGTGTATTCATCTTCTGCTTCTATAGACAAATATATTATACATTTATATAAAATTAAACTCACTTTTGAGGAGACAGGTTTCTAAGCTGTAATCATTGTGTGACTGCTTCCCAAAAGTTGGTAACGCTCGAGCTCTCCAGTTGTGCGAATGTGTCCATGTTTAATAAACTTAGTTATCTGTATGTTCCTTTAATCAAAATCTAAACTGAACCCTAACACAATACAGAAACAGCTTATTTTGCTGTCCAGGCACAGTGGCACACATTGGAAATGGCCCATCTTGAACGTAAAATATATATTTAACTGTCTGCTCAATCAGCTCTGCTTTATCATTGTTACTACAGCCAAATGCTATTCCAGGGTGTCCAGTGTTTACCAAAGTACGGAATAACAGTCTTGAAATCAGTCCTCCTAGAAAGTTACCGAAGAACCTCAGTGTTCCAAGCAATAATCTTACAAATGACCAGTAATAAATATCATTTCCCCCAGCCAATAAATAAATAAATAAATAGACATAATGAAAGCAATGTTGATGAAGTACAAACTTTCACATTCTGATCCCTTCCGTTCAGAGCATCCTCCTGCAAATTTTGTACCTACCTGTAATTTTGAGATGTAGGATTTTACAGGTGTGCAGAATAGGGGTTCCAGAGAATTTCTCTGCCATCCCTCCTCTCTAGGACAGACAAACAAGACTGCATTTTTTCTAACAGGTGCAGCCTGCTCTGGAGAGCAGTGTATGTGTAGTCTAGACAATAGGCAGACACATCACTTAACCCTGATCACCTGTCCTAGCTACTATTGTTCATGCCCAGTCACATTAACCAGGTTCAGCCACACGGTACATTTTTTTTGAGGGATCCTCCTGGCAGAATGCAAAGGAAGGATCCCTATGCCTTCCTCAATAACCCACTTTTGGCATTACAAGGGAGGATTTAGCCATGTGTGTCTTGGGTTTGGACTAGCACATTCCAGGTTCTTACAATCTTTCAATGTTTAATTATTTATACTGTATAATAACCTCACATGTCATCTGTAGTACTGCTTCAAGTTCCTCATTAATAAAAAAGACAGAACAGCTATGCATGTTGTACATGCAAACCTGCTTTTTCTAGTTCACACAAGGACTGCTTTACTCCCCCCACAATGTCCTAAATTGTTAAGAGGATGAAAAATAGTACTAAAAATCATCCTCAATTGTAATGGCATGGCGAAAGTATTTAAAGAGTCAGATGCAAACTGTAAATTACTCCTGGAGGAACTCTGCCCCACTGCACAAGTACAAAATTCATGTGCCCCCGCAGATTTTGTTCCCCCTGCAGAAAATAGTTCTCAGCCAGATTCACACCTAGGCTCCTTCTGAGCAATTACTTCTCTCTTCCTCATCTCTCTCCCACAAGGGACTGCCATGGCTCCAGAAGAGAGGGCAGTTGGCTCAGCCAGCCATGCAGGGGGGAAAGAGCAGAGTCTGCATTCCTCAGAGCCTGCTGCCCCCCAGAGCCAGGTGAGGAGGCATGGCATATGGGGGTGGGGAGAGGTTAAGATAGAGTGTGGCACATGGGGAGTCAGTCTGGGGTTTAAAAGGGCTAGTGGAGGGGATAGACAAGGGCAGGGGCCAGTAGCTAGTTGGGTGATAGCATTGAGCTACCACTGGAATACAAGTGGGGGTGCAGAAAACACTTAGGGACAGGATGGCTGAGTAGTGGTACAGGGACATGGGGATGGGGACGGATGTGCCTGGTTGAATGGGAGAGGCTAGGGGTCAGCCAGGACTTGCACGGGGAAGATCCCAAACACCTTAACAATTAGGGATGTTAAATTAAGTTTAATCAGCTAATCGAGCAGTTGATGGAATTTCCATCGACTAGTCGATTAGTCAGTAAGGGGGGAAACTGCAGAGCCGCAGCGGGGTTAGTTCCTACCCCGGGAGCTAATCCAGCTTCAGCTCTGTCTTTTAAATGTATCAAGAGCCTCCAGGCTCTTGATACATTTAAAAGGCAGAGGCACAGCGGCGGGGACTGGACACGAGCGGGAATCAGCTGTCCCAGATCACACACGGTCCCAGATGCTGCACCTCTGCTTTTCTGCCTGGCAGCTCTTAATACATTTAAAAAGCAGAGGCGCAGCATCTGAGACTAAGCACAAGTTGGGACAGCTGATTCCCAGCTCACACTCAGTCGCACGGCTATGCTTCTCCCTCCCCTGCTCCTTCCACCTCCCCCTCCCCCCCCCATGAAGACAGTGCTGGGGAGAACCTGCTTTTAAGCCAGCTCCCCACAGCACTGGCTCCTGCTCTCCCACCCTTGCTGCCTCTCTCTGATAGAGGCAGCAAGGGGGTGGGGGAGTGACTAGTCAAGTCACTACTTGACTACCTGATAAGCATATGCTTATCGGATAGTTGAGTAGTCGCTTACATCCCTATTAACAATCCCTCCCCCCCCATAAAATAAACCCTGTTCCATATCACCCATATACCCCAACTTTCCACATTAACCCCCAGGCTCCTTCCGAGCATTTACTTCCCTCTTCCTCAGCTCCTCTGTTACACCTAGTTTCCCCAACCTTTTGCACTGCTTCTGAGGGGGTAGGAAATACATTATTGAATTGTAGTTTAAATGAATTATTACTCACAGTTCTGCATTAATATGCATAGTAAGGAATCTATTTGGCAAAAAATATTTCCTGAATCTTTTTTGTTGTGTCTGTTGTACATGCATACTTGCTGACAGGTATTTCAAAAGAAATGAAACTAGTGTAGTTACATGGTGTTATTTCGACAAAATATGCCAACCTTTAGCATCGTGTACGCAGAATTTTTAATTTTTGGTGCGAAATTCACTCAGCACTGGAGAGAGGAATCAATCACAGAAACAAAACTATAATCATAAAAAATAGTTTAACATTCCTAAAGTGCATAGTATGAGGAGGATCTCCTTCACTATTTTAAAAGTACTAAAAATAAAAGCCATATCAACCTAGCTCAGGCCTATCTTACATGTATGATAAAATACAAGTCAATTTATTTCATTAACATGTCCTACTGTTTTCAGTGCCCATCTTGAAATTCACTTCCATCATCCAAATGCAGGCTTTAAATGCTTATGCTTTTAGCCTCACAATCTGGCCCACGAAAGCTCATCTACTAATAAACCATCTTGTTAGTCTTTAAAGTGCTGCATAGTCCTGTCTTTTGTTTCAGAAAGACCAGACTAACACAGCTACATCTCTATTATTAATCTAAACAGCGCTAGCTATCATTATTGTTGTTTTAAGGACTGTCCACAATGTGGTTAGCTGTGCAAACATGAGGCATAGATTCTGACCCTAAGACCATAAATACTAAAACAGAAACTGACGATGCAGGGTAGGGGAAAGGGATGTAAGATGCTAGCAAATGGTTGCAATAGTAATTGATGACTTGGTGACATAATATGGCAATTATTTTACTTTTCTGTTGGTAAGATACACAATATTCCCAAGAATCCCTCAACCTTGGCACAATCATCTGATTGTTTTCTTGTAGGCATCACAATACAAGGATGTATTCATGGGACTAGAATGTGGCAAGTTTAGTAGACTTGCAGCTCAAAAAAGCATGTTCTAAGCTCAAAAGGTCATGTGGAAGAAAACACAGATACATCATTGGGAGAATGGAACAAATGGGAGAATGGAAGCTACATACCTGTGGAGCAAAGGAGAGAAGTGTCAATATAAAAAGATAAATATTTGATAAGGTAAATTTGCAGAGGATACAAAATTTCTCAAGATGTTTTATATGAACTGGAGGGGGAAGCAGTTTGACATGAGAAAAGCGAAAAGAGGACAGCACCCTATGAGACCCCCCAATAGACAATAGGAAAGAAGGAGGAGGAAGACAAGCCATATAGGACAGTGAAGGAAGAGTCCAAGAGGTAGGAGGAAAACCAAGAGAAGTTAGTACTACATTACCTAAGGAAGGACAAGAGGATGAGCCTGGATGGTCCATGTTAAATGCGGCAGAGAAGTCAAAGAAGATAAAGATGCAGTGAAGATTATTAGAACAGAAAAGGGGAAAAAGCAAAAGGTTAGGAGGATATTGAAGGGGAGCAAATGCAGGCAGCTTAACACAGCTACATATTGAACTAAGTTTTTACTAGTAGATTGTAACAATGTGTATTTTAGTTGATAATAGCCAACACCACTACCTAGAAAGAGATCCAAATATTACCAAAATCCTCTCTCATTTGTAAGATGATTTTCTAAGTTCACCTTCATTACTGTTTATTATTTATATTGTGGCAGACCCTAATCAAGGACTGAGGTCCCATTGATTTTATATTGTGGCAGACCCTAATCAAGGACTGAGGTCCCATTATGCTACATGTTGTACAAATAACACAAGAATAGCTTCTGTACCCTGAAGAGCATACAGTCTAAAAAGCCCATTCTTTTATACTGCTTCGGTATTTAATCCAGATGCTAACTTTCACATGTACCCCACCTATTCTGCTTTCTAACTGTACTATTTGCCAGTGAGCTCTTTGATTTATACCCATACAAACCTACTGATTTCACTGGAGTTGCAGTGGGGGAAGCACACATCAAGAATTTGATTGCATGAGATGCAATCAAATAAAAAACAACTGCTTTCCTCACTAATGACCACTCAGTGGATTCTGGACCAGGTCCTTGGTTAGCTGGGCAGAACTCTCTTACCCAACTGTAACATGTTCAATACACGTCTAGATTTTCACTTCCTCTTCCCCAATTAAAACTGCATGACATATACCAATTTAAGCATATTTTTGGAAACTGCTTAAGGAGCAAATTAATGCATCCAGCAGCAGTCTAAAGAGCTCTCGCTGCAGAACCGCTTAATGAATCAATGCCCCTGGATATTTCCAAGGAGGCATGTGTAAATTGCCTTGGTATCTTTAATTAATTCCACAGTCCAGAGCAAGCAACCAGAGATTTGCAATCACTGCACGTGCATATACCTCACTATTTGGAAATAATGTGCTCTCTAAAAATACCCTACTATGTATTAAATATGCTTGCATGTTTCAACTTGTACTAAACTTCTATCACTGAAATATACTATGCTGCTATTAATACCATACAAAGTTAGTATTCAATATACTACTACTACTTAGATTGTCAGAAGAAGAAAAAAAATCTTTAATTCTTGCAGCCAAATTCTGTCCTCACAGTTGTACCCATTCCAGTGACGTCAGTGGGTTTTTATTAGTGTACTCAATGTGGAAAAGCTCTGGCTGTGCCCTAAGGATCTTGCGCTTCTGGCAGATAGCGTTTGCCTCAGAGGCTCACTGTGACTCTCCACACAGCCTCTTCTTTTCTAGAGGCCGGAGTCACAGTCTACTGAGCCTACTCATCATAGGTAGTCCACAGTTTGAGGTGAAAACCCCTCAGTAGTCCTGTTCTCCCCTCTCAGGGGGAGACTCTGTAGCAGCATGGGGAGAGTTGGGGGGAACCTGGGCCTACCCATTATTCCAGGTTCTGGACCAGAGACTCTAAGGCAGTGGCAATAGACAGTGTTTCTTCTCCTCCAAGTCTGGCAGCTTCTTCCCTAGGCCACTTTCCCAAACAATTTTTCCCAGTATCTTTCCTCTGGTACCTGAGCAAGTCTGTCCTGCTCCTCCACAGCACTCTGCCTTGCGCACAGTCCTCAACTCTCACTCAGAACACCTCTCACTCTCTGATCCCCCACCCACATAGCTGAGCTGGTTTTTTATATCAAAGGGAGAAAGTACATGTAAACAAACAGATGGATAAATATCTCTTGTCTGAAGAAATGCCTGCTTTTCACCTTTCCTAGTGACCCCATTGCATATGTTAAGAACATAATTTTCAGTACCTACACATCCAAAAGCTTACATGGCATCTGTATGTTCATTCTACAATGATGCAGATGATCAACAAGACAGACGCATTTATTAAACATCTCACATGAAATACACTAGTGAACAAGAATGTAAATACAGGACTGAAGGAATTCCTGTAACCTGTATGCATCCCATATGCCCTTTGCCAGTCAGCATCAAGAGGTCCCTGAGTAACCAATCCTAATGAATGCAAATAATTCAGTGAACATAAAATGCATTCCAAGCTTGCTTCAAAGCCAAGTGAAGTAAAAAATGATACTTGCTGATTTCAATGAGCTTTAGATCAGGGCTTAAATTGAGAGAGCTGCTAACTAGGGAATGGTGCTGTATTAAAATCATGTCAGTAAAAAAAAAATCCATACATGAAAAAAGGAAGAGGGAGTGCATTAGGTTGGCCCAATTTCTTCTAGAAAGTTAAAATCCTTTTGATATTCCTCCCTGCTCATGCTTTTGAAGGCAGAACTGAAGAAATGTGCAAACGGATGACATTTAGCCAGACCATGAAGGTATAAGATAATCAATTTCTTTGCCTTTATGTGGCCAATAATTTTAATCCAAACTTGATTACTTATCTAAATATTGTCCTGCTGCTTCCAAGGTTTACCTTTGGGGGGAAAAAAAGGTATCCTTGGACTGTACCATTTCTACCTGAAATAGGAAGAAAAAGTTTCTCTCTCATATTTGGATAAAATGAGGCCCACCCAGATCTAAATGTTTGCTAACGGGACTTGTTTCAAAAAACTGAAGCTGACTGAGGAGTTTTTCCCCTTCCTAGTGACAAGCCAGTTCCCAAATTTCAGGGTCACAATGAATCTGATGTACATTCTACCGCTATGGAATCAAGTTCCTTTTTCAGCGATGGAACCAATGCTTATTGATACTCTTTTTAGGAAGCAAAAAATTAAATGTTGATATACAAGTTAATTTTCTAAGTAAGATACTAGTAAAATAATACCATACTAGTAAGATACTACATAAGGACAGGCATGCTGGGTCAGACCATGTGTCCATGTAGCCCGGAATCCTGTCTGGTAGTGACTAATGCTAGATGCGACAGAAGGAATAAAAAGAGAAGGATAATTCTAAGTGCTCCATTGTCTGTTATCCAGTCTCCAATTTCTTGCAGCTGGAAATGTAGGGACATCTGAAGCATGAGATGTACCTCTGGCTATCTTGGCTAATATCCATTAACTAGACAATTAGCCTGTCATAAGACGGGATTTTCAGGTCTCTCCTCCAC
>CM057845.1:96347445-96361331 GCA_030068395.1 Apalone spinifera
CCCTGCCCCCTGCGGCACCTGCAGCCCCGGGCGCGAGCTGGGGCACCCCTCCCACGAGTAACCTTCCCTCCTCCCGGGGTTGCACCGTGCCCTCCCTGGGGATGACGCAGACCTAGATTTTAATCCCTATAGAAATCAGTGCAACTTTTCTACCATTCACAAAAAGATAATGGACTACTGTTTTTATACTTTTGTTCCTCCGGTTTCCCCAAGAAATGCTGGGTAACTCCAGCTAGTTTACAATAATTGTTAGGATCCTGAAATACTGTGGGGGCACTGATTGATAATGTTACTGATAATTACAACTGATCATGACTATTTTGTGAATCACCATTAACTGATAACATTTTCAATTGTGATTATATGGTTAGTGAGAAAGGTTCCCTTGAGTACAGATTAGTTTAAACCATAACAAATCTCAGATAATACAATCTAACCTTAGCAGTTACTATAGACAGCACATGACCAGAGAGGCAGAGTGTTACCAATAACTATGGAAGAACTTCCTCATAGTTTTCTGACAGCCTGTGTCCAATCTACAGAGGAAAATTTGTTCCTTATGATGTCCTAGGGTATGTTTACACTGCATGCTTCTTTCAGCAATGTGTACAGTACACACAGGAGTAGCCTGCTCTAGCACCTATTGGTTAACCAGGTAACTGGTTAGGGACTGGAGCAGGCTACTTCGGTATGTACCAGTTAACATGGATTCCCAAACTAAGGGGCGTGAAGAAATTTCGGGGGGGGGGAGGGTGCAAAGCGACCCAGCCCCCTCCTTCCCCCGTCAATTCCTCACGCCTCCCCCGCCCCCTACATTTTACTGCTATTTTTGTTTTTCAGCCCTGGTCACTTCCTTTTTTTTTTTTTTTTTTTTGCTCAAGAAGTTTTGCTGTGGGGGTTGGGGGCGTGAGGGTTTCTCAAAAATCAAAAAGGGGGCGTGATGCTGAAAAGTTTGGGAACCACTGAGTTAACCGGTTAACCATTGACCTCTCTAGTAAAAACATACCTGAAAGAGAGCAGCTGTTGTCAGCCCATGTTGCAGGAGCCATGGCAAGACTGGAGCAGTTGCAAGCCAAGGCCCTGCTGTTTGTGTCCTTACCCTTCCCAACTCCAAGTTATTAATCAGGGACAGTTGCAGGATTCCATGAATTTTTATTGCTTGTGACCAGTCCCTAGGTTTTAGTAAAAAGTACCTTCACACAATCTTTAACTGTAATGGTGTCCCGCTGCCTCATCACTGCCGCCAGCAGGCAGACAGCCACCACAGGCTCCCAGGCAAGGTGTGGAGAGGCCCTGGTTCTGTGGCCCTAGAAGGGGCCGGGCTTTGGACAAAAGCATCAGGGTCGAGGACAGCCAAGCCTCAGTGCTGCTCTGACCATGACGTGCCCCAATACCCAGCCCTGAGAGCCATGGGTAGCGCATGGCACAGCACTCTAGCGGCAATTGCTGCTGCAGTAGCAGCAGTGACAGCCAGGAGCCCTGCGACCCTCTGAATTGCTGGGCCCCAAGGAAATTGCCCCCCTTTGCTCTCCCTGTCAGCTGGCATGACTGCCACAGGGAAAGGCTCCCTTCTGTCCCCCCCACCCCCCCAAACCCACCAGAGCCTCTCACTGGGATGGATAGCCATACAGCTCAAGAATTTTATAGACCTAAGAAAAAACAAACCCAACTTCCACTTGAAATAAACTACCCCAAATTTGACAGATAAATGATTTAGAAGAAAACAAAATATCTTGACACATTCATACATTTGCTGAAACAGCTCTCAAAGCTACCAGTTCTCACCAAGGCAGGGCTGCTAGTAGCATCATCTATGGTTAAGTGGTCTCACGCGCCCCATTATAAGACACCCTCCCCCTCCCCAGATTAGTTTTTTATAACTTTGTCAAATTTTATCTGTCCAGGTTGAACTTTTCCATGATGGCTATCAGCCTCAGGCTGAATTACATTTTAAATTTTTCAGCTAAAATGGTTCAACAATTCCCAAGAATAAAACTGGGGGGGGGGACGTTGTTCTGTACACATTTAAAAAAAAAAGAGTTTTGAATCATTTCATTGAGGAACACAAGCACCTCCATGCTTTGGAGCAGGGACTTAAAATTGGACAGGAGGGCTTGCCTCTCCAGAGATACGTCTTTGGCATCTGAAAATCCACTCAAATGAGGTCAAGTTGTAGTAGAGACTTGTTTAGCAGCTAAATTCTCCAAAGATGCCATCAGCACTGAGCATGCTCTTACTCTATGTGCTAAGTGGACTGTGCATGCACCATTTTGAGGCTGAGCAAAATTGTCCTGTCATTGCTTCTTGTAGCTGCTGAGGGCCACTGCAATGCCATGCACTAAGATCAGGGAGCCAATTTGTTCTGTTCTTTCAGTGCCCACATTGCTGGTATCCAGGCAGTGTGGAGGGGAAGAGGGAAACTGCCTGAATAAAATGCAGAGGATGAGAAATGAGCATTATAGGAGCCAAAAGATAGAGGGAAACAGAGTAGGAAGAGGGCAAAAGCTGTTGGGAGGTATGACTAGGAAGAAGGAAGGAAAGATGGATAAAGAGCAGGAGATGGATAGGAGCAGAAGAGAAGGGAGCAGGGGGTGGGCGAGTTGGATAGGAGAATGAGCAACCTTCATTCTGGAGTTTCCTAGCTTCTGATGCATGTATTTGTAATTTTTCCTTTATATGATTGAAGTTTTTTGGATGTAATAATTTACATAATATATGCTCTGTCCTCAGAGCTGTATAATTTCCAAAACTGAAGTTCTTCCCCTGAAAAACCTGACATTGAAAAGGTAGACACAGAAATGGACTCTGTAAAATCCAGAGATAGGGGTAACTTATGGATAACTCTTGCTTTTATCATTATTGAAAGCTGTCATCTGTAAGCAGGTGGAAGAATTAGGTTTCTAGGAGGGCTGTGAATAAGAAAACAGTGGCTACGTGAACGAGGATAATGATGTCACTAAAGATGATGGAATTCCACACCTCAAAATCTTGCAAGAGCAGTTCCGAAATGCACATTTCAAAAACACATAGCTTAGTCTTTCCCTTACTACCATTTCCCCAGATCAGGACCAAGATCACTAGACAGGAAGGAAAAACAGAATGTGTGCTTTGTAGTTCCTGATTGATCAAATGAAACAACACAGAAAATGTGGGAGGAATGCTAGCCCCACTGAAGTCATCAATGGAGTTAGCATTTTCCCAAAGGAATTCTTACAATTGTCTTAAATACAATGCCAACACCCCACATACACACAGCATGTATCTTTAAAAGAAACAGAAAACATGCTTTCTTTATAGTTACTTGCCATTACAAATTTAAATTAAAACTATTTCAGTTTGGAAGTTAAAAGGAATTTAAAAGCAAAAGCACTGAACTCCCTAGTAAAACAGACAGTTATCAGGGATGAGGGAGATGAATTTGACAAAGGAGAGAGAGAGCACATGCGAAAAGTAACTTTTTTAAAAGACATGTAATTGAAACAAGGACAGATTCCCAAACTCGAGGGAGGATTTTGGACTTGGAGAAGCAGTGGAATCTCCTTCAGGGGGCTACTAAATAAGGCAGGGATATAAAAAACTGCATAGTGAAAACGCTGTAATTACCCAGTACATGTTAACAGATCATAAGCAAGTTAAAATATTTTTTTAACCAGGAATTTTGTGTATATGGTACTCACCATATTTCAGCACTAGATAAATATTATTTCAAAAGAAATCTGGATACAACAGTACACATCAAGCTGTACTAAGGGACAAACTCTGCTCTGACCTACATCTTACACAACTCCACTGAAATCAGTGACAGAAATGTAGCCGTGTTAGTCTGGTGTAGTTGAAACAAAAAACAGGACTGTATAGCACTTTAAAGACTAACAAGATGGTTTAATAGGTGATGAGCTTTCGTGGGCCAGACTCACTTCCTCAGATCAAATAGTGGAAGAAAATTGTCAGAACCATATATACCAAAGGATACAATTAAAAAAGTGAACACATATGAAAAGGACAAATCACATTTCAGAACAGAAGGGGGATGGGGGGGGAGGTAAATGTCTGTGAGCTAATGTTATTAGAGGTGATAATTGGGGAAGCTATCTTTGTAATGGAAATCAGTTATTTGTTTGCAGATATAAAAGAAAGTTGATTTGCACCACAGTGACAATCAAGACAGACTTTTGAGCATTAAGGCCTGTCCCTGCTGATGAGATTTTATCCCTTCATTTCAGTGGGTGCAGGAACAAATCTAAATAAGGATCTCAAGGATGACTAACTGAACTTGACTTCTTCAAAGTGTTTACCAGTGATTGTATTATGCTACTAATTAGGCTTATTTTTAAACTCAGTTTAAAAGATCAAAGAAAGGAAAGTTGAGGCACATTTTTTAAGTCCAGATCTCAGCTCCAGGTCAACTAGATGAGATTGAATCTTGCTGGCAAAGCTGATTTGACAGGGTTGCGGTGTTGCCCCAGAAGATCTCATCTTTAGGTGTGCTAATTCTGCTGGACAAGGGTTAAATATGTTTTGCCATCTCACTGAAACCAGTGAATCATGGACTCACAGGATACAAGGGCAGCCAAAACTGGTCTCTATGGGATTGATCATCTGGTCTATGGAGCAAGCAGTCCTCAAGAAGGAATGCAAGGAGTAGCCAAACCTGAGATTATCTTTTTTCTTTATTAATAAAGACAGACAGCAAGAAGGGCATAAAGTTGGACTTTACTTAGGATTGCCAGGTGTCCGGTTTTCGCCCAGGCTCCCCCGTCCAGTAAAAAAAAAACCAGAAAATACTAGACATGTGAAATGTCCGGTATTTCCTTTTTTTTTTTTTTTTTTGCTCAAACAAGTTTGCCATGTTCGGGATTTTTGTTGAAAGCATCTGGCAAGCCTAACTTTACTGTGTGTTAAGTTGTAACTAGGCTTTTTAGTACCCAGGGCGAGCAAGCATATTTTCATCATTTCTTCATTTGTCTGCCCCTGCAGAGTTGCATCCTGGGCATCTGCCCTGCTCTCCCCTTGGGAGTCTGCAGAGGCAATTAGGAAAGGTGATTGCTCACAAATAAACAGATGGAGGAAGGCAGCTTGATGCTCAAGAGAGGGAAAAGGACTTGCAGTCAGGCATGTCATATTAAAAAACAATGAAAAATGGTTCTGGGCAAAATGTATCTGATAATTCCACAACATCTGCAGACAAGCAGGGCACATAGCCATAATTTACATAGAAGTTGCTCAGATTAATAATATTGACACTTGCAAAACTAATTTAAAAGTTAATTCCCAGCTCTCTCACCCTGCTATGTGACTATGAGCAAATCGTTTCCTTCTCCCTGCTCATCCTTTGTCTTGTTTAGTTTCTGTCTTTGCTCTATGCAGGTACAACACACTGCACAATGGAGCCTTGATTGTGGTTAGAGCCTTTTGGTGCTCCTGAAAGAAAGCGCTCCTTTCAGGTTGTGAGGACTGGCCAGGCGCAGGAGTGGAAGCCAGTAGCAGAAGGGTAGAAAAAGGTGAGCAGCACCACAGAATTCTTGGACCATTCTGATATGGAAACTTGCTTTTTCCACAAGCCCTCCTAAATCAGTAGTATCTGAAAGCAGCACTGCATGTTCCAAGTATGATTCCACAAATCTTCACCCTGTAGGCCATTTTAAAGGAAATTCTTTGATGCAAAACACAGCATTTCCTGGACCCTCAGCAACCCTCCCACAGGATTGGCTGACTGCTGTTGGACTTCTCATTAGCGTCAGTGAACGCAACTAGGAACATCTGTAAAAACAAGTACTCTCTTTCTTGGCTTCCTGAGCACATTTTCTAAAAGGTCAGTAGGTCAGAGCAAGAGGTCACACAAAATCCATCATTCAACCCCCCACAAATTTAGCCTTAATGCAAAAGATTAGATAACCCAAACTCAAATAATGCTTTGTATTTGCTAACCACAGTAACATTAAAAATTGTGCCTTTGGAATTCAAACCCATTTTGCTATTTTTCTTTAATGCTTCCTTTTCTAGAGCGCATTATTGAACTTGTCATTAAAGTAGCAACAAAACAAGCAGGAAACCGCAACATCTGTTCTAAGGAAGCAAATCTTCCTAAAACAAAAGATGCAAATATTTACATACAATAAGTTAACCGGGGGTGGGGGGGAACCAAATCATAATAATCATGAATCATTAATATTCAGCACTTCTCACTCCTAGATCTCAAAGTACTATAAAAAAGTAGGCAAGCTTTAGCATTCCCATTTTACATCTTGAGAAAATGGAGAATGGCTTGCCCATCATGAAACAATGAGTCAAAAGAATATAACCCAGGACTCTTGAGTTCCAGTCCAGTGCTCTATCCATTGCACCCAAACAACCTGCCATGGAAAACATATAACAGAAACATCTAGTATCACCATCACCCCCTTGTAACTTTAATAGCATCCCCATGCAAGAGGCTCACAGGTATATGATAGCAAGTTTCACCTGACCAGACCAGTTCACTGTCTGCCCCCATTCACTGTCAGACTATCAGAGGTGACATATAAAGTTATCATTGGCACACCAACAATACATGGATCTTTTATATCAGGGGTGGGCAATAATTTTTGATGGGGGGGGCACTCCAAGATATTAGAAAGTGGTCAAGGGCCACACTCTTCCATGACATTAATGGAGGAGATGCAGGGTCTGGAATGGAGGTTGGGTGCAGGAGGGAGACTGGAATCTGGGAGGGAGTTGGGATGAAGCAGGCGGTTGTGACCTAGGGCAGGGGACTGGAGGGCAGGGGTTTGGGATGTGACCTAGGCTAGGAGGGTATTGTGATCTGGGGCAGGAGATTGGTTTGCCAGATCTGGGAGGGGATGTGGGTATACGATGGGAACAGAGGGTACAGGTATATTGAGTGGGGGGGGCAGAAGGCTGGGGCAGGGAGGTACTGGGGTGCCAGAAGTGGGCTGTGGCCAAGAGACTTACTGGCCATCAGCCAAACTAGCCTGCCTGCCTACAGAGCTTAAACATTTCCCAGCCAGCCAGCTTGCCTGCCTGCTTACCTGGCCATCTGCTTCATTGAATAACTGAGCTGAGGAGAGGGGGCATGGTTCTTTTTGGCTGCCTAATATTCCAACAAGCAGCTCCCATTGGCTGGTTTCTGACTAGAAACCAGCCAATGGGATTGTGCTGGAGGTAAGGCAGCTTCTGAAACTTCATCCTTCCCCTCCAGTTTTAAAACATAAACTGAGCCCTGCAGCCATGTTTCTGCGCTGCTTGCAGGGCTGTGGGGCAAGCAGGGGATCCTGCCTAGGGCTCCCCACTGCCTCCACGGGCAGGATCCAGTGGCTTAACAGACTGGATCTGGCCTGCAGGCTGTATTTTGCCCAGGCTTGATTTATATGCTCTCATGACCTGTGTATAGTACATGCCCAAGGGACCATGCAAATATGGAGGAAATGTGGAACTAACTTGTGTTACCAGTCACCTCTGGGGAGCAAACAAACAGGTTTCTCCCACACAAAGGATAGGCTGGTGCCTCCAGCCTGGCAACAGCAGAGTTGGTCAATAAATAATTGATGATGATGGGCTGAGTATGATCATCCTCTATGAGAGTTATGGACCGTCAGGTGGCTGATAAGGCTGATCCTTGAACCACAAGTTCTATTACAACGAGGACAGATGTTTCCAGGTAACAGCAGGAGGCTGCTAACCATGACTAGAAGCCACTTCCTCATGTGCCTCTTCTCTTCAGCATGTCGGCAGGCAAATTCAAAATGCAGGGAGCCATTATGTAGGACTTGTGGCCATTTTGAGCAATCCTGGGCAAGTGTCTCCCAAGTGTCAACGTCAGTGTTGCACTTTTTAAAGTTATCTTTTAGCAAGTCCTTATAATGCTTCCATTGTCCTCCCACATTATAGTGTCCTTCTTTCACTGTAAGAAGGACCTGTTTTGGGAGGCGATGGTCTGGCATCCGAACAACGTGATCAATCCAGCAAAGTTGCTGACAGAGGATCATTTTCTCAATACTGGTGGTCTTTGCCTCTTCCAGAACACTGATGTTAGTGCACCTGTCTTCCCACTTGATCTTCAAGATCTTGCAGAGGCAGCAGATACCTCTCAAGTACTTTCAAGTGATGTCTGTAGGTTGTCCAGGTTTCAGATCCATACAATAGTGTTGGGAGAATGACGGCTTGATAGACAAGATGCTTGGTGCGTGTTTGAATGTCTCGATCTTCAAAAACCCAGTGCCTTAAATGAGCAAAGGCCATGCTGGCACAGCTCAGACACTGTTGATTTCTACATCAGTATCGGCGTTGGATGAAAGATAACTTCCAAGGTAGAGAAAATGATCAAGATTCACTGTGTCCCTCTGTTGATTTTAATAGATGGGGTATATGGAACCTCATTTGGAGAAGGCTGATGGAGCACTTGGGTTTTCTTGCTGTTGAGGGTGAGACAAACACATTTGAGATAGCCTGAAGATCTTTCTCATTGGGCAAAACTGTTGTTGGCAGCATACTGAAGTTCCACAATAGATGTGGTGGAAATCTTACTCTTAGCTTTCAGCCTGCTAAGCCTAAACAGGTTCCCACCCAGTCTGTAGATAATTTCAATGCCAGCGGGGAGCTTTCCAGCAATTAGGTTGAAAACTACTGCAATAAAGACCGCAAATATGGTTGGAGTAATGAGACAGCCCCGTTTGACTCCTGTTTGCACTTTGAAAGGTTCACCCTGGGAGCCAGTGCTGCTCGGAACAGTTGCTTTCATGTTGTCATGAAGCAACTTTAGGACATTGATGTATTTATCAGGGCTTCCACGCTTTGAAAGTACAGTCCAAAAGGCACGGTGATTCACTGAGTCAAAGGCTTTGGTTAGATCAAAAAAAGGCATGTACAGTGGTCAGTTTTGCTCCCGACACTTCTCTTGCAGCTGCTGTGCAATGAAGAGCATATCTGCAGTTCTGCGACATGGTCAGAAGCCACTCTGTGACTCGGGTAGAATTTCTTCTGACAGAGTAAGTTGCTGAATTAACTCTAGTCCACCATCTTTAAAGATTTCAGAGGGGATCGCATCTGGGCCTGCTGCCTTATTGTTCTTCCTCTGCTTGATGGCACTGTATACCTCATACAAATTGGGAGGGTCTCCAAGGTCCTCCATAGAAAGTCATTGTGGGATTTGGTCAAGAACTTCATCTGCAACCAGAGTCAGTCAATAACTAATTACATATCAAGTGGCCATTTAATTTGTGTTTTAGCAAACACCAGTGGGAAAAGAGACCAGCATGGTATTTCCCTCATCAGTGGATTCCGTGTCTCCTTCCAGTATCTTCAATGAAGGTGGAACAATTTTTGAAAGAGAAAGTAGTTAAGGAGCCAGAGGTGAGTAGTAATTATGATAAAATACAATATGGTTTTTAAAAAGGAAAAATTGTGCCAAACTAACTTCATCTCCATCTCTGAGAAGATAACTGATTTTTAGACAAAGGAAATGCAGTAGAGATGATCCACCTAGATTTCAGTAAGGAATTGGATACAGTTCCATATGGGAAATTAATTAAATTAGAGAAGATGGGAATTAATTTGAGAATTTAAAGGTAGATAAGGAACTGGTTAAAGGGCAAAAAGGATCTCAGAGAGGTAGCCTTTGAGGCTAACAAATATTAGATCATGGGCTTTCATGGGTAAAACCCACTTCATCAGATGAGTTACAGTGGAAATGACAGAATCCAGGGTGTATATATAATAGCAAAAGCAATTACTTTTCAATTGTAGGACCGGTGTTAATGAAGCTAATTGAGCAGGCTGGATGTGTCCCATCCATAGCATTTGATGTGGAAGTGCAGATATAAAAGGCAGGGACAATTGCTTATCTGCTGACTGTCAGTGTCCGGGCTGTAGCAGCAGAGCATTTGAGGCAACAAGGGTAACACTGCATTTGAGGACTCAATCCCTCACCAGTGTAGCTTGAACCCTAGAATGTGACACCTCACCCTGCCACCCAGCTTGCACTGGGGACCTTCTACACCCCCTTCTGAAACCTACCATTACTTTTCAGGCGGTTCTGCAAACCTGATGAATTAATAGGACCTCTCAAACACAGCACAGCCGGGATGCAATCCAACACAGCATTGCAGTACTTTTATCTGTCAACCTCTTAGCAGCCTCTAGTGCTGCCTGTCACCTCGAAGGTTCCTGGGAGAGGAAAAGCAAAGTTACAGTAGAACTGGAGGAGAGATACAGTGAGGGCTCCCCCACGAGAGAAGTGGTTGTGGCTACAGTTTTAAGTTACTCGGTAAGCAGAACTATTTTTGTGAAGATCCAGAAACATAACATACACAATTGTGATGTCAGCACTCATGAAAAATAATCTGTCATATTGACACATTGTTAATGGATCCTGCATCTCTAATGCAATATTGATTTCACTAATGTCCTTCTACGCTATCATCTAGGAGCATAATGTCTTTAGTTGTTACACAGTAAGCCGCACTCCAGTTCACACGGGGTAATGGACAATGTTATAATGAACTTATTTAGCAACAGAAATGTGTTGAGTTTTGTATTCTACAGCAGTCAGTAACATTAGGAACACTAAGTCAGGGGAACATAAGTTATATCCAATTCCAATGGCCAGCGGCGGATATAGGACAGGGAGAGCGGGGCAGCTGCCCTGGGTCCTGAGCTTCAATAGTCCCTGTGCACACGCTACTACCTGTTGGCTGTGGCCGTGGCACATGCACGAAATTGTGCTGCCCCGGACCCCGCGCTTCAATAGGCCCCGCGCCCTGGCCCCGCAAAACTCTCATCCACCCCTGCCAATGGCTGCTTGCTCACTCTTCCAGGTAGGCCACATCCACCGTGCACCTGAATGCACTAGGCACTCTCTAAAGAAATGAGCACTGATTGCAAAATAGGGCAGGCAGCAATGTTTCCTCTAAACTTTTCCATCCATGTGCGGAATAATTTTTATGTGCACTAAGGCAGTCAGATCAAAGTAAATTACGAAATTAAAATGAACAAAAATGCTACCTTGTCCTGATCCACTAAGGAACCTGTTGCATACAAATTCTTACTCTAAACAGCGGTTCTTATCTTAAAGCTCCAAGTCAGAGTTGAATTTTACTCTGGTTTGGGTCTACAGCTTTTTAGAGTTCTTCAAGTATCCGCTTAGGGTGGACCAGACAGGTGCCAAGGTCAGCTGAAGACAAAGACTGACTGCTTCCCATTGCTTAAATAGACTTTTCCCCAGAGTGAGAATCCTTTGTTTGGCATCCCCATTCCCATGGAAATACACCAGGTTGAAGATGGATTCTAGTACTAGGTGGCATGCTTACATGTCTTTCTAGACCAACCAGTTTGTCCTATAAGCCCAAACAAGACTAGTCACAGTTCATTCATTTGAGTACTGAGTCATTAAGTTTCTAGGCATAAGTGGTTGGTGAAAGTAGGGGCTGTGGGAGACAAGCCTCCAGCCCCACCCCTTCTACTGAGGCACCACCCCCTCTCTCCATGGGGAGGCGGGGCAGCGCACCATGCACATGCCCCCCTCCCCCAACTTAGGGGAGGGGAGGTAGACAGGGGAGTGTGTGTTAGCTCCAGCCCCCACAGCCCTGGAGCAGTAGGGGAGGGAGGAAGGCATGCAGTGCAGACCCAGCTCTGGAGCGCCAGGGAGGAGGCTGTGCGGCTCCAGCCTCCCCAGCCTGGCACACAGGGAGGGCAGGCGCTGGTGGCAGCAACATTCCACCCCCAGAACACTTACAGCAGGTGTTCTGGGGTCAGAGTGTGAGTGGGGCCATGCCTGGCAATTTGGGAAGGAAAAGTCTTTCCCCTGCCTAAGCTTACTGGGCACCCATGTTTCTGAGATATCAGTAATGGCCCTCATTAGCACATTCAGAATTATGAACAGAGCCACACTTCATATTTCTAACTTCACATACAAGAATGATACATGCACAAAAATAGAATATACACATTCAGCATATTGTGACATTAAAATGGATAGGTTACATGATCTGTTTGGCATAAAGCATCTTCAAGTTACGCATATTTATATCCAAAGGCCAATTTTCATAAAGCACATAAAAAGCATGGCATGCAGGGCATTTTTGCTAGACCCGTACAACACTTGCCACTGAATCTTCTCCACTGCATGTTGGTACTCTATTGCTCCTCTCTCTCACCCAAAAAGAGTTGAATTCCTTACTCATTGTTCCCCAAAACCTTGCTGACCTTTGCTCACTGTGTCCATAGCCCTTTCTATGTCCATAGCTCTTGCGTTAAGATGAGTGAATAACACAATCACAATATGATAAATTAATAAGGAACTCATGACGTCTCAATGTTTAGGGCATGTCATTGCCTGTTGTACAGAAAACCATGTTTTTTCCTGGGTTTGTATACTCCAGGAACCAGCCAGATAAGCTGGTGAAATAGAGAGTAAGATGAATGAGCATAAATGAACTTCAGAGACAAAGCCCCATACCTGTGATACCACAATGTTGCCCCTTTGCCCTCCATGACCTTTCCCAAGGACCACACTCCTTGGGTCATTTACGCAGAATCAAATCCACATAGACAAAACTCTGGGCAGTGCTGCGGACAGTGAACCTACAGACAATTTGGCTACCACGCCACCATCTGCAGACAATTCCTGGCTCAGATGAAGCCAGGGGCCTCTCCTGCATCACAAGAGAGTGCTGGATTGTGACAGCGTATTGAGGGTGCAGACAGGGGAACAAAACAGAGAGATGAAAGACAAGACTGGTGTGGATGAATATGTATAGTAGACAGAGAAACAGAAGGGGCATGAAAAGCTAGGCAAGGAAGATGCAAGGAAGGAGAAGATTAAAACAAGGACAAGGATCAAAAACCTTCCAAACTTTCTGATGCACATGTCCCTGACCCCATTAAAACCGTAAGAGATGAATTCAGGAAAAGTGCCCTCATTTTCCACTTTGCAGTCAGAATAGAGGTGTGAACAGAAAGCCAGTTAACCAGCCACCCAGAAACCACCACCTTTACTGGAAGATGCTTACCAGGTACCAGTTACCTGTTTCCCCAGGAGCAGCCTCCCTCCCTTCCTATGGTGGCTTACTGTGGGCAGAGGGTTCCTCCAGCCCTGCTGGGCCCCTGCATGGCAGGGGTTGGGACCGGGGGCCGGCCAGTGGCCAGTCCTGCACAGGGTTGGGAGCTGGGATTGGACCACTTAGTCAGTTAAATTGGTTGAACGCTGGGTTAACCAGTTAATGATTGTAGACATTTATTCAAAAAGTTAAAGTTTTATAACCTTCAAAAACACTATTTGTCAACATGTCAAAATACACAAAGTAAACATATTTAAATAAAATTCTAGTAAGTTCTCAAGCAGCTTTTTTTTTTTACTTTGCTTATCTGTAAATTTAAATTATTGAAGGAAATATTTTTTCAGTGTCCATACAGTGAAATTGATGTTTACTGACATTTACCAAATAAAAATCTAAGTCTTCCATGCCTACATAAAAGGCCAAAATTTCCAACACAGAACATTGTGAATGAGATTGGCGGTAGGCGTCCCCTCCATTGAAGAAGCCTGATTTTCATGAAGTGCAGAGCATCCTTTTTATGAAAGTCAGGCACCTTCATGTATATCAAGTTGGGTAAGGCAGCTGAAAACCAAAATGCCCAGAATTACTCATTACTTTTGTATTGTCATTATACATACCTGTAAACGCCACTCCAACTCTTCTGATGAAGTGGGGTTTTCCCCATGAAAGCTTATGCCCTAATAAATCTGTTAGTCTCTAAAGTGCCACAGGACACCTCATTGTTTTTGTTTTCTAAAGAGAAAAATTCACCAAATATGCAAGGGCAACAAATACAGCATAAATCATAGAATCATAGAATACTAGGACTGGAAGGGACCTCAAGAGATCATTGAG
>CM057845.1:96363781-96378309 GCA_030068395.1 Apalone spinifera
GCTTCATTGAGCCGCTCCCGGTCAGTAGTGCAGCAGGATGCTAAGGCAGGCTTCCTGCCTTTCCTGGCACTGCAGACCATGCTGTGCCCCACAAGCAGCCAGCAGCAGGTCCCCAGGCAATGGGAGGGTGGAGCTAATTCTCAGGGGAGGGGCAGCATGTGGATCCCTCTCCCACTAGGAGCAGCCGCTTCTGGGGCACAGCACAGTCTGCGGAGCCAGGACAGGCAGAGCTGCCTTAGCACCCCCACTGGTCACCTGATCACCCTGCAGCAGCAAGACCAGTGCCTGACATTCTGCCGGCCAGTTCTGGGTCATGACCTGTAGACTGCAAATCACTGGTTTAGAGCAGTGTTTCTCGAGCAATGGTACGAGTACCCTTAGGGGTATGTCAACAACTGAAATTTAGAGAAAACTGAATTTTTCTTTTAAGTTTTACAGCGCTTTGTTATTTTTGTACTTTTTACACTCAAAAATTTCATCGCATGGCCAGCTACGAGTAAGTTGTTTAAACAAATGTGTTGCAATGGTGTTTTTTTTTTAAATGTGTGTGTCTGAAAACTGTAGTTACTGGGGGTATTTACAATTTTTTTTTAAAAGGGGTACTTTATATAAAAATGGTTGAGAAACACTGGTTTAGAGGGAACCTTGATTCCAAAGTAAATTAAGGATGACAAAGTAGAGACACAGTGGAGCTAGTGGGAGAGAAGACACAGACATTTAAATAGCAATAAACATCCACAGCCTGGGGCAGGAATATATATCACCCACCAGGACTCGTACCATAAAACCAAAAGGTGTCATATTAATGAAGAACTGGCATTAGCAATGAATTAAATTATCCCCATATAACAGAGTCCAAGAAAAAGTGCAGACACACAGTTGTACAGATGAGAAGATTTCAGTCTCCACTATCTATACTAAATTCATACTCTTTGCAAAATACATCAGGTCTTATTGCACTGAAATGTTTTCCATGCAATTTAGTAATTTATTGATCTGCTTTGTACCCAAATTACTTTTAAATTATTTGGTAAATTTCTATAGGATAGTTTTTCCCAAAATGAAACAGCACAGTCTGTTCACTCTCTTCCCCCCTTCATTGCTGCTGCTGCTAATTAATAATATCCTTACAGGTATTACCAGAAATGAAGCTAGTTTCTTTATTAATGTAATCCAAGCCTTTGATCTAGGAAGCCATTTATCACTGCCCTCTGGGCAGACATGAATAAGTTTTACATAATACAGCGAAGGATTTATAAAGAGAACAGCACACATTTTTAAAGAGGCCTGAACCCAACCTATAATTTATTTTGCCAATAATCAGCCAGCAGCACAAATGACAGAATGACAGGACACATACTTCTAACTGAAAAGACACATTCTTACTCAGGTTTACTATTCAGCAGACTATTGTGCTAACCTGGGAAGACAATCCAAGAGAGTGCCTATGTAACATTTTCCAGTGCTGGTTGGATAGAAGCAGCGCTTACTGTTTTCTCCCTTAGGTTCCACAGTCTATAGCAGTGTTTCTTAAACTTTTTAAGACCGAGGAACACCAAACAATATTTTTTTTAAATGAGGAACACCAAGGATTTTTTTTTTTGGGGGGGGGGGGGGGGAGAGAAGGAGATAGCTATTGAGCAAAACAAACAAAAAATTCACCAGCCCTTTAGGGGCAGCTATTTTGAAATCAGTGGTTCT
The DNA here is from genome assembly GCA_030068395.1 of Apalone spinifera. Taxonomy (NCBI): domain Eukaryota; kingdom Metazoa; phylum Chordata; order Testudines; family Trionychidae; genus Apalone; species Apalone spinifera. The sequence goes on from CM057845.1 coordinate 96,365,483, forward strand.
CTGCAGCACACTGGTGTGCCACAAAATACAGTTTAAGAAACACTGGTCTAAAGCAAAAATGCTATGAATCATGGCATAGGGTGGAAAGTGACTTAGCAAACCAGCACCTTCTTCTGGTGGATGCCACCTTGTGTTCCCTCTTTCATTTAAAAAACACAAAATTGAGTCTCTTGCCTGACAACAACTTCGAAGCTTCTTACTTCAAAAGCCAACAAGCCCTGCAAAATTAGATTGCTCTATTCCCTGTTGGGGCACACTGGGAAGTGTTATAGGAGTGGTTTATGCTTCAAGATCTTTATGTACACATACATAGTACAACCAACGGAAATTACAAATTTCAATCCCCTGGGATATTCAAAAATTGGTTTTGTCTGGAAATGTAACAAAAATAAATTGAAGTCTCAGGACTATTATGAAAAAACAAAATATCCCAAAATGTATTTTGTTTCAATCTTATTGAAACGTTTTGTTTGGACGAGGTCAAAATATTTTGTTTCAAGTTCATCATTTTATATTATATTCAATCATATAAATGTCACACCGATAAAGGCTAAATGAAACATTTTCATAATTTCCCCTGAAAAGTTTGAGAAAACTGTTCCATCAGATGATTTTTGACCAGCTCTACTAAATAGCTAATTAATGGATAAAGTGCCAACAGATAGCACTCAGGAATACATAGCATGACAAAGCTCCTCTTTGACCATAGTGGGTCCTATGCTTTCAGTTGGATTACTTGCCTCAGGCTCACAGCAATCCACATTAGACACTTTCTCTAGGACAGCAGCTTGCCATTTGCTGAGCCACTCATCATTGGCATGGGGAAAAGAGGGGCAAATAAACTCCATAGTCTTTGTAGCCCCTCCAAGTGATTCATGGCAGGACAGACCCCTTTACCAAAATTAGTCCTTCTTCTGTGTTGACTAGGGAGTTGGTGGGGGAAACCTGGGCCTATCCTCTACACTGGGTTCAAACCCACAGATCCTGTGATAACAGCTGCATAACCACTATGACCCTAACCCTGGACCACTTAATTCCCCATGGCCCTCCCCAGAACCTTCCTTACTACAGACTCTGCATAACACCTTCGCTTCTCAGCTCATTGCACACAGTGAGCTAATGGAAGCATAGCCTTGTTTAACCAGTTTCAGGTGATTATTCATTGGCTCCAGGTGTCCTGATTCTTCTGGCTCTCTTGATTTTGGATGCCTAATTGACTTCAGGTGTTTTAAATTGACCTAATTGCCCTGTTTGATTCTGGAAAGTTCCTGCTGGTTCTAGATTAGTCCTTGTTAGTTTACTCTGGCAACAGGGACCTATTTAATCTAGAGCCAATATATTTCCCCCTTCTATCATTCTCCTGTAGCCCTCTAGCCTGACCCTTTCACAATAGTTTTGTTCCTAGGTTTTGTAGGACCTGTAAGAGTTGTTGTAACAAGTTATATCCTCAGTGCTCTTTACAAAAGGCATACATTGCTATTGCAAACCCCATAACAGCCTGATGTAGAAACCCTCTCAATTATGAGGTGGCTTTCATGTTCAGTACTATTTGAAAAGCTGAAAAAAATTGCAGAATCTCATGAAATTCCATGACCCTGGGCTCATTGGTTAATCTTGATGGTTACATGCCAGGCTCCCCTCCTCCCCGCATTGCTGCCTCTGTATCAGAGGCAGCAACACTTGCCGGGGGGAGCAGGCAGAAGCTGTTGCTCGCATGTGCACTGGCTCACAGGGAGCCACCTCCCTCCCGCACGTAAACATGTAACTGCTGGAAATTTCAGCAGTTACACATTTACAAAAAAATGTTTTAACATCTGTAATCCTCGGGTGGTGTAAATCAGGAAAGGTTCATTGCTAACCAAGACCCTGAATAAATTGGACTGCATGAAGGCTAACCTCCCCAGCTTAGATTGGATTTGTTTGCCATTGTCTCAAAGTCAGTGGAAATGAGCTATATTAAAGAGGGGGAAGCCTAAGATTTAGAAGTGTTCCAGCCAATGTTTATTTTAATCTTCACATATGTTATTTTACCCTCAAATACAGTTTATTTCACTTTCAATAGCCAGTGATAACAATAGACAAGTGTATATTAGATAGAACCTAGTTTGTTGTTTTCTTACTTGTGTTCTTATATTGAACTGAAAGCAAGAGATCTTACTATCACATTAAAACACTACAGATTTTAGCTACGCTATTTTCCCTCAATGCCTTCCCTGTAAATGTTTGTGCATTTTTAAAGTGGTGCAACTGAACCAAGCCCCCATACATGTCTAAAAGTTCAACACATTCAGATATAAATCTTAATTCCACAGGCCTCGCACTAGGGCTCCCATCTCTTCTAGATATGGAAGAGCACCAAAAGGTTCACTTCAGATAAGCAACCCACAGGTCAAATGCCTATCTAAACTATCTGAACCTCTATCATCTACAGAACAGCCTTTCTTGTAATGTTTCAACACTTTATCTTACAGCCTCAGCAGGAAACCAGGGAAGCAAAAAGGTATGTGAAGATGAAAAATAAAGGAGCAGAGATATTTTATTTCTCAGTATGCTAAAACTGTTCAGAGCAGATCTAGGACATCTTTTTATATGAAAGTTGGGAAAGGATTTATTTTACCCAAACAAGATCACCAAGTCGTATTTTAAATCTTTGTTGTTCGGTCAATACTAACATTTATATTTGGTCATAACTGATACCAATACATCTTAGGAACACGAGGTCGGGAATATAAACTCTTTTTTACTGGACCAGCCTCATTTGAGAAAGAGACAGGTTTTTGAGCTACATAGAGCTCTTCTTCAGATCTCGAAAAGGAACTCAGAGGACATCTCTATATTGCAACAAAAGCCCATGGTTAGTACAACTCAAGTTAACAAACCCTCAATGTGAAATTTACATTCATTTGTTACCCCAGTTTAGGAATTGTTCAATCCTGCATCCCAGACTGGGACTCTAGCATCTATACTGCATTATGCAGGCCAAGTCCAACCAGCTATACCCCAGCCTTCCAAATATGACTGTGCAAGCCCTTTGTCATGCATAGGGCCATATCAAATTCACCATCCATTTTGGTCAGTTTCAGTCATATGATTTAAAATATGGTAAATTTCATTATTTCAGCTATTGAAATCTGAAATGTCAGGGTGTGATTGTGGGGTCCTGACCCAAAAAGGAATTATGTGTGTGGGAGCTGCTAGTTTACTGTATGGGAGTTGTGGGCCTGCTACTCTTATTTCTGCACAGTTGCTGGCAGCAGCATTGCCTTCAGAGCTGGGCAGCTAGAGAAAGGTGGCTGTTGGCCAGGAGCCGAGCTCTGAGGGCAGAGCTACTGCCAGCAGCTGCGCTGAAGGAACAGCGGCCTGGTATGGTGTTGCCACCTTTACTTCTGAGCTACTGACTGCAAAGCTGGGCCCTCAGTCAGCAGCCACCACCCTTTGGCTACCCAGCTCTGAAAACTACAGAAAGGATGACACAGGTATGGTATTACCACCATTACTTCTGCACTGCTGCTGGTGGGGTACTGCCTACAGAGCTGGTACCTGATCAACATTACAACCACCGCTCTCCAGTTGCGCAGCTCTAAAGGGAGCAATGCAGAAATAAGGGTGGCAATGCTGTGACACACCCCGCCCCACTAAAATAACCTTGTGATCCTGCAACTCCCTCTTGGGTCAGGATCCCCAGTTTTAAAACACTAGTCTCCCCTCTCAGCATTCACTGAGAAGCACAGCGGAGTACATTTTAAATGACCACCTAAGGGGATAGATGGTGACGTTGTACCTATGCATGTTCCAGGATTAGAGCACAAAGATGGGTGAGGAACCATCTTTGACTGGAGTGGCTTCTGTTGGAGACAGAGAAAAGCTCTGGAGCTTATGCAAAGTTTTTCACCTCCACTGCCAAGAGCCTCGTAGATACTTCTGTAGGCAGTGGAAAGAGGACCTAACGCGGAGGACAAAATCATTGATGAAGAGGTAGAGTTAGATGACGATGTGGAGCTCCTGGTGGGATCGCTCAGGTGGGGCAGGCAGCCAGGAACTGTCCACCATTCTGGAGGTGTTTAGCCAGACTGAGCAGTTGTTCTCCAAAGAGCAAGCAGCAGGAGGGAAGATGCCTGGGAAGTGGCTATGGTTTGTGTAGTGAAGAGGTGTGCTCAGGTTCTCGAAACCTACAAGGCTGTCTGTGTTTCCATGTGCTGGACATTTCCCTCTTCCATAGTACTTATTAGCTGCAAAGGGTTTTGATGCACTCTGAGATCCCATGGAAATCCTCCAGAGATCGCTCGGAGTTTCCTGGAAGTACTTGGCAATCCTCCTCTGACAACTCCTTGCCAGAGCTGCTCTCTTCCTTTCCTCCACAGCAGGAAACTTTACATACCATTCGACAATCACTTGTGCAGGCAACCAAGCAGCACATGGGCAACCAGCACTGGGATCAGGGTGGAAGCCACAAGCATGCAGTAGATGTACCCTCACTTCCCTGCTTACCCTCAGCAGTGAGAGGTCTGCGACAATGTCCCCTGCCTGTGGAGAACTGTGGGAGAATGTTAGAATATATCCCCTTAGTTGGCTGCACTGCAACCCTTGCAGAGTGTTCTTTTCCCCACCCCCAGCCAACACTCCCCGTGCTGTGGGTATTGGCTGGGAGGTGTCTTGCCAAACGTCAGTGAGAAAGTGACTGCTATGTTACCAGCAGTGTATTTTACTGAAATGTTTCAACAGTACGCATGAACTAGGGATGTAAAACTCCGATGAATCAGTTAACTAGTTAAATGTTAGGTTAACTTAATGTTTAACCAGTTAACCAACTAAGCGGAATCCTGGGTGGGAAAATTGCTCCAGCCCAGCTGGAGCAGCTCCCAACATGCAGGGCTCCTACGCCCAGCCCAGCATGGAGCTGGCTTCCAGGGACAGACCTTGGGCAGGGGGACTACTCCCAGGGAACTGGTTGACCAGTACTGTGTAAGCATCATCTGGTAAGGGAGAAGCTTACGTGGGAACCGGTTAACATTTACCCATTCACATCCCTCGCATGAACTTAATCATGCTTCTGTGCATTTTTCCTTGTGCTTCAGCAGATGCGGCCTTGAGAAATACCTCACGCACATCAGTCAAGCATCTCTACCAGGTAAGAAAGTGCCCAAGACCGAGAAAAGGCGGCATGTTCTGGGAGGTACTGCACTTCTCCAAAGCAGAGAAAAGGGAACCCAAGGAGGGAAGCCAAAAGGAAGGACAGAAAGAAAATCAGGTGTTTATTAAGAATGCTACTGAGTGGATGATTCAAGACGTGGAGGAGCAAATGCTGACACTGTAGGCAGGAAAAATTTTCCATAATACTAACTTGCAAAGCAATACAGAAGAGAACTCTTTTAAGTTTTGGAATGGCTAAGTGTGTCTGCCCGCATATTTCTGCAGTACAATGTGTTTCTGTAGCTCAGACACCAAGGACGAGACTGAACTGAATTTGTACTCCGGAAATCAACATGCAAATAAGCAATTAAAATGCTCTTTGTAATCCCAATCCACATTTCACCATCTCCTCCCCACTACACATCTGTGATCAGTCACCCAGCACTCTGGCCTCAGGTTCACCTCACATACTGTACACACACACAAAACCCCCTATTCAGAATGAGATCATGATGCAGTAATAGAGTGTTCAGAAAATGCCCTTGTGATTCAGCAGACACGCTGTCTACAAAGTTTTAGGGGACAGGTTGTTAGGATTTGCTCTGGTTGTTTGTTTATTTGTAAGTGCTCAGGCTTTATTACCCGCTGAATGGAACAGTTCAGGCTCACAATGTCACAGAACAGCCAGGGGGTTAACAGGACTTATTAGGCAGAGAACCAGAAGCTTAAGAGCTTGGAAGGGCTTTTTCCACCAGTGCTAATTATTCTGGTAAACTGTACAGGGAAGCTCTATTTAAAGAGATGCTGTCAGATACATTTGGGGTCAAATTTTCAACTCAACCTTCAGATGGACGTTTTTTTCCTCTCTATCAAAAATTTATACAGAAAAAACTCAAGAGCACTTAGATGTGTAAATGTTAATTTGGATCCAAATGTCAGGCTGTCAGAAACACGAGTACAGGCAAAGATAATTGGCACTTAGTCTTAGAATTAAATTTGCCTTAAAACATGTTATAATCTGGCCGGGAATCAAAATATCTAGGATTATGGGGTTTGTGCATGGAGGAGATAATTTCTTAATGGTTAGTCACCCTCTCCAATTCTCCCCCCCTACCCAAGTAAATTTTCACTACTTATCCTCCAAAAGCACCAGACAGTAAGGCAATTTATGACCCTGGAATTATTACATCCTGTAATGTGACCACTACTGGTCAACAGTTTTGATCAACAATTTGTGCAGCTAGCTACATGAAGACAACTATTCCAGCATTCTTCCTCCATGCCCTCCAAAATGGGTCAATCAGTCCCTACCAGAAATGACTAAGCAAGAACAAGCTCTCGAAATCCACCCCCCAATTAGTTTAATACAGTAACAGGTCCTCACATAGGCCAAGAAAAAGCAAGTATTGAGGATCATGTAAGAAGTGAAGTAAACAGAAGTTGTGTGAGTAACCTGCTAAGTAAAGGCAACAGTATCGAGGGAAACAAGCGAGTCAGGGTGACAGGCAAATGAATAAGGCCACAGAGACAATTATTTTTAAAAAAACACAACAACAACAACAAAACAACAACAACAACAACAAATAAACAGGAAAACACCTATGCTGTCCACCTTGTCTCTCTAGTATTCCAGGGCCAACAAGACTACAACTACACTGCAAAAAAACAATGCCAGAGTAGTAAGCAATATAGCAATATGAGTAAGGGACGCATGACAGAGGCACACTAAGAAAATGTGTCCCAATCAGGAAAAGAGTATTGTGTGAACATGCAGCATGTGTATGGCATGGAATGTATGGGTATTGCATGAAATATACAGATAAGGGTTAGGATATAACTGGTTAACCGGTTACTGGCTTTGCTTACCAATAACTGGTTAACTGGTGGCCAAGTCGGGCTGAAGCAGATCCCCACCCGAGGTGCGGTGCGGTGGGCCTGACCTGGAGTAGCTTCTCACCCCCAGTGGGCTTGGCCCACCCGGGCTGGAGCAGCCCTGCCCGCAGAATCCCATTTAAGAAGTTAACCGATTAAACATAATGTTTAACCAGTTAACTGATTGAACAGGATCTTACGTCCCTAATGAGCATGAAGAGTTAAGAGTTAGACAACAGTGAGGGGGGTGCACACGTGATGTGAGGGTTATACACATGTATCGGGCACAGAAGGAGAGTGTCATAGGCAGCGTTGCTCCACAGCTTCCCAACTCTCGCTGCCATGCCCCAGCTCCTTTAAGAAGGTTCATTCTCTTAACACAAGCAGATAATTCTACAGAACACAACAGTAACTCACTCCTTTCTCTTGCACTTTAGGACCACCCCTCGCAGGGGGCTCTAGTGCTCTTGCTCCTAGCAGCTTCCCAATTTCAATCAACTCTGCTCCCTTCCTGGAGCTTTAGCCCCAACGCTGCTTCCCTAAGGCTACGTCTACACTGCGAGTTTTTGCGGCAGAAAATATGCTACTGAGGGACTCATTAGCATAAGTCACGATATCATTAGCATATTTTCTGCCGTTTCTTTTTGCGCAAGCGGTTTTTGTGCAAAAAGAAGCAGTGTAGTTGCGCAAAGATCCTTATGCCTCTCCCGGAGGATGGAGCTGCCCCCCCATCTTGTCCCAGGATTCACGGTGGCTGTCAGGCCCACTGTGTGGAGGAAAAGTACTGCAGAATCTACACAACCAAATCAGTAAGAAGCTAAACCGCCTACTTGTGCCTTAGGCCTGGAGAACTCATCATCACTAGCCTACCATGCTCGGTTTTATGTTTGATTGCACTTGTCATGTATCGTCCTACATTTTTCTCCCTCAGTAAGGCTTTAAAATTGATGAAGCTTAATAACTGGGCACTGGCCATGCTTTTTGTCCAGCCACAGGATGTAACAAAAGCAAGGGAATCATCCCTGCTAGTGCCCCGCATGCTTCCATGTTGTGTCACAAAGTAGGCTCCAGCCTAGCCAATCAGCACTCTCCCTCCTCATGCTCAGAGCCTATCCAAATGCATCTTTCTGGGGTAAAAAAGGGAGACATAAAAAAAAAATCAAGCTTTGCCATCTCGGTATAACAAGGAGCTTAGAGGAATAGTCTTATTCATGCAGCAAGATGTGTGCTGTAAAACGGTATGCAGCAGTCTCCCTCTAAGTTCTCCTCAATCCTACTGCCTCTCTTTCTGGTGTTTAGAAGATGCAGGGGGTAGTCGAGTTAGTCTGCACAGGATAAACTTAAAAAACAATGAATGGTCTGGTAGCACTTTATAGACTAACAAAACATGTAGATGGTACCATGCGCTTTCGTGGGCACAGCCCACTTCTTCAAATGAAGTGGGCTGTGCCCACGAAAGCTCATGGTACCATCTACATGTTTTGTCAGTCTATAAAGTGCTACCAGACCATTCATTGTTTAAGTTTTTTCTGGTGTTTGTACGACAGCTGACCCCAAACCAGTGTTCCCTGTAAGAAAAGCACTTGGGCTGCCACCCAGGAGAGACTGAAATACTGCCCAGCTGATTGGCAGAGCACCCACACCCGGCAGCATGTTTTTCTACTGGTGGTGCACATCCACACATGCCTCTGTGCACTATTCAAAATTTATTCTCTACACGGATGGAAAAAAATTAGAGGGAACACTGCCCACGAACACCGGATGGGTACTAGATGTTCTTGTCTCTTCACCCTTTCCTTCCTGCACTTTCATGGAGCTAAAAAGGGATGCTATCATCTATCTGCACCTGGGTGAGCCGGGAGTCTCCCTGATATCGATTAGGCAGCATACCCTGCCACAATATACCAGATGTAAATATCTATTTTATTATAGCTGGGGAAAAGACAGAAATGTTAAAATGGCATCTTCGCAGAAAGAGAAATCTGTATGGTAACACTCCAGACATTAATAAACCCTTACTCTTCCTCAGTTGTCAATCTTCACCAGGTGATATAGACTCCTGCCTGGCTAAAACTGAATTGGGTCATTACAATCAAATAGATATTGCTCATTTTTAAGCAACACTGGCTATTTTTTTAAGCAAGCATTCTTATTTTCATCCATTTGGACACAGTTTTGAGGCCAAACACTAATTATTTGGGGCCAAATTTTAAAGGTGTTTAGGTGCCTAAAGATGCAGAAAGTAAAACCACTTCGAGGGTTTTACAAAGGAACTTTGGTTTTTTCGCAAATTCCGATATGGACCTGTCTACATTCTTGAGGCATCTAAATATTTTTTTAAAATCTGGCTCTGTGTGGTCAGAATTGCAGGTGCAAACAGACCTATAGGCAGTTACTTTTCTGAAAATAGCTGCACATTAATACCTTTATTTCATTTTAAAATATAACAGAAAATTGTTAATATTTCGATGAGGACTCGGAAAAGAGTTAATTAAATGAATACCTCTACTATAAGTGCAGTTGAGATGCCATATTTAGTTATATACTCTCAGTACTAAATACAGATGTCCTTTTCCAACAAATGACAGTGCTACAAATCACATAATCCATAAGCTACATAAAGGACATTTTCAAACTTCAAAAGATTCTTCTCCCTGTTTCTGTAGTTTAAAGACACTTTAAATAGCAAAACACAACATAGTAAACCAAAACTAGGGAAACAAGCACAAAGACATGAAATCAGTGTAATTTTCCATGACAACTGTTATGGAATAAATCACATGGGGGGGAAACAGAACACAAGCTGCGGCTGAGAGGTTGAAATGCCCCCTGCCCTCTCCCTGGAGCTGCCTTATTGGTATGCTAAAAACATGGCTTGTTAGGCATAGAAAATGCTAAACATCTCAAGCTGATATCAATATTGACATTTGAGTGCACTAAACAGCAATTTACAGATGGACCATGTCGTTCACAAATTAATCACCACCCTTCACAGTGTTCGTTCTTATCAAATTGCTCCTCAATAGCCTAAATATCTGGCTACTTATAAAATGTATTTTGTCTGTGTTAGAAATAACATGGCTATTTCTGCATTGCTCCATCACAGCCAGACCAAATAAATAAATAAATGTGCTTCACGGAATGAGCTGTTGCTATGAAACAGAAGCAACTGTTTTATTTCTGTGTGTAATCCTTTGACCCTCCTTCTCAAGGCAGAACAACAAAGGAGTAGAATAAACTGTTGTTTCAGGCAAATGACTTATCTGGATCTGTACTGTTACGGGGCCCACTCTTCAGATGGCGTAAATAAGGACAGCTCTGGAAGCGATTGTGACTGTGGTCCACAATCCAACACTAGAAGTAAATCAAGCCCCTTCTTAACAGTTGAATGTCAAGCCTTATCTGCACCACATAATTCCGTTGACAAGACAGTAGGGCTACCCATATGGAAGTATTCCTCCTGCCAATGTACCTCCCCATGTAGGTTGACATGATAAACCTACATGGGTAAGAGACTTAGGACTTTCTGTGTCACACAGAGTGATGCAGGCTTAGTCTAGATCACTAGTGGGCAACTTCAGCCCGAGAGCCACATGTGGCCCACCAAGGTTCTATGTGCAGCCCACAACATTTTGCTTACTGGTGCTCATACACAGGGTCGCCAGCTTCCACTGGTTCCTGTTCATGTCCGGAGTTTTGTACAGGAGTGGCTAAAGTGATACACACGTAAAGCAAGGGCATGTGAATCGAGGTGCCTGCTGATTGCACACCACAGTGACTGTGAGAGCCGTGCACTTCCTCTGCATCCAATCAAAAACACTGCTATAGTTCAATCGGCACACCCAGCAAATTCTAAGTATGTAAGTGCAGTTAGCAAAACTACCCTATCCTGGGAGACCATCTTGGTTATGACAGTCTTGCAGCCTACTGAGATAAAGGAGGGCCATTCCTGCAGCCCACTCGCTAGCCTGGTTTGTTCATTGCTGGGGTAGTCACTGCACTTGGTTCTGACACCCTCGCTGGCCTCCAGGAGACATCCCACAATGCCCATCCTGATCATTATGGTCAGCAGTTTGAACTCGGCTGCCCTGAAAGTAAAGTACATGTCCTCCCAAGTTTAAAGATCTGGGAATTTTAGAAATCCCTCTTCCTATTCGCTCAGCCTGCACCGATGACACAGCGTCTTCCCAGTTGACCATGTGGGCTTTCCTCAGGCAGACACTCCCGTGTGGAGTACACCAGCACTGTTGGATCTGCTGGGTATGAGGCGAGGAGGCTGCGCTGTCGCAGCGTTGCTCCAGCCATAGTAACTTTGATACTTACAGGCAGATTGTTTGTGGCATACAGGAAAAGGGGCATGGAAAGGAGATGCAGCACTGCTGGGGAGCTGAGGCAGTCGTACCAGAAAGCAAGGGAGACGGACTGTCACTCTGGTGTAATGCCAAAGACATGCTCTTCCACAAGAAGCTGCATGATGTCCTCAGCAGTGACCCCACCACCACTGGCATGCTGAGTCAGGACGTCTTTTTTTCTTCAGAGGGGCCTAGCCAGACCCAGCACTCTTGCTCTGGAGCGAATGATGCAGGAGAGGGGGAGCTCCAATAAGCTGCTCCTTTTGCTTTGATGCTGCCTGGTGTGTGGACACGGAGCTCTCATTTACTTTGTTACATGGCAGAGGAGGGTTGAGAGACAGAAATTAACAAAAGAATCTGTCCATCTCTACCCAATGGGGCCACAGTGCAAAATCTTGTTAATGGTTTCACTAGAATCCTCCGCAGTGATCACTAGGAAATTTTCCTGTAAGGATTCCACAATCCTTTGCTGAAAATTGCTTGGCAGAACTGCCTGGATTCTCTCTGTGTTGTAGAAAACTTTGCCTTTGTAAACCTGCCATTTATTCCTGCAGGGATTAAAGCCTGCCACTGAAACTAATGGGAATGGGAAAGGCCTGGAGGACAAGACCCTGTATGCTTAAAAAATAAACTATTTTTTCCATGTAAACCTAGAGTAAAAATACACGCTTGCACCTGGCACTCCCAGGAACTGAGCAATCCCAAACATGGGATTTTTTCAGACTAGGAGAGATCAACTCCAGATGCTCTGATATGGACTCCGGGGTCCATCAGCAGTCCCCACTGTGTTCCCTACCTAACTCTGCTGCCAGCTGCTCTGGTTCCCCTCCTATTCCAGAACTGCAGGGGCTTCTCACCTCCAGGGCTTCCAGATCTCTGCTTCTGGGGCCGCCGGATCTCCCTTAACCCAGGATGGCTAGAGCTCCATTGCCTTGGTGCTGCCGAGGCGCCGCTGTCACAGGGTTGCTGGAGTCACCAGGGCTCCTCTGTCACTGAGCAGTCAGGGTGACCCTTGGTTACCTGACTTGTACAGCTCTGGGGATGTGGGGTTCCACCAACCGAGGGCTGCTGGGGTCTGCTACTCTGCAGCCAGCCCCACAACTCAGGGCTTCTGGCTCCCTGCCTGCTGCTGGGCCTCCCAGGCTCTCTAGTCCAGCAACACCCGTGGTCCTGCTGAACCACAGAGGGTCAATCTGTGCTAGAAATATGGAGTCAGGTCATAATGCTCATTTTCATCAAGGACACTGGGATATGGCAAGAGGAGTAAGGCGGAGGTGCATCTCAAAACGCTGCAGCCAACCAATAGAGCACACGGCAAAACAAGAGTGTGGAGGGAGACAATTAAGAACTCAGACTGAAAAGCCAGGAAAGGAAGCAGGGGAAGGAGAGGATGATAAAGCTCTCGGATGGCCAAAGATTCTGAAGCCCCTCATTACACTGCAGTCTGAGCATACACGGACACCCCCCCCCCCC
>CM057845.1:96378347-96394413 GCA_030068395.1 Apalone spinifera
ACTCTCCCTGTCCCCACATTCCTTGCATTCTCCCAGTCCTTCACAATACCCTGTGCACTCTACCTTCAGGGACTGGTTTCACAATGACAACTGGAGTTACAGCCCTAACTGGGAGACTGTTCCTCTTTGCTGTGCCCTGTTTGAGCAAAATTTTGCTCTTTGTCCTGTTATTATACTTGAGTCTTTGAAAGAAAATGAGTCTTCATTTCAGTCACACATACATTTAGCTCAGACTAACATTTGAACGCAGTGGCTACAGACACGAATATTTGCTTGGCGCAATTAACACTCAGGAAGCAAGCACAACAGGGGTCATTCAAGGCAACAAGTGAACATTGACTAGCCGAATGCATTACATAAAGATATAAAATTGGAAATCTTTGTCAAAATGCTCCTTCAAAGCCTCCCTGATTTCAGCAGCCACTTGCTGTGCCCTTCTAATCGCTCTGGCATCTGGCCGCTCAAAATCAGCAGCCAGCCAATCAACCTCAGCAATCCACCCCTAGGGAACCTTTTCCTCCTTTGCTTTGCAAATACTATCATCTCCAGCACAAAAGGCCACGATGACCATCAGAATAGACATTGAGGTCTAACCAGTCAAAAATGCAGAGCCTTTTAATTGGCCAAAAGCTCATGCACCTGCTGAAATGCTTCTTGCTGCTGTCCAGGTTCCTGATGAATAGTAATAGAGAGGTAGCCGTGTTCGTCTGACCTTGCTAAAACAAAAGGAAAAACTATGTAGCACTTTAAAGACTAACAAGATGATTTAATAGGTGATGAGCTTTCGTGCTCATCACCTTGTTAGTCTTTAAAGTGCTACATAGTTTTTCCTTTTGTTTTAGCAGGTTCCTGATGTAAGGCTTCACGAGCCACGGAAGCAAGGTATGTGCAAGGCTCTCCAAAGATCATGAGGGGCATTTCCCCCTCCCCATTTGGAATCTTCTTTTCTAGAAAGGATGTCCCATGGTGGAGCTTTCTATGCAGACCAGTGTTCCAAAAGATGCATGCATCATGAACCTTGCCTGACCATCTACACAGATAAGAGCAAAAAGACTCTGGTGATCCAGCAGAGGGTCCATGGGGAAGTAGACCAGTTGATGTACCCTGTCACAAGATGGTTTGGGGACAAAACTGGGATGTGCGTGCCATGTAGCCCCTTGCCACAGCTAAGGAATCCCTTGCCTCTCAGCCATAAGTTATTTCCTGCACGTTACCGAGAGTCACAGTTCTTCAGCATTCACTCCCCATCAGTGCCTAGCATGAGCCAGGGAAGCTATTGATCCAACCGGCAGACCAAATTCGGTGAGGAATCCTTGTGACAGGCATGTTGCACATACACAGAAAGCAGCAGCAGGAGACAGTTAATGGCCCTGCACACTTGCATCACTGCAACCCTCATAGTGGACTTTTCAGCTCCATATCAATTTGCAGCTGACCAGCAGCAGTCTAGAGCTGCCATCTTCCACATAGCAAACACCGCTCACTTTTCCACAGTGAGGGCAGCTCTCGTTCTGTTGTCCTACCCACAGCCCCGCTCCTTCTGCTGAGGCCACACCCTCCAAAATGGTCAGGGGAGGAGGTGTGCACACATGCGCCCCAGCCTCCTCAGCCCTGGAACAGCAGGGATGGAGGAGGGTGCGTGGCCCCAGTGTCCCTGGCCCTGGAGCAAGAAGAGGGTGGGCTTTCCGGGGCAGCAACAATCTGCCATAGTACACCTATAGCAGGCGTTCTGGGGTGAAATTTGTGGGTGGGGCCATGCCTGGCAATTTGGGAAGGCTCCCCCTCCCTCTCCCCCCCAGGATACTGGATGCCCATACTACAGGTGATCCTGGCAATCAATGACCTCTCGAGGTCCCTGCCAGTTCTAGTGTTCAATTATTCTATAATTACAGACCGGTAAGTCTAACGTCAATACCAGGCAAATTAATTGAAACTATAGTAAAGAATAAAATTGTCAGACACATAGATGAACATAATTTGTTGGGGGAAAGTCAACATGGATTCTGTAAAGGGAAATCATGCCTCACCAATCGACTAGAGAGTTATTTGAGGAGATCAACAAGCATGCGGACAAGGGGGAGCCAGTGAATATAGTGTAGTGAGATTTACAGAAAGCCTCTCACAAGGTCCCTCTCCAAAGGCTCTTACGTAATTTGTCATGAGATAAGAAGGAAGGTCCTCTCATGGACTGATAACTGGTTAAAAGACAGAAAACAAGGGGGAGGAATAAATGGTCAGTTTTCAGAATGGAGTATAACTAGTCATATCCGCCAGTGTTCCCTCTTACATTTTCCATTCTTGGGTGGACTGAAATTTCTTATGTGTAACACCAATATGGAGTGTGTGGATTTGTACCCACCAGTACAAACAAAAACTCTAGATATAAATACAGGCTGAACCTCTCTAAACTGGGACTCTCTGGTCTGGCAACATACGTGGTCCAGCACAACCATGGATGTTCCAGGACCAAAGAATCCCAGTGGAGCACTGGTGCCTAGGAGCTTTGCAGACTGTCAGGGTTGTGGGCTGCTGACATTGAGCTGCCAGTGGGGTCAGGAGCCTAGATCCCCACAGCTGAGAAGCCAGGTGTGTCCCAGCAGGGCTGCTCGGTGAGTTGGGAGCCCAGCACGCAGCAGTGGGGCTACTCAGCTAGGCTGCTCAGCATGCCCCAGCTGAGGTGCTCAGTGGAGCGGGAGCCTGGTACACTGGAAGCTGGGTTGCCCAGCATGGCAGGCTAAGTGAAGTGGCAGCGACCAGCAGGGCAGCAGGCCCTGCCACCAGTGTAGCACTGGGGGGACTGCTAACAGGGGGGGAGATATGACCTCCGTTGGTCCGGCAAAATCTGTCATCCAGGACCCATCATGTCCTGAGGGTGCCAGACCAGGGAGGTTCAACCTGTATATATTTTAAACGGCCTATAGGTGTGGAATATATTAAAACAATGGATAATTAACAAGGAGCAATTCTTATGATGTTAATTTAATATGAAATCAAATACAAGGAAAATTAAACACTGCCCTTGGATTACATGAATTATCATTCTTTCTAACAACTCAAGTTATTAAAACACAACAAAATGAATATGATCTACACAAAACTCAGATTTAAGATGCTAAACAAATCTATGAGTCAACCAGAAATAGTCATGCTCTCCTTGCAAATATTAATTCAATATTTACTACCACTAGAAAGGAGAGTAAAAGGCATTCACTCCGGCTTATACCATTTATTTGGAGAATGTTTAAGATCCATGCTGTACAAATACATGTGAAACAGACCTCTAAAAACAGAAATTTTCATAGGCTGAAACTTTCACCTTGTATGTGTCGCTAGCTGAAATAGTAGAAGCCCTACAGCAAATTAAGACATAGCTTCAGGGTTTGTAGACAGATCCATGTTTCAAAGAGCTTGCAAATAAGGTTTCATCCTATAAAACCGCTAGCATCACATCTAGTACTTGCTTCTTCTGACTCATAAGTGCTAGAACTCTATCACATAGCAAAGACTGGGCCTTAATGTGATACCAATTACCCTGTATTAATTAGTAACACAGGAGTTTAAAAAATCATTAAGATCAGAGTTTTAGATATCTGCAACAAGCCAAACAAATTATTTTAAAATAATCTTTTTCTTTCTTACCTTAAGCCATTAACACTTATGTAAACTGTTTGAAATGTCATCAAGCAAATGTCCTGGCACTCACATGCACATCCCATGCAGTTTGCTCCCCCCGTCCCAGTCCTTTCAGGGGAATTCCAAGAAAGTCCCTTAATTCCTTAAGATAACATCTACAGAACAAATTTACCAGGGGCTCCAGCTTGCACTGTTCCCAGGGCAACACACAGCTTCACAATTACCCTCCCTTTTTATCCAAAATCTTGTCCTACCATATGTTTCATCTCTCCTCATGTCTCCTCAAAAGGTTCTTTCCCTTCTCCCAAAAAGCTTTACCAAATGTCTTAATTCAACCAAATCCTCCCTGCCCTCCCACCCATTTGCAGCCTCTGCACACGTAGACTGTGGGAGTATGTCTAGACTACATGGCTCCGTCGACAGGGCCATGTAAACTAGTTTATCTGGCATAGGCAAAGAAGCGAGGACTTAAATAATCCCCATTTCATAAAAATAAACATGGCCGCCAAGCTGTGCCGACAATCAGCTGCTCCGGCACAGCAAAGCAGTCTAGACACGGCTCTGTCGGCTGGGGAAGCCTTTGCCGACCGATCCTGTAATCCTCTTTTCACAAGGCATAAGGGATTGGTCAGCAAAGGCTTCCCCAGCGAACAGATCCGCGTCTAGTCTGCCGCGCTGTGCTGGATCAGCTGATCGTCAGCACAGCACGGTGGCCATGTTTATTTTAATGAAGTGGGGATTATTTAAATCCCCGCTTCTTTGCCTATGCCAGGTAAACTAGTTTACATGGCTCCGTCGACAGAGCCATGTAGTCTAGACATACCCTGGCTGTCCTGTTTCCTGCAGCTAGGGAGAGAAGCTTTCCGAGCATGGAACTCACCAGAGTAAAAAAGATGCAGAGTGGACCTAAAGTGATGATGGTAAAAGAGGCAGAGTGGACGTAAAGAGAGATGGCTGAAACTGGGGGGCGTTTCCCATTTTCAGTCACAGCGCAGGGAGAAATTTGGCCTCTCTCACTGGAGGAGATACTGACCTGATTCCAAACAGAGTGGAAGTAGAAAAGCACAGGGGGGGAGGGAAGAGAGAGGTGCTGTCTTGTTACCATGGGGAAGAGAGGATAGGGGGTGCAAATTGGAGAGAACAGGGGCAAAGTAGCAGACAGAGACATAATCAGGCAACAGAATGGGCAGTAGGGGAGTATAACACAAGGGAAACAGGGGATCCCTGCCCGGCCAATTCCCAATGGGAAGACTGGGGGGAGAAGCAGGAAGGGGAGGAGGGAGGCTGCTGCCTTGTTAGCAGTTCATAGGGCAGGGGAGGATTTGGGAGCGAAGTGGAAAAGTTGGCCTGATCTGGCAATGTTGTAACTTACCCAGCTTTTTCCATGTGGCCAGTGGCAGGCAATGAAGCACTGATCCCTCCTCCCCTTCAGCCGGTAGCTCCTCCAGCTCCAATACAATCTGGGTCACATGATCCTCCAAGTACTTCCTGACTCCCTGATTGGGCAACTCGCTCCACCCCTAGCGAGTACAGACCCTCCATGAGGATGGGGAGGTGAGAGGGCAGGATCAGAGTAGAGGCTGGACCCAGCTCCTCCATTTGTAGCAGGCAGCTGCTGCTGCTGCTGCTTCTGCTCCTCCTCAGTGAGAGGCAAGTGCCCCCCCTTTCCCCAGCCAGTCAGCTGAGCTCTCTGCGCAGGAGCTCTGAACCTCTGAGCAGAGCTCAAAATACAGCTGTGTGGCCATGCAGCTTACAGAGAACCTTAGTATCCCCCAAGGGTCTGTACTGGGACCAATCCTATTCAACATATTTATACATGATCTGGAGAAAGGGGTAAACAGTGAGGTGACAAAATTTGCAGACAATAATAAACTGCTTACGATAGCTAAGACCAAAGAAGACTGTGAAGAGCTTCAAAAGGACCTCACAAAACTAGGTAATTGGGCAACAAAATGGCAAATCAATTTTAATGTTGAAAATGCAAAGTAATGCACATTGGAAAAAATAATCTCAATTACACATAAAAGTGATGGGAAGTAATTTAGCAATACCCATTCACAAGAGATTTTGGAGTTATTGTGGATAGTTCTCTGAAAATATCCACTCAATACACAGTGGCAGTCAAAAAAAGCAAACAATGTTAGGAATCATTAAAAATAGGGATTAGAGAATAATAGAATCCTAGGGCTGGAAGAGACCACAGGAGATCATCAAGTCCAACCCCCTGCCTAAAGCAGGACCAATCCCAACTAAATCATCCCAACCAGGCCTTTGTCAAGCAAGGATGTAAAAACTTCTAGGGATGGAGATTCCACCACTTCCCTACGTAACCCATTCCAGTGCTTCACCACCCTCCTAGTGAAATAGTTTTTCCTAAGATCCAACCTAGACCTTCTCACTGCAACTTGAGACTGTTGCTCCTTGTTCTGCCATCCATCACTACAGAGAACAGCCTCTCTCCATCCTCTTTGGAACCTCCCTTCAGGTAGTTAAAGGCTGCTATCAAATCCACCCTCACTCTTCTCTTCTGCAAACTAAATAAGCCCAAATCCCTCAGCCTCTCCTCCAAATCCCTCCAGCCCCCTAATCATTTTGGTCGCCCCCCGCTAGACTTTCTTCAGTGTGTCCACATCCTTTCTGTAATTGGGGGGTCCAGATTTGGATACAATACTCCATATGTGGTCTCACCAGTGCCAAATAAACGGGAATAATCACCTTTCTAGATCTGCTGGCAGTGCTCCTAATAATGCACCCTAATACGGCGTTAGCCTCCTTGGCTTCAAGGGCACACTGTTGACTCATATCCAGCTTCCCATCCACAGTAATCCCCAAGTCCTTTTATGCTGAACTGCTACCTAGCCAGTCGGTCCCCAGACTGTAACAATGCTTGGGATTCTTCCATCCCAAGTGCAGGACTCCGCACCTGTCCTTGTGTAACCTCATCAGATTTCTTTTGACCCAATACTCCAGTTTGTCTAGGTCACTCTGGACTCCATCCCTACCCTCCAAAGTATCTACCTCTCCCCCTAGTTTAGTGTCACCTGCAAACTTGCGAAGGGTGCAATCCATCCCCTCATCCAGGTCATTAATAAAGGTGTTGAACAAAACCAGCCCTAGAACTGACCCTTGGGGCACTCTGCTTGATACCAACCACCAACCAGACATTGAGCTGTTGATCACTACCCATTGAACACAACAATCTAACCAGCTTTCTATCCAACTTACAGTCCATTTATCCAACCCATACTTCCTTAACTTGCAGGCAAGAAAACTGTGGGAGACCGTATCAAACACTTGCAGAGAATATCTTATTGTCTCTGTATAAATCCATAGTACACCCATATTTTGAATACTGACACAGATGTAGTCACCTCATCTCAAAAAAGATATATTGGCTTTGGAAAAGGTTCAGAAAGAGTCAACAAAAAATGATTAGGAGTTTGGAACAGGTGCTGTATTAAGAGAGATTAAAAAGATTGGGACTTTTCAGCTTAGAAAAGATGAGACTAAGGGGGGATATGATAGAGGTCTATAAAATCATGACTGGTGTGGAAAAAGTGAATAAGGAAAAGTTATTTACTTGTTCCCATAATATAAGGACTAGGGATTCACCAAATGATATTTATAGGTAGCAGCTTTAAAAACCAGACAAAAAGAATGTTTTCTTCATGTAGTGCACAGTTAACCTGTGGAATTCCTTGCCAGAATATGTTGTAAACACTAGGACTTTAACAGGGTTCAAAAAAGAACTGAATTATTTCATGGAGGTTAGGTCCATCAATGGCTATTATCCAGGATGGGTAGAAATGGTGTCCCTAGCTTCTGTCCTTCAAATGCTGGAAATGGATAACAGGAGAGGGCTCACTTAATGATTCACTGTTCTGTTCACTCCCTCTGGGGCATCTGGCATTGGTCACTGTCAGAAGACAGCATACTGGGCTAGATGGACCTTTGGTCTGATCCAGTTCTTATGGGAAGCACACTCCCATTATGCACGGAGATCTGTTCCTAGAGTTCCCAGCTGCAGGTGGTGGTGAACTGAACAGTGGGGTAGCTACCCACAAAGTAATGCTCCCTATGTCCATGCAAGAGCAATGTCTGTGGATGTGCTCTGCCAACCAGGGGTGGCCCTAGACTAGCTGCCAGCAACTGGCGCCCTAGGCGAACCATGCAATCGGTGCCCCCACCTCTAAACCCCTCAATGATATTGCGCCACCATTTGGCGCCCTGTTTAACTTGGCACCCTAGGCGACCACCTAGTTTGCCTATATGGATGGACCGCCCCTTCTGCCAACACAAGGTGAACGTGCAGAACCGATGGAATTAAAGCAGCTTCTGAGTATCACCTGATGTCATCTCTGTAGTGTACATATGGCCTTAGTCACAGAGGGACCCTGCATGGGACAGATGGGACTGAGGCTCTGGGAAGCTAACAAAGCAAAGTTTTCAGGAAATTAGCTCCTCAGGTGATAGGCAAAGAGAGAAATCTCCCAACTGCAAGGAAACGAGGGATCTATGGAAACAGACAGCCTAAAAACCATTATCTGCTAGCAGAGCTCCTCTGCCCACCCCCAGCCAGCATAAATCTGTCAGCAGCCATGAACTGTCAAAGTTCTTGGCAGCTTGCATCCCATTTATATCATATATCAATATGCAGATTTATTTCTCTGTAACATGAATTTAGGCCAGATCTTCCGGTCACTTTGGTACATTTGAACATGTGCTTTATCTTACACTGGAGAAATGGCTACTAGTCCCTTCCGCAGCATTGCAGCATGGAAGACAACATCCGTAAGTGTGGAACCAACACATTCCTCACTCAGGCAAAATTGCCATTGAAACTAATATCTTCAGAGCACTCTACAAGATTTACCCTCCCACACTCCCAGACAAATAATTATTAGAGTTGTTTGGGAAATTTTTGGTGAAAGTATTTTGCTAGAAAGTGCAGATTTGTCAAAACCCAAACACGTCACAGGAATGTGCAAGTTTCTACAAAAGGGGACAAGACCCTGTATGCTTAAAAAAATACTATTTATTCCATGTAAACCAAGTGTAAAAATATTAGACATATCAGGTCAGGTCACAGTGTTAACTTTAATCAAGGACACTGAGCTATGCCCCGGTTCTTATAGATTACCATTGAATTTTTGATATCTGTGCAGATCTGCCAGGACCTCAATATGAAGATCTCATTGAGTGACAACTGAACTCCATGCAAGTCAATTGATCTACATAAGGCTAATAAAGGGATCAGTTAAAACTGAAGCTTTAGCCTTCCTACTTTCTATAAGTGCACCAGGCCAGTTACCACTGGAAAGCGCAATCAAATTACTGCATGCTCAGCGAGGTCTGGAATCACTGACAGCAACACAATCCCAGGGGAGAGGAATTTCCTCATGCAGCACAACTGCTATCACACCAGTTACGTGAAGAATAGCACTGACAAGTTACCGAAGAATTCTATACCGTCCTCCTGAGCTGAAGAGATGGAGATAAAGCATGAGATAAAGCACTCTTTGTCAAGGACATCTGAATACCAACAAGCCGGTATATCTTCAGAGCACTCTACAAGATTTACCCTCCCACACTCCCAGACAAATAATTATTAGAGTTGTTTGGGAAATTTTTGGTGAAAGTATTTTGCTAGAAAGTGCAGATTTGTCAAAAACCAAACACGTCACAGGAATGTGCAAGTTTCTACAAAGGTTTTCAAAAGGAAAGGTTTCTCTGATCCAGGATGGAATTTCTCGTCAGCAAGAATACTACACATACCTATCCCCCTAAGAGCAGCCAAGTACTCACCTAGAACACGGGAGACCCACATTAAAGTGCCTGACCTCCCTGATTCAGAGAAGGGATTTGGACATGGGTCCAGCACAACCACTGAGATATAGAAAGGCTTGCTTACACTTAAAAGGTAACTGTGGTTCAGCTGCACCAATGCCTCCTATACAGACAGAAGGGCTTCTCCCATTGGTGTAGATAATCCACCTCCACAAGGAGGCCTTAGCTATGTTGACAGGAGAAGCTATCTCCATCAGGGCTTAGGTGGATAAGTTTGTGAATGAGGGGTGTTGGTTTTTATACCCTGAGAAAAGCAGTTATATGGACACAACTTGCTAGTGTAGACCAAGCCTAAGTCTCTCTTGCTTGAACGGTTCCACTCTGTATAAGTAATTAAATATTCATTGGGCCAGAAAGAAAAAGAGAGACTGACTAGCCCAGAGGTTACGACATTCTGGGATGGGGGAGACCTGTGTGTAAGTCCTTGTGCCAATGGATATTGAATTATTTATACAAAGTAGAACGGTAGACCTTGAGAGACACTCATCTGCTGGTTAGGACACTCACCTACAACTTCAATTCAACATCTGAATTTAGCAGGGCAAAGGCTTGATCGCCGATGTCCCACATCCCAGGTGAGTGTCCTCACTGCTGCTAGAGCTCCCTCTGAGACTTTTCCCACTCTGTTTTCCCAAGAACTCAGTTCAACTACAGACTTGGTCACTCAGCTATCTTTACGTGGCATACAATAATGCTATGCTGAGTTGAGCAGGATACACCACAGATACAAAGTCACACAGAACTCCTCTCTATGTACATTTACATAGCGTTGCATGTACTACCCTTTACATCACACATTTTGGAATTGACTTGGTTGCTTTATTGGAACCAATCCCCATTCCTCATGTTTTGTCCATGTTTGACCTATTCTTTTTTCATCTTTACATTCCACCTTATCTTGTCTATTGTTAGTATGTTCTTAGTAAATGGGCCCCTGAGTGTTCCCTCCCCTTATCTTAACCAGTTCAGACATTCTGTCTCTTAGCTCACTGACCCATTTATCTTGGTTACACACACATTCTGTTTTCAGCCTAATTATCTATTTGCCCCCCATCCTATCTTCCAAGAAATGAGGCCCATCCCATGTTTAATTACTCATGTCAAGCCAGGTTTACAATCACTATAGCTATTGGCTATTCTAGAGAGCAATGTAGGAGGGTCACTTTCTCTCTCACTGAAAAACTTTGAAAGGTCTCCATATCATCCTGTTGCAAAATTGGTAACATTTTGAAATCTCAAAAAGTCTCCTAAGCTAGGACATCCATTTCCCATCCAGCTCTTGAAATTGTTAATCCTTGCAAAAGAAACACACACACACAAATGTGCCTCTTCAATAGGATGAAGCTGTAACTTGCTATCCCAAACTGGAACTGTGACCTATAGCTACCCACGGAATGTCAAGATATGGAGGGTTCTTGTGGCTAGCCAACAAGTGGAATTTATGAAAAGATCATTGTGAAAATAAAACATATTACATTATATACTGGAAGGAC
Organism: Apalone spinifera; assembly: GCA_030068395.1. Lineage (NCBI taxonomy): Eukaryota > Metazoa > Chordata > Testudines > Trionychidae > Apalone > Apalone spinifera. Next base: position 96,389,321 of record CM057845.1, read on the forward strand.
CCCTACAAATCCCTCATTCAATTAAAAGACCTTGAGAGTTCATCTAGTCCAATCCTTTGCACTCATGGCAGGGCTAAGTATTATCTAGACCATTTCTCTCAAACTGTGCTCCACGGAGCCCCAGGGCTCCACAAGACATCTCCAGGGGCTCCGCAAGGTTGACAAACTGGAAACATCGATATAGGTACAACACATACAATCAGTGGACCTGTGGGGCTCAGCATAAATTTTTACGCATGTAAAGGGCTCTGGAGCCCCAAAAGTTTGAGAACTGCTGATCTAGACCAGTGTTTCCGAAAGTGTTCCGTGGAATCACTCTCAGAAACACATTAACTGGCTGCCCTGGTTTGTTTATTTACTGGTGCCGTGACCACGAAGCCTCGTGGCTCCCATTGGCTCCGTTTCATCTTTTGCAGCCAAGGGGAGCCGCAGGAAGCGGTGACCCAGTCCACACCACTTCCCGCAGCTCCCATTGGCTGCAAAGGATAAAACAGAGCCAATGGGAGCCATGAGGCACCGGTAAATAAACAAACTGGGGCGGCCAGTTAACGTGTTTCTGAGAGTGATTCCGTGAAACACTTTCAGAAACACTGGTCTAGACCATCTCTAACAGGTGTGTGTGTGTAGCCTGCTCTTAAAAATCTCCAATGATGGGACATTACACAACTTCCCTAGGCAATTTACTCCAGTACTTAACCACCCTGACAGGAAGCTTTCCTAAGATGCAGTTGCTGTAATTTAATCCCATTGTTTACTTTCCTATTCTCAGAGGTTAAGGAGATCAATTTTTTCCCTCCTTTTTGTAACAACCTTTTATATACTTGAAAACTTCTCTAGACTAATCAAATGCCATTTAAAATTTCCTTCTTGAGTTGTTTTCTAGGTCTTTCATCATTGTTGTTCTCTGGACTCTCATTTGTCCACATCTTTCTTGAAATGTGTTGCCCAGAATTGGACACCGAACCCCAGGTGAAGGCTAATCAACACAGAGGATAGGAGAAGAATTAATTCTCATGTCTTGCTTACAAATCTCTTGCTTTTTTTTTTTCTGCAACAATTGACTCATTTAGCTTGTGATCCACTCTGACCACTAGGTCCCTTTCCGCAGTGCTCCATGTTGAATTTCATCCTATTTACTTCACACCATTTCTCCACGTAGATGGTATCATGAGCTTTCATGGGCACAGCATGAAAAAGTGGCCCACAAAAGCTCATGATACCATCTACATGTTTTGTTACTCTATAAAGTGCTACTAGATTATTTGTTGTTTTTTAAGTTTATCCTGTACAGACTAACTCGGCTACCCCCTAAGCTACCATTTCTCCAGTTTCTGCAGATCATTCTGAATTTAAACTCATCCTCCAAAACACTTGCAACCCCTCCCCGCTTGGTATCATCCACAAACTTTATAAGCATGCTATCTATGCCATTATCTAAATCCACTGACGAAGATATCAAACGAAACTGGCCGCAGAACTTGATCCCTGTGATATTAGAGCAATAATGTGCTCAGTCATAGAAATGCAGGACAATTGGCTATGCTGCCCTTACAATCGGTTAGCTACCATACTGGTCAGAGCAACTATGTCATCTACTCCCTTGGGCAGTCACACACAGTCAGTGATGATGTGGTCAGTTCTGGGAAAGTGACTGCTCACCACATTGCTCATCACCTGCCAATCACTGATAAGCACCACAGAGACAGCAGTTAAAGTCACACCACCACCAGCTGATGCACAAAGTTTTAAAAATAACCCACTCCCAAGGAAGATATTAGCCCATGTAGTCTTTAGACAAGAAGAGGTATATCCTGGCCATTTCACCTTGAAATGTGTGTTAATTCATGCTAAACAGTCTGCTCCACCTTGTATTTAGTTGTGACTTGGAGTACATTATGTTTTCCATACCCCAGACCAGTGGCTCCCTACTTTTTTTTTATACCGTGGACCAGCAAACCCATTCACAAACTTTCGGTTGGACCGGTAACATTTTATTTGCATATTTACATATTCATTGTGGTAATGAATTTTAAGAGGTCACATGTTATTTTACATTGCATCTGTACACACACTATACATGTCACTGTAATGGATCAGAGTTTTAGATACCTACAACACTAAAAAAAATCTGTTAAAAGAATCTTCTTATCTTAAGCCATTAACACCCATGTAAAAACTTTGTTCAAAATGCAATCATGCAAATGTCAGGCCTTTTGTTCCAGTATTCATAAGCAGCTTAAAAGCTTTTAGCCCATGTGAAATTTTGGCACTCATATACAGCCTGTCCCAGCCCAGGAGAGACTCCTATGTCTGCAGCCCAACCAGGGCTTCTGTGCTGAGATTGACAGTCTGATTCTTGCTGCCTGCAGTCCAGATGAGAGCAAGTTAAGACACCCCAAACAAACACCCTCTGTCCCCAAGATGCCAACACCCACCCACCCCCTCTTTACCCTACTTACGCCCACACAATCTGCTCCCCACCAGCCCAGACCAGGAGAGAGTCCTATGTCTGCAGCCCAGCTGTGCTGAGACAGGTAGTGACTCCTGCAGCCTGCAGTGCAGAGGGAAACAAGACACCCCAAACTTCCCTCTGTCCCCACCTCACTGGACAGATGCCACCACCACCCCACATGCAGTCTGCTGCCTCTCCCCAAGACCAGGAAGCTAGAGGAACATACCAGGTTTCCTCACAGGAAGCTGCAGGCAAATCCAGCAGCTATAATCAGATTGCTGTAGTTAAACTTCTCCTGTACTGATTTCATGCTCCAAACTCCCCTCCACTCTGGCCCGCTCCTGTCCCAGACACGTTTTTACTCCCTCCCTCCTTCGTCCTTATGTCCGCTTCCCTACCAGCATGTTCGTTGTCTGGAGCAGGGAGCTTCTTGCTGCTGAGGGAGTGCCCCTCCCCAGCCAGGAAGCACTCTGTGAGGCAGCCCCACACCTCTAGGCAGAGCTCAATTAGCAGCTGTGCAATCGCACAGCTTACAGGGAACTTAAATTCTTGCCAAGCCAAACATCAAGGCATGGGCATGGCCTGGCAGTGTGCCGCAGCCGAGCACCCAGCAGTTCACGGCCCGGCACCGGTCCGCAGGCCGGCGGTTGGGGAACCACTGTTCCAGGCAAGAACTCTGTGTAAACTTCAAAGCTTGTCTCTCACCAACAGAAGTTTGTCCAACAAAAGATATTGCCTCACTCGCCGTGTCTCTAAAGTGCTTTGTCTTCACTATGAGTTTTATCCCAAAGTAAATGAGATATAGTACTGATCCTGTTTGTGGCAATGAAGACAATCCTTGGCTTAAGGGGAGGTAGTCACACTGCAGGAAATATAAAGGCTTCAAGGGAAACGTTTGCACACGCTCTCAGCCACTTAACAGAAGACAGAACCACAAACATTGAACCTACAAATGGATACATCAAAAGGAGTTTGAACAAGATATTGGTAATGTGTTTGGGAGGGGACAGAAGAGGTACTAATTCAACCTGGAATCTTTTATATTTAACTTTGAAATACTCCCCAATTCCCCAATAAATAAAGCTTAGAAAAACACTTTGGGCTCCCTCCAGAATGAAATGTGTGATATCAATCCAATTTACTACCTACTGCAATTTATTTTCAGCTCCCTGATTAAGAGAGGGCTATTTATGGTATGTCTACACTGCAATTAAAAACTCACAGCTGGCCTGTGCCAGATGGCTCCGGCTCATGGGGCTCAAGCTAAGGGATGGTTTAATTGCCTTGTAAATCTGGAGCCTGTGCTCTAGGACCCTGCAAAGTGGAAGGGTCCTAGAGTTCAAGCTGCAGCCCAAACATCTACAGTGCAGTTAACTCAACAGTGCCCTTTAACTCAACCCCAGGAACCCAAATCAACCCATCTACAGTGCCCTTTAACTCAACCCCAGGAACCCAAATCAACTGTCACAGGCCTACCATGGGTGTAGACAAGCCCATGGTCTTTAGAGGTATGTCTACACTTGAAACTCTGCAGTGGCACAGTGTGACAGGGCAGACAAGGCCATGAGCTCAGAAACAGCCACAGATAAGTCCTCCAGGAGGCTGGAGACTCTGTGAAGGAACTGGCCAATTAGGGGCCAGGGAGGTCTACAAAAGGAGCTGCAAAGCTCAGCAGCAGTCAGTGTGGAGTGAAGCTCAAAGTGAGCAGACTGTGAGGCTGGCTGAGGAAGTTGCCTTCAGGAGGGGAAGCTCTGGAGATTCCACTCTCTCCTACTAGGGAAAAAACTGAGGGGAAACAGAGACAGACAGACTTGGAGATGCCAACAGAGGGCATAGGCCCCTGTTTGGTGTACCCTGGAAGAGGTTGTGATTACACTGAATATGATTTGGCCAGAAGACTGGAGTAGCCAAAAAGGTTTTTTAAGAGGAGGGTCAGAAACCCACACTTGGCCAGATGGGGAGTGCCCATGGGAGGTGAGTGCCACCCAGTTACACACACCTACACCACATATTGGGAACTACTATGCTGGGGAAGAATTAACAAGCTGATTTTTGTTCCATTGCTCAACATGCCAAAGCATGTAGGACCAGAGCCCTCAACTGTTGTCAACTGGCATTGCTCCATTAAAGCTAAGCCTTGGGACTGCTGTATCAAAGTGAGCTAGGCCTGGGCTACACTGGTAAATTACATTGGTTTCACTACATTGCTCGCAGGTATGAACCTGTATTTAAACCAACCTCACCCACAGTGTAAGCAGAGATCCCTAGCGGCCTGGGGAAGCTTGAATGAGTCATGGCTAATGATACGATTTAGTCACAGAGGTCATGCAGCAGGGGCAGAGCCAGGGCTTCCACCATCCCTGATTTCAGCCAAAGCCAGGGTTGCATGCCCTCCTGGCTGTGCACCTCTGACCCACAGCTTCAGCCAGGGCCAGGCTATGCACCCCTCCTCACAGCTGCTGCAGGAGCCTGGTCTGTGTGCACACACACCCGCACCCCCTCTCCACACCACTTCTGCTGGGGCCAGAGCCAGGGCTGTGTGCCCCTTCTCCATTCCCCACAGCTTCAACAGGGGCCAGAGCTGCTGCTGTGTTCCTGACCCATGGCTTTAGCTAGGGCTGCACTCCACCCTCTCCCCCCC
>CM057845.1:96398448-96413043 GCA_030068395.1 Apalone spinifera
GGCTGGTATCTTCTCTTCCTCCGGTCAGCAGCCCGATTTATCATGTCCCCACTGTAACCATCATTTCCAGGCTCAGATTGGACTAATCAGCCATCTCCGAACCCACTCCCAACTAAACTGATGACACTGGGTGCTCTTCATCGACCTCAATGGATGAACAACAGTAATGGACAGTCCCATACCCCGAGAATTTGCAATTTAAATAGACAAGACATACAAAAGGTGGGAAGTCAAATGGTATGGCCATATTTTTCTAAGGTTAAGAATGTATTTATAATGGCAACTCCAGGGGATGTGAAGCACATGACAGCAAAGGCCTCAGCATGGATTGTCTGCATCCACTTAGAAACCCAGATCCTTAAGCAGTTGTCCAGTGCTCCCAAAGCGGTGATGCTGTAGTACCACAGACATTACCTGAGCTAACTAAATTGAAGCTAGCTCCGGGAGGGCTACACAAGCAGACATCACATCCCATCATTGCTGTACAGACATAACCAAAAGAAAGGAAGTGACTTGCCCAAGGTCAAACATCAGGTCAGTGACAGTTCCTGATTCCCAGTCCAATGCTATCCACCGCTCCGCAAAGACTCTCTTCTATGTTCCATTGTAATCCAAATCACTACAAATAGCTCAACCACAAGGAACCTATCCTAGATGGTGTCAAATGCTTTTTGTGAGGCATTGGAACTGTAGAGGCTGGCGTCTTGCAAGATCAGAGATTAAATGTACATTTTTCACATACCATAGTTACAAAGAGCATCCCACGTTAGGGAGTCCACACAATAAACAATCACAAGCTAGCTTTTTAACACATAGTGGTTCCAACAATGGAAACTTCATTGTGAATGTGACTGCGAGATTAGATGGAGACAGCAGACAAAAAGAGGCATGAAGCCTTGTTAATAGGAAAGTGGGCTGGAATATATTCCCTTCCCCACTACCCAAATAACTTAGCCTTTCTCAAAGAATAAAAACCTCAACACTGAAACATTTTGGCCCAAAAATGTTTTGACCAAAAAAGGCCAATTTTTCTGTAGAAAGCACATAATCTTTTATGAATTGCAACCAGCCCTAATGAACAGCAAATGAAGTATGTTGCTTACAGTACTTGGGCTTGGTTTTTAAAACAGTACAGCCTGTAATATGAAATCATGGTAGCTGCTACAAGTAAAAAACAGTGCTACACATGACAGACTTGGGTATTATGCTAAAGTAGCTTCTTCCTACCAGCGTAGTCCTCTTATGCCTTTCACCGCTTAATCACATACATTCTTTTTCATCAGGGCTTTCATCCCGACAGGCCCTTCCTGCTAATGCACCCTACCAATGACTACCATTGTTCAGGCTGCGTGCCATTAGCCATTGCTCTGGCAGCAACCAAGGTCACGATGACTTACTCCCTCTGGCTTTTCCCCTGCATCCAAGGCTGCTTCTGCCATAGACACTTGGCTATTCATAATCTTCCTATCACTTCAAAGCTGCAACTCCATCCCTTGCAGAGGACAAAGAATTGAATCAGTCGCTTAAAAGGTTCTAAATATCAGCTGACTGTTTTCCAAGTAGTTACAGATAAAAATTTGATTACTTGCCACTAAGGAAGGCGGCTAAACCTACTGAAGTGGAGGTTTCTTATTTGGATTAAGACAACACACCTGTGGAAATACCAGAGTAAAGGGCCAAAAGAAGAAAATCCCCACAAGAGATCTCCTTGTGGCTTTCCCATCAATCAGTTTGGGGGAGAGTGCAGGGTCTGTACACTCCCTCTCGCCCAACTTTTGAGTGGATTGAGCAGGAAAAACAAACAGATCCCAGGGAACCCACCAAAAAGCAAGTGTTATTGTTACGCAGGCCCTAAGCTCTGTGCTAGCTCTGGGATGCCTTATTCCCCGGGTATTGCAATTCCAATAGGACGCCTTACTGCCAAGGGCCATCTTGCACTCTGCAATCCCTATGATCACTTCAGTGAGGACTCCACACAAAAAAAGTCCCACATTAGTTTTTAGTATAGCTACATGATGCACCAATACCCCAACAAGGCCCATCTCCTCTTTTTACTTGCTAAGAGATGTAGGGGTTGGAGTCACCTGAGGTGAATAGCTATTACTAATGCAAATCACAAAAGCAACAAAATACAAGAACACCTGTAAAGCTAACCAGGCAGAGCCCACAGGAGGACTGAAAAGTATTTTTTTAAACACTGCATACCATAGGCACCAACTCCATGTGTGCTCAGGGCTGAAGCGCACACAGGGAAAAGTTAGTGGGTGCTGAGCACCCATAGGCAGCCCGCTGATCAGTTCCTCTCCACTCCCCCATGCCTCCCACCCACCAGTGGACCCTGTGGATTAGCGCTTCCCCCTCCCTCCTTGTGCCTCCTGCCCACTGCGATTAGCTGTTTCATGAAGTAGGGAGGCCCTGAGGGGAAGGGGGCAGCAAAGATGCAGCACACTAAGGCGTGGGGGTGGAACTGGGTGGGAAGAAGCAGGGTGAGGGTGGAGTCCTGAGGAAGGGATGAAGTGGGGGCACAGCCAGGGGCAGAAGTGAGAGTCAAGCATCTCCTGGCACTTTTGAAAGTTGGCACCTGTGGTAAGTGCCAACTCCCTGTTACCAAAGGCATTTCATTTCCTGCCCTCCTGTATATTGAGCCCCTCTACTGCAGAGAAAGGGAGAAAGTTACAGTTCTCTTAACCTGCCATGATTTACAGCAGTGATTCTCAGCCATGGATACATGTACCGGTGGGGGTACACAGAGGTCTTCCAGGAGGTACATCAACTTATCTAGATATTTGCCTGGTTTTACAGCAGGCAATATAAAAAGCACTAGTGAAGTCAGGACAAACTAAACTGTTACACAATTAAACTTATTTGTATTGCTCTATACAGGATATTCTGAAATGGAAGTACAACATTTATATTCCAGTTGATTTATGTTGCATGGTAAAAATGAGAAATCAAGCAATTTTTCAATAATAGTGCTCTGTGACACTTTTATATTTTTATGTCTGATTTTGTCAGCAAGTAGTTTAAGTGAGGGGAAACTTTGGAGAGGGTACACAAGACAAATCAGATTTCTGAAAGTGGTGCTGTAGTCTGGAATAGTTGAGCGCCACTGATCTACAGTACTACTTTACAAATCCTATTCAGTACTACGCCTACCTACTATATCCTTTCAGGAAAAAACAGTGTTATTTAGGTGCCTTAAAGTTGTGCTTTTAAACTTACTTGTAGACATCCAAATATAAGTGACCTCTATTCCGAAGTGCATGAGCAAACTATGGCCACATTGACCTCATAGGGGGCTGGGATTGCTCAGCACTCACCAAAACAAAAACAGCTCTTTCTGGGTAAGTAGCTGAAGACACATTTTAGGTATCTCACTTTTAGGCACCAAGATTTGAACATTTTTGGCCTAAAGCATTAACAGAGATTTAACTGTATGTTCTGGAAACAAAATCCAGACCGTTTCAGTTGCCAGGTATACATCTAAGGCTACATATAAACTGCAGGCTTCTTGCGCAAGAACTTATTTGTGCAGGAGTTCTTGTGCAAAAGCTTTTGTGCAAGAGTGCATCCACACTGCCATATGCTTTTTGGAAGAGAGGTGTTTTTGCGCAAGAGCATCCATGACAGTGTGGACGCTCTTTTGCGCAAGAAAGCTCTGATGGCCATTTTAGCCATAGGGCTTTCTTGCACAAGAAACCCCTGTTGCCTGTCCACACTGCCTTCTTGTGGAAGAGCTCTTGCTCAAGAGGGCTTATTCCTTGTGGGGAGAGGAAAAACTCTTGTGCAAGAAGCCCTGTTTTCTGACGCTTTACTGTAAATTTACTTACACAAGAACATGTGTGCAGTGTAGAGCTCTATAAGTTCTTGCGCAAAAAGCCTGCAGTGTAGACGTAGCCCTAGAGTAACCCTTCATTCTCGGTGGTGTTACTCCAGATTTATGCCTCCAGTGTGCAACTGCAAATAGTATTTTGCCCTGTATTGAGTGAAGTAAAAGAAAAACATTTAAAAACTATAACTTTTAGCCAAATGGACAAACCACAAGCCTCTAACTTCTAGACAAGATAAGAAATTATCTAGCCCCTGATGAGTTCAAACCTTCAAAGTGCTGAATGCCTCCTAAGAGTGGCTGAGTGACTGCATCTTCCCAAGAATTCAGTGAAATTAGAGGGTGCTCAACATAATGCAGTATCAGTCCCAAAGTCAATCAGACGTGTTTCAGCACTAACCTATCAGACTATTCCTCTGTGAAATAAGGGTGCATCTACACTGCACCCGAAGCTCTAAATAAGCTACACAATTAGAGCTATGCAAATTGGGTAGCTTATTTCTGGTCAATTTTGAAATAGTTTATTTCAAAATTTGGCGCTGTCTACACAGCACTTAATTTTGAAATAAATTCCTATTCCGAAATGTCCCTTATTCCACGTGGAATGAGGTTTACAGGGATGTCAGAATAACGAGCCTGTTACATTTCGAAATAACGGGCATGCTCAAAAGACGCAGAATACCGATTTTGGGATACCAGAGGTATTTCAAAAATAGCACTGCAGTGTAAACATAGCCCAAGTGTCCTTACTGTATATTATATAAAAAGTCAGGTATCCTGGAGCCATATCTTTGTGACCCACAAGAGGCAGGTTGCTCAGTAGTGTGATCTTTGTTACCCTCCTCTGTTTTTTGGTGGGAAGGAACCAGAAGTCGCAATGCACAGCATTCGTGTTCTGTTGAAAGTGCTCTTGGCCAGGAAGTGGTAGACTCAAATTCAGCTACTGTGGTAGAATCCTGGCTCTGTTGAAATCAATAGGTGTTTCACCATTGACTTCAATGGGGCCAGGATTTCTCCCCAAGAATTCAGGTCTTACCAAACTACTGCTGTGCAGTATTGAAAGAATGGCACATTAGTAAAGATGCCATTCTTCAGGGAAGGTGTTAAAATGACATCTTTTCTACAGGTGTCTATCCCAACACATTTTCAGAAAGAATAAGAGACAAGCCAAATCTCCTGAACAATGCATTCTCTCAATATCAACGTTTAAATCCAAAGCAGTGTGCATCTCTTATTTATGTATTAAAAATTCAAAGTAATCATTGAATTATAATTTGTATCATTGATAACTTGGATAAATAATAATAGAAATGTAGCCGTGTTAGTCTGGTCTAGCTGAAACACAAAACAGGACTATGTAGCACTTTCAAGACTAACAAATCAGGCTTTCATGGGCCAGACCTACTTCCTCAGATCAAATAGTGGAAGAAAATTGGCATGACCATATATACTAAATGATACAATCAAAAAAATGAACACATACGAAAGCTCATCACCTAATAAACCATCTTGTTAGTCTTTAAAGTGCTACATAGTCCTATTTTTTGTTTTGGATAAATAAAGAAAGGAATTTTTCTCTTAAACATTGAAGATTTCTCAGAGTTTTACAAAGCAATATACTTTTCTGAATAAAGTCAAAAAACATGAGCAATAATCATTTTAGGGGATCAAACTGGGCCTGAGATTTTAAGTATTAAGCACAAGATTACAAGTAAGGATGTTAGCATGTACCTGTTTGCACTAACCAATAAGCCTGAGCTCATCTGTTAATCCTAATGGTCACACACACACACACACACACACACACACACACACACACACACACACACACACACACACACACACACACACACACACACACACACACACACACACACACACACACCCTTGCTGCCTCTATATCAGAGGCAGCAGGAAGAGGGCAGGCAGGAGCCGGTATGCACGGGGAGCCAGCTTCTAAGCTGGCTCTCCATGCCTGCCAGCTCCCACCGAACCACCTGCCCTTCTCTATCCCTGATGCCTCCCACAGAGGCAGCAGTGAGGGAGGGCAGGCAGGATTTGGTGCTCAGGGGGAGAAATCTTAAAAGCCGGCTCCCGACAAGCACCAGCCCATGTGCAGCTGCCTGGCCCCGCTGGACTGCTGCCTCTTATAGAGAGGCAGCAGCACAAGGATTGGGGGGAGGGACCAGGCAGGAGACAGTACACATGGAAAGCCAGTTCAGTATGGCTCCCTGCATGTACCAGCTCCTGTGAAGCCGCTTGCTCCCTGAGCTGCTGCCTCTGTATCAGAGAAACCGGTGGGTGGGGGTAGATGGGAGCCAGCTCTCTGCAAGCACTAATTCCCCCTTTCCACCTGTGTGTAAACGTGTAACTGCTAAAAATTTCACTGCTTATACATTTACAAAAATAATCATTTGTTAACAGCCGTAAGTGGGAGCCTGAGTTCACTGGCTTCTGTTCCCAGATCAGCCAACAAATTACCACAAAGACGTCACCTAAGTCTGATTTAGAAACAATTAGTTGGAGGCAAGCTGGGTGTCAATGTAAGAGAAATTTAGTGACATGGGGCTTGTCTACACTAACAAATTAGTTTGCAGGAAACTGGGGTGTGAATGTAGCCTGCTGCAGACTGTCCATGTGGAACCTACTGCATGCATTAACAATTTGTTAATGAGCTTTGATCTAGTCCATTAACAGGAGCAGATCAAAGCCTATGAACAAATTGTTATTGCATGTCAGCAGTGTCTACACAATTAGTCTGCAGTACTGCAGGCTAGTGCAGGGCCCTCTGTCACTTCCTTCCCAAATGGGGAAAACTGAGGCAGTGGTTATAAAACGTATCTGTTTAATAGGAAAATACAACTAAATGTGTTTTCCCTGTGCCTTCCCTCATCCAACCCAATGTTACTCCCCTCAGGGGCTATGCCACAAAGAACAATCAAGATGGTAATGCTGCCACAGAGCAAAGCAGCCAAAAACCTACATAGTTTCACTCAGCCTCTGGCAGGCCAAAAGTAAGAATTGAGAATCTATCTAACACTTCTACACACCCAGTCCCATTATTGTTGTATCTGTGCACAACAGCCAAGAACATAAGCCAAGTCTGTTTCAGAGGGACAGCTCCTCATTTACGCTAAGGCACAGGTGTAAAGGGACCTTAATGTAAGTGAGAATCTGGCCCAGAGTTTATTCCAGATTGGCAAAAATGAAACTGTCTAGACATCTTAGATGTGAAGCAGAGAACAAAAAAAGAGGAGATGAAGAGGAGCAGAGAATGCTACAGAGGCAGGAGTCAAAAACAATTTGAGGATGAGATGATGGGGGAGGGCAAAATGTTCCAGGTATTATCTTAAATATGAGCAAGGAGAGCGATGGACTAAAAAAGCATAAGAGAATGAAATGAATCAGTCACGGCAGAATTCTACTAACGCTAATGGGCTTTCATCATGGATGGATTTGTTCCAATACTACTTCATCTTGGGTGGAGATTGTATTGCTTTTATTTTTAAACTTTCAAATTTTGATCAGTTTGACAGTGAAAGGAACTCAGAAATAAAGCCTGCCTCCTAAAAATATTGTAATCCTTTTCTCTACCCACCTACACCCAGGAGGCATGGATGAAAAGAGTCCTTGATCAGAAAAAAAATTAAAGCACTAAGTCATAAGCTAGCTCTTTCACCTACCGACCGTGAGCAGCTAGTCCAAAGAAACAGATTGGTTTAATGGAATTCACCATTATTTGCATACCCCTCATATTTCTCGTTACTACTGGTGTAAATATCGTACAAACTCCTGGGAAAGGGAACAAAGGAAACACACAGGTACTTACATTTCATCCAATATCAATTCCTCCTAAATCAAGAAAATTTTCCTCCTATCTCTCATTTACATTTTTGTTTTATCGAGGTTAAAAAGTCAAGAAAGATATACAAGGAAAGGATGGATATTCCCCAAACAAAAAACAATTCAATATAAATTAAAGGACTTAAACTCAAACTTGGCATTGGAAATATAACAGCTATCAAACCCAATAGAAGAAATGTGTGGTTCAATGTTGTAGCAACTACACTGCACCACTTACCTTATAACAATGAGATACTGAGAGAAGTTTGGGTGAGTTTGAAAGTGAGTCTTGCATTTCAGTGGTGATCTTGAACACACAAATTTTCAGAAATCAATGGAGAGTCAGTTTCACAATGCCCATAAAAAATGCTAAAGAAGAGCTTAGTTGAAAAACTATCCAAGAACAAGGATGTTCATGCCTTCCTGAAAATTGTTCAAGAAGTATTTGTCCCTTCCTAGTCACTGCCAGAGATAGGGGTATGTCTACACTGCAATTAAAACTCTGCAAATGGCTCATGCCAGCTGTCTCAAACTTGTGGGATTGGAGCTAAGGGGCTGTTTAATTGTGATGTAGAGGTTTGGATTTGGACTGTAGCCCATGCTCTGGGACCTCAAGGAGGGACAGTCTGAGAGATCAGACTGCAGCCCAAACCCAAGTGCCTGCACCACCATTAAACAGCCCATGTGCCTAAATCCTGCAAAACCAGCTCAACTGGCAACCGTCAGCTCGGTGTGTCTAACTGCAATGTAGACAATATGACCTTGATTTATACAAATTGTAACTTTAGGCCAGAATTTCCACTTCCCCACCAAAGTCCCACCCAAATCACACTTGCAAAAGAATGCAATGATCAGCTCTCTAAGCACAGTCAATAGCCAGACTGCACATACCATGCCCTCAAAAGGGCAAAACTGCTGAAAAGCCACAAGGCAGAAGATGATTATTTCATAGCAGAGACAAAGAAAAGAGGGCAGTCAAATTATATAAAACAATTCCAGTACCAAGGGCCTAATTCCACACAAATTAAGACCTTAGATTTAAATCTATTCCATTAACCACAGCCTTAATTCCTAAATTTAAACAGGAAATATTTAAACTTAACAATAATAAGGCATCTTTTACCCATTAACAATCACTTCAGATTTGGTACGAATACAAGATTTTACTGAAAATCTATGGGAAATTAACCTTCAAATAATATATGGCAGAAGTTCCCACTCTTAATAGTTTAGGAGTTAAAATATGATCATTTGTACAGTCCAAACCCCTAAATTAGCAGCATTTCTCATAGTGAATGGAGAAAGATAAAAAATGGCTTAAATACAGAAAAAAGAAAACAAGTCATTCTCTAGCTGGATTTATTATAGCAAAGTGCTATCTCCACTGTCAGGCTAAGTGGTGGTACTTTCTGTTTAAAGGTCCACTTATTCTAAGTGCAGTAAAACACACATGCTTATTTGGATAGTTTTTTAAATTTGCTGTGGTTCTTGGGAACATGGGATAGAGTTAGCGATTCACATTTGAGCAGGAGATATCCCTAAAAACCAGTTGTTTGCAAAATACTTACTTCTACCTTTTTCTGAACACCTGGGTCACAAATTGTGTGCAATCCCAGATCAACACTGCTTCATTAGCAGAAGCCCCTAGTGTTGATGCAATGATAGGGAAAGCTGGGTTTTTACTGATATAGTGTGATTCACTCCAGGGATGTGGTTTTACTAACAGTGGCAAAGCTGTGCTTTGTATCAGAAGAGGGAATGCTGGGGGAGGAGGGAGGGAAGACTGGAACAGTGGAGGGATGTGGAGTTTGGGAAGATATAGGAGGGGACTCTGGAACAGCTATTGAAGGCCCATCACACAATTAAACAACAATTTCTGTTAGTGCCCTACATTCTCCCTTCTGATTTGAGGCCACCCCGACCTCTCTCTCTCTTCTTGTCCCAGCTAGGGTTGCCAGATGGTTTCAACAAAAATACCAGACACACTTGACATTACATCACAATCTACATGATATCTTATTTAGAAAATACCAGACATTTCTATTTTCTCAATTTGTTTCCTGAACAGAAAGCTCAAATACTGGACCGTCTGGTTCAAAAAGGGACACCTGGCAACCCTAGTCCCAGCTGGGCAGGCACTGGGCCTTAAGGGGAAAAGCCTCCCATTTGCAGCCCTGCTCACAGGGCACTGGTTGTTTCACTCCTACCTGGGTTCATTCTGCCACGGACCCTTCATCCATTTCCAGCCTCTGCAGGGTGTCTTCCCATTCTTGTGCAGAACAATGACCTCTCAGGGCTTTTTCCCTTCCTGGAGGTAAGCTCCAAAGTCAATAGCTCTTCTCCCCTTTGCGTCAAGGGGTTCTCACAACACCTTGCGGAGAACTGGAAAGGAAACCCAGGCCCTCTCTCCACTCTGGGTTCTAATCTAGGAACCCTGTAAATCGGGCATACAGTTGCAACAGCACTCTGCCAGTTCTCCCTTACAAGCTACAGCTATTCTAACTGTATGTCACAACCTTGAAAGCTGTAAAGTCAGCAAAACAGCACCTCTCTTTTCACCTTCCTACTAATTGGTCCAGTTCTTGGAAAACATAAGGATAAATAGCTGATTGATTCCTCATTTCTTCCCACTGAAGGCTCTTAAACTGGAACATAATGTAATAACTATTTCACAGACTGAAAGTCACATTTGCTATTGAGTCATTGATTACAGCCTCATATCTTTTCTATCGTGTAGCACTCTCTGACACCTCAAAACAACAAACTCTTTAAAATATGGCCACCTAACAACTCTCCCAGAAATTTCAAGAACCACCACAGCAATTTGTATTTTAATGGTGGCCCAGCATAAATCATACGTACATACATTAATATTTAATGTAATGCATTCCAATTGATTGCCTTGCTCTACACCTTACCGTGGATTTACTTTACCAACTCACCGAGCCATAATATTGAAAAATATTTCATTCTTTCAAATGTGAGGCTTCTTATTTCAATCCTTATAGAAAAGCTCCTTTGAAGTGCAGGGGGTTTTGAATGTATAAAGACTGTAGGATTAGGCTTCATTGTATGTTTCTTGCATCCAACGGGACACATCCAAAGTAGGCAAAGGTGACAGTGACAGGTCTATCTGATCAGTGCTAAAGTGCAAAGCGTCGCTAATAGCAGAACATAAAGGCATCATAATGAAATAATTCATTAACTGAGTGAATACTTGTTTCAGTAAAAAACTAGATCCAAATTCTGTCCCAGTGTGCAAATGACTTCAGAGCCAGACAAATGTATAGTGGAAATGGCTTGAAACCCAACTCTTCTCCCTATGCACAACCCCCTTCTCCTCCCCCACCTTTTGTAGAAGCAAAATAATCTGTGTTGGGAATGTTTACCTGTACCATTAGTAGTCAAAGATCGGAGATGCAGCCAACACCTCAAAATACCCTCTGCAGTGCATCTTTCAGATGACACACAGAGACCATTTTTCATGAGTTTGGGCGGGGTGGGGAGCCGACTTTAGCCCCACAACACTCTACTATCTGTTCATCATGCTGCATAGGGACAGAGTGGGTTTAACAAAACAGTGTGGGGCATCTACAAGTTTTCATTGTCTTGTACACAGCAGTAACCACTCTCCAGTGAAGCGGGCGAGTGGGAGGTATTGGGAGCAGGAGCAGTTGACAGGTGGGGCAACCAGCAGATAGGAGATGCTGGTGGGAGGACAGGGGAAGCTGGATGCTGGTGAGTACTAACCACCCACTAACTGTTTTCGTGGACTGGCCCACCCCAAGAGTCAGCATCTCAGGTCTTTGTTTCTGAGCTGGGGAGTTGGTCAAGGTTTCGTAGGTTTCAATGTTTTGGTCACTGGGGCTTTCTATTGTCTTGCTGGGATTCGGCATTGAGATAGGGTTGCTTTCAGCAGTTTCCAGCAAGTTCCTTAACAATCCTATTCACTATGGCCCAGACAACAAAGTAACACCCTCATCTCATGTCCAGTGTAACTGCTAAGCACGTCTCTCTCCACTGGGTAACAACAGATAGTGCAGATAGAAACTGAGGAGTCATATAAATGTGACAGAAAATTCCCTTGTCACAGTATACCGTTGGGCTTGTCAACAGCAGAAAGCTGGGTTTTCTGCCATGTAGCTATACAACTAAGATTTCCACTAGTTTAATTAGACCACCTCCAACTGAATTCTAATTCCAAAATGCCAACAAATAGATATAATTGCTTTATTTTAACAGTGCTGAATCTGATCCATACTTAAACCACAGTACTGATGGGTGTATTAAAAAATAGATTAGAAAAGCAGATTAGAAGAGTAGACAGATTTGGGAGTAACCCTGTCTTCACAAGTGTTGAGGGCCTTATACATAGACTTTAGTCAGTCTATGGATACCCACTTTAGAGCTGCGGACATGGGTACCCTCTTTATTTCTGTAGATGCATCTATCTGCTTTTACTTTTGTGGATGCAGATATGTATAGGTGGACCATGTTTGTGGATCAGATGTCGATTCAAATGTTGTAGCTACACAGAGCTCTACTTATATGTAACAGAACCGGTGGCTCTTCTGCCAGGAGTAGGAGGAAAGGAAGAATTCTGTGAGCCTGTTGAGAGAGTTTAAATGCCCTGTATACCAGCATCTACAGTTATGCTGCCAGAATTCATATGTAGGCCAGAGAGGGCCAGGATCCAGGGACTAAATTAGGAGCTGTGGAATGGTTTCACTGCCATTTCATGTCTAGGGAGCAAAAGAATCCTTCCCTCAATGGTTCTCTCCTATGCCTAGCCTATGGGTCAGAGACATGGATTTTGTTCTGTGGACTCAGTTCTGTGCTTATATGCACCCTATGCAATCTCATGCACTTCAGTGGGGTACAAATCAGAACAGACTCCATAACTACACATTTTCCAGTTTCACCAACCTTGTCAACACAAGCATCAGGAGCTGAATTATGGCTCTAGTTTGTTTTTTTCATATCTCTTGCGTTAACCATTGCCCTTGTGGTAATGCACAACCCTTTCTCCACAGTCATTACTGATCAGCATGGATGTACACTGCTTTGAGAAGATCACAGTCAGCTACTGTTACTTTTATCTCCTTTTTTCTATACATGATATTTTATAATTGCACCTTAGTTCTAGTTGCCTTTTGCTTCTGTACCACTTTTATCAGCTCAGTCCTTATGACAGAACAGGTTACCCATCTCAATCCCTGAAGCTAAGGTCAGTGATTTCAAATTCTGAGCCCATTGAACTGGTCCTGCGAGTTTTGGAGGAAAACATCGGCTCTATATTTTATATAAGCATTTAATAAGAGCATAAGTGTAAGCAACACATCAAATCGATACCTGGCTTTCAGAAAAAAACATTTCTGTTACAAAAATATTATTTCTGAAAACTGTCCTAGTCACTGGAACAAAATATTTAACTTATCACATTTACAAGTAGGTAAAACAAAACCTCAACATACATAGGCAAATAGTTATAAAAGTGCATAAAACTTAGTGTCCAAACATATGTGTAGACAATTTGTTGTTTATAAGTTTGGTCAACAAATTACTGTTCTCAATGAGAAATATCTATTTCATTATTTTTCACTGGAAAGATTTTCCCTATATTTGATTATAAATGGTAATATAATTTTACAAGAGAAAAACATTACTTTTAATTTCAGAAAAGGTCATTCTTATACTTTTTCTCTTCTCCCAATGTTTACTTAATTACATCAAGGTATTTTTATGTGTGAATTAATTTGCTCTGTCTTTACATAGAAAGATGAGAATATTTTAAAATTTAGAGATTAGTTAGGATAATACTGAATATGTAAACACATACTACCATACATTAAGTGTATGTTCATTGTATTAATCTTTCTTACTTATCTTAATGATAAATATAAGAAGTAGGATGATATCTGAAGATGAGGAATATATAATAAGTTACATGATAAAAGGTTACATGTAACACTCATAATTATACTTGCCACCTTATACAAACCCAGCTAAAAGACACTCCAAAAATATGTACCAGATCAAGTAGTTCATCCTTCAAGGATGAGCTGGAAGTTTAAATGTCACTGATTAGCAGGACCTCATAACTATCTTGTGGCTGCTTTGCCTCTCTTGAATGATAGGTTGCCCCCTAAATGGATATAAATAACCCAGAGAGGTGTCCCTCTTTCCACATACAGTATTACAATATGCTGTATAAATATCACCCAAAATGTTATATATGTACTAAAATAGTCCAGGGTTCATTCACCAAGGGCTTTTCTGTAAATAAGGACCAAACAATTCAGGTATGGCGGAAGTATTTCCCAGTGCTGCAAAGGTCTGCTATGAGAAGTTTAGGGGTTCCCATTTGCTTTCTTGCTACACAGTGTAGTATTTTAATGTAGCCATAGGTTTAAATTAAATATAATGCACCCTTTAACTCCGCAGTGATTGCTGATCCTTGAAATAAATCACTCCTCCCCGGCTCATAAATTCATGCCTCCAGGGTTCTTTACACACATTCTCCACAAGGCCATTTTTTGCTTCCATGTCTGCTCCAGCGGCTCAGGTACATGAACACAGAGCGCATCCGTGCGAAGAGATCAGCGGGCACCTGTCAGTATTTCGTTTTGCTTAGTGCACGAGCTTTACTGGGGAGGAAAGGGGTAGAGAAAAGCACCCGCTCACTCACCTCTCTCAGCTGTTCCAGCTCCTGTTTAAGGCAATCGTAGTCAGCCTCCAGCTCGTCATATTGCTGCTTCAGGGTGAGTTTCTCCTCCAGCACCACCAGCCCATATTCAGCAGCCTGGATCTTCTCGTGCGTTGTTTCGGTGAGCTCCTTAGTCAGCCTTTCGATCTCAGTCTTATAGTGATCCACTGTCTGCAATACCTCTTCTGCAGCCATAGCCCTTGTGGGTGGGTGGGTG
>CM057845.1:96415940-96439069 GCA_030068395.1 Apalone spinifera
CTTTTCCATTAAAAGCATTTCCAGAAAATCATGCCAGTGTAGACGTAGCCAAAGATAAACACATGAATGAAAGTAGGAGCGCTGTGACAATGTGTATTCATCCGCTCATGCCTATTACCACTATTTTCACCAACTTATACCGCCATGCAAAGTAGTCCGCCACTTGATTATTTTGGTGTTATTTCGGGGACAGTCATGTTATTTGAAAAATGTTCCCTTAAAAAAAATCATGCTATTGCAAAAACGTGTTAAGCGGGCACATGTTAAACAAATAATTACTGTAATCTTCACGTGCTCCCTCCCCTGTCATCCACTTCCAGACAAACAGAGGCGAGGGACACCATTCCTACCCATCCTGGCTAATAGCCATCGATGGACCTAACCTCCATGAATCTATCTAGCACTTTTTTAAACCGTGTTAAAGATCTGTATGGAAATCAGCAGAGGCAATGGGATGTATAGGGCCGTGTTCCCTCTAATTTTTTATGTCCTTGTGCAGAATTGTCTCCTTCATATTGGTGCACATAACAACATTCATTCTGCACATGGATTATCTCTGGTGGGGATAGGGCCAAGGGATTTGGAGTGTGGGAAGCAGCTGGGGGCTGTAAGCGATGACGAGTGGTGTTCTGTTGTTTTCCTTGTTGGGCCTGTCATGAAGAAGCAGATTCCTGGGTACTTGTCTGGCTCTCTCAATCTGTTTCCTCACATCCCCCATGTAGATAGTTAAGTTTTAAGAATGCTTGATAAAGATCGTGTAAGGTGTTTGTCTGCCTGTAGGACTCGTGCAGTTACAGTTGTACCTTAGGGCTTGGCTGTAACAATGGATCATGTGATGTGTCCTGGATGGAAGCTAGAGCCTAGGGTTGCCAGGTGGTTTCAACAAAAATACCGGACACACGTGACATTACATCACAATCTACATTACATCTTATTTAGAAAGTACCAGACATTTCTATTTTCTCATTTATATTTTCTCAATTTGTTTCCCAAACAGAAAGCTCAAATACTGACTGTCTGGTTCAAAACCAAACACCTGGCAACCCTGCTAGAACCAAATATAGGTAAGAATGGTGGTCAGTAGGTTTCCAGTATAGGGTGGTAGTAATGTGGCCATCATGTAATTGTACTGGAGTGTCAAGGAAGCGGATCTCCTGTGTGGCCTGATCCAGCTTAAGGAGAAGTCAATGCCAGCCCCTCTGCTGCCTCTGGCTGCAGGGCTCTGATTCAGAGGAGCTGGTGCCTGACCAGAGATGAGGGGATGCTCTGGGGAAAAGGCAAAATGGCTTCGTTCTGCAGAGCCTCACACCTGGGGGCCAGGAGCACAGCTCTACGGGGCTTCGCAGCTGCCCTGCCTCTTCACGAGTGTCCTCCTTCATATCCACTCCTGCCCCTTCCTCCCTGAGCTTGAGTGCCACAAATGAGTAATTTGTGGATTCCAGAAGCTCTGGTAGGCCAAGGCAGGAGTTGCTGAGTGCAGGGTCCGGCTTTTCCCCATGAATGCTTTAACCTGGGAGCACTCGTGTGGGTGCCAGACCACTGAGGTTGCCGGACGATGGAAGTCCAGACTATAAAGGTGCAACCTGTACAATGAGAATTAAATACAAAAAGCAGCCAGAATAAAAGGTGATACCTCATGTAGAAAAAATATAAAATAAAATAATAAAGAATCTGACTGTTATTTGACTAAATTATCTCTTCTCTTTTAAATGATGTCATTTTCAGCAAACTTTGTGCTCCTGGAGCCAGACACAGCTCCACTGAAGTCAGCTGAACTCTTCATTGATTTCAATCAGTAGTCATAAGATCAAGCCCTTAGCTAGGAACAACTTCCATGGTCTACAAAGAATCCTAGTATACAAAAAGGCAGCACTGAGGATCAAAAAGATTTGTAATTATTTATTACTATTTAAATGTCTCCCACAAAGGACCTGTCTTTGTGGGAGACATTTTAAAAAATTTTAAACTATTTCATGTAAAACTGTTAGTACCATAGCATGGATCCACTTCTCCTGAACTGGTTTACCACTAGAAAGAGCAAGAGGGATGAAATTTATTGCATACAAAAAAAAGTCATCCTCCAGTACACAGCTTTTAGCCAGTCGATGTCTTTGGAGCAAGCAGACACAGAGTTCATTGGCAGACAGAACGCTTACTTGCCACACCTCTTCTTGCATTGCTACACATGATCTGCACAAACTCATGATTAGATGAGCTAATAGCACCCTTCTGGCCTTAAATGAAAATATGAAACTAAGAAATAAGAAATAAATTGCATTTAAAATCCTTTTAAAAATGAACATTGCCTTCTTCCATTAATCAACCTCTTCTCTCCACTGCTTAATAACTACTTATTTAAAAATCTGGATTGGTATTTAATTAGTTTATTTGAGTCTAAACTAGAATCTGTAGCATGCTTACAGTCAAAAAGTTATTTTTCTATAAAATTCACTATTTGCTTTCTACAGTTACCACAATTGCCCCATGCAAATCCAAAGCCAAAGCTAAGCACACATCCATATCTTTGCACACCTGGGACCTAATAGATGGTCTAATATACTGCAGAGAATCACAAACCGGGTAGGTTTTTAATTTTTTAACTCTGACTTACACAACAACAGTAAATGAGCAATGAACAACATTATTCAACACTCATGGAAAAGGCTCAGAAAGATGAAACCCTTATCATGCGAACCTATTTCATGTGATTTCAATTTCTGTCCACTCGAGGATTTAAAAAAATATATCATGCGTTGGAGCCCATAAAGTCCTGAGAATAAATTTGGTTCATGATGTTTTGCCAAACAAATATGTTTTGGGTTGTTTTAATTTGCAGCCTTGTTTTTGAATCATCAGCTTTGCTTTTTCCAGCAATCATGAGGTTTGGACACTTCGTTCTTTGTAACGAAAATAGAAAAATCTCACAATCACTTATCTCCGGGATCTAGGGCTTTAAGTAAAACACCAGTACTAGATTTATGGTAAAAATTACAAGATTTGGCAGCAGTGGGTTTTGTCACCCAGAGCATTTGATTCAATGTTTACAGTATCACAGAAAGGAATGGATGGATTTGGGAAGGAGATGGTTTTAAAAGAAGGCCACTGTGAGCAAGTGTAGAAAGACTTGTGTCGGCAAGACAGTTTTGCAAATCACTCCATGCAACAATGATATGCTGTCAGATTTTATTTTTCCTAAAAAGGCTGAACCAGAGACTGTCCTGCCAAAGGACCCAGACACCTCCTCTTACATAAAATCCCTGAGCAGAGAGCAGAGTTAACTGGAAACTTCTGCAAGTTGAAAGCCTCATGAATTGTCTTTTCCCTCCCATCAAGTGGGAGAGATTTCTAAAAGTGTTGCAGAGTGTGTGGCTTGGGAAATCTCAAACATTAGCCATAAATATCGTTCCAGAGTCCTCAGATGCCACAGGTTCAAGGGTGCTTGCAGGAACTCCTGCTACTGTGAGGAAAAGTCAGGTCCCAAAGCATGATGCCCTTCCCCTATCTCCGATTGGCCTGTGGATGATTGGTCAGCAGAAGAAAGCCTAAATGCTGGAGCAATTCACACACAAGGAAACAACTGTGGCTTACTGAGGCCCTCCAGTTCTATCTCTGCCCCTTGCCTCTGCCTCATTTTACCATCTTAGAGGGAAGGGGCATCCAGACACAAAATATATTGAGGTGAGGGCAAGATAGGGCTTCAGCAATGTAGGCCATATAGGTATAGATAGAGCTACAGGGATTTATACAAGCTGTGTCGAGTATGAGAATTCACTTTCCTTAGTCTAATAAGAAAGCAAAATGGTAACTGCCAATTTTAAGGATTAGGCAATTAGCTGCTTTATTGCAACACAGCAAAGAGAGGGTTGATTTGCAAACTTGCCTCCGATTCTCTTAGCAAACCTCTGTCATAGTAGAAACATATTTCGAATACAAATGAACAGCACAAGTGATTTGTTCTGAATCAGAGCTTTTTTGTGGGAATGGTCAGAGCAGGCGAGTTGTTTGCTGTCATGGCAGTTGGCTGGCATCCTTTTGTTTCGGACTATGAAAAGTTGGCCCCAGGGTCCACACCCACATCCCATCAGAGTTAAGCAGGAAGAGGCAATATTCTTTCACTTTTCGTTGCTTAATGATCTCTTTAGTACTTCACATTCTCCAATGATAGTTAGCAGCCAGTGTGGAGCAGTAAATGAATGAACTTACATTTTCAAAATCTCTTTCACAATGAATGTATTTGGGATGCGGTGGGGAGTTGCAAAGATGGTTTTAGCAATATAGTAACACACAGTGGCAGCCCGTCAATACAGGCGAACTAGGAGGTCACCTAGAGCACCAAGATAAACGGCCGTTGAGGGCTTTGGAGGCGGGGGTGTCGACCACGCGTTTTGCCTAGGGTGCCAGTTGCCGGCAGCTTGTCTAGGGCCACTCCTGGTAACAAAGCAGTGAGAACTGACAGTTATGATGGGAAAAATGAGACAGTATGTTATATTTGTGGCATATAAACAACAAAGTAAGATAAAAATATGAATACTCTGGAAGGTTGCAATGTAACACTACGCTATTTGTTAGACTCCACATTCATAAGACAAACACTTCCAAACAGAAAGACAAAGCAGACTGCTCCTTAAAACAGAAAGGCATAACTCACTCCACCTTACTGTAGGCTGGCTGGCCACAGACTGAACGCTGCTAAGCCCAGATCATATGCTTCCCCATAAAATCCTCCAGCCTGTAGTTAGAACCAGAAAAAAAAACCTTGAGATTTTAAAGCAATAGCATCTCTTTGATGAAGTTTTCAATATACCACCATTTTGAAGAGACCAGAGATCAGAAGGGCACACACTAGAAGCACCAGAGACACCGAAAGAATTGGAAAGCACCTAACAAAGTGCAAATACGAATTAGTACTCCCCTTCCTAGCACAGTCTTTTGGGGAATGGCAGGTGGCCTACAACTCCTCTCCTACAAATCTCTTGGGAAACTGCCAGCTGGGACCCTCGCTCTTCATTAATCCCTGGAAGATCTGCCCCAAAAGTGCACCACTGCCCCCAATTTCAGAGGAAATATTTTTATGGAAATAGGCTGCTTAATAGGGTTAGCAATTCTGCCACATCCCACATGAGCCAGTTTTTACTGCAGTTAGAACTCAATGTCCAGGTTTTGTAACCAGAGGTTGGTAGCTGTACCGAAGAGATGCTAGGCACTAAATAGATTGGGAAATGTGAACAGAAATCCCAAGACAAAAATTATTTAGGTATGAGAACTTAAAAAAACAAAAACAAAAAAATCTGAGAATCTTACTAATTTATTACTTCCAGACTGGTACAGTGAAACTCAATGCTGAAAAACAATATTATACTCAGGAAAAAAACTGTTAGGAGTCTACATGTTGCTGTTCAAAAATATTTTAAATGTCACTTTTTCTATACTGTGCAGGTGAAGAAGGGATCGGAGAATGTAAAAAATGTATTAGCATATTAAATTTAAAAATTGCATCCATTTATTCAAGGCGGCAATTCATTTCTCTTCCTAACCCTGCAAGCAGATTTCTTCCATATCTGGAGTAGTGTCATGGCTGCTGAAATTAGGTAATAGCTTTCCAATATATACATAGTTTTACATCACTTGAATTTCCTCTGTTGGTTTGGTAACAAGCTTCTTACTCAAGTGCCACTGCACCAGACGCTTATACATTCTCTTCACTGTTTTAGGCTATGTCTACACAGCAGCATTGTTTCGGAATAACTGACGTTATTCTGAAATAACACAGTGTGCACTACACTACAAGCCTTTATTTCGAAATAATGGTGAACTGGAGGACTTCTTACTCCAACTCCTGTAACCCTCATTTCACAAGGAATAGGTGTTCTTCCTTCAGCTTCCTGCTGTGCAGACAGCACCAAAAGCCAAATTAAGCTATTTTGACTTCAGCTACACAATTGACATAGCTGAAGTTGTGTAGCTTAATTCGACTTTAGCCCTGCTGTGTAGACGTACCCTTACCATGCTGTGAAACCAACTAGCAACCCTAAGAATGCATTGACATGCAATTTTTTTTCATGGTGGGGGAAAGATTGTTTGCTTGTTCTGGTATTCTATATAGTTTTGGTTTCCCCCATATTAAAGAAACATAGAAGCATACATTTTAAAAAATTGAAAAGAAGGTGGAATTAAAAATGATGATGGGTGCCAGCATATTTTGTGCATAAATCTGCTCTTTTTGAATTCATGAGAGCCCAGAGTTAAAAAAATGGATGCTGACCACAGGAGCCTGCTCAAGCAATTCAGCACATCTGAAAAAATCAGGTAACTTACATGTATGGCTAGGAATGGATTTAGGAGCCTAATTTTGAAAATGTTAGCCCAGATCTACTTGGCCACTCATTTTGGCCCCCACTGGAGACAGTGGAACTGTCATGAGCTTCAAAGGGCTCTAAACCGGGACCATAATTTTTGTTTGCATTTAGATACATACTAAACTGACTAATGGATCATAAAATAAGTATATTCCAATATTTTAGTTATTGCTTTAAATTCTTCTTTTTCCTCTTCCTGCCTTCACATTTAAATCAGACCCTCAGCCGAAGAAGAGGTGAACTGATTGAATTCTTGCCATGTGTTGCCTTTTATTTTCACACTGATTTTTTTCCTTTACTCCCATGAGGCATTGAATTCTGTCAGGATTTCCCATAGGATTACTCTGTATTGGGAAAGCTATGTTTTATTGACTTCAAGAAAACCAAAGGAAAGGGTCTCCTTTTGATTTAATTATTTTTCGTGATCTTGTCACCATACTAGCTAACTGTATATTTATGGTAAATATTCCCTAAATTAAGAATTACATTTAAATGAAAGCAATGCTTATGTATGAAAATAAAAACAATTAAATGTTGAATTTTACAGATAATGAGTTGCAGTACCTGCTGATGCACTAGGGAGATGAAATATATCTCTCTTAGAAGCCAGCATGACATTGCAGTTTAAATCATTAAAATACCTTCCATGCTGATGCACCAGGGTAGCGGAATTACAAGAAAGCTAGTATCAGTTATTAATATTTAAATGAAGAGAGTAATTTCAAGTTGTTAGTTTTGTCAGTAGAGGTTATATATTCCTTTAATTATCTCAGACTCCAATGCTATAGACTTGGGTGGGAAACAGACATTTCATGTCAAAAGAACAATTATAAATTAAATGAAAAAATATATTTTGGTTGGAAAATAATAATTTTAATTTCATTTCAGCTTCCAATGTCATTTCAAATTGGTTTTTAGAAACCAAACTATTTTATTTTGTTCTGATTTTCCTTTCTGTGAATGAAAATGTCAATTTTCATGAAACTACACTTTCTGATGGGAAGATTTGTTCACCAAAAAGTTCAAACAGCTTTATTCAGTGACATATCAACATATATTTCATATTTAATGTGTTAATATATTTTAATTAATATCACCTGATAGTAAATGGTTTGTGAGAACATTAGGGTAGATACAGTGTAAGCACCCATTTCTGTCAAACTTACCCATGTGAATATTTCTGTTGACTTTAGTAGGGACAACGCACATGCTCAAAGTTAACTAGGTTCATAATTCTTAGGAGAATTGGGGCCTGTGACTTATTAGTTAAATCATTTTAATTAATCAGTTTCTTAAGCCATATTTCATATTTTCATTGAACTTTCACTTGCTTAGCTGAAGAAGAGAACATACTATGTTAGACTATGTTTTATTTATCAATAGAGGGTACAATAAAAGTGTTTTCAATCCAATTCAAGAGCACGTGTTGGACACTCTGGTGCCTAGTGAATAGAGTACTCAGGATCTCAGGAGAGCTGGGTTCTATTCCTAATTCTGTCACAGGCCTGCTGGGTCATCTTGGCCAAATCACTTTACTACCCCATGCCTCAGTTTCCCAATCTGTAAAATGTGTATAACAATGCTTACTAGCTTTATAAAACTCTGTGATCTGCTGACTGTGCAAGAGGTAGGTATTCAGAAAGTACTTAACATATGCTTAAGATCACCCCTGGATAGGGAAGGACTTAAGCATGTACTTAATTGTTATCTTGAATCAAGGCCTATGGGAATCAATATCCTAGACGCCAGCATGATGTTTCAGTTTAAATTATTAAAATACCTTCCATGCTGAAAAAAAATTACTAAATGGTAAAAATCAAATCACAATAAATAAGTCTTATCACATAGTAGTAATCCTATTGTAGTTCTGTACTTCTCTAGGAAGATGGTTATTGTTTCAACACAAACTTATGATCTATAGTTCAGGTCTGTTTCAATCTGCCATTCAAATGCCATAACTATCAAAAGTTATGGGAAATTAAAGCGGCCTGATTTTCCAAACTTCATGAACAGGAGGCCTCTTTATGATGTCACCAACTGAGCAACCAAGAAGCTCAGGCACCTACAATCATGTTACTATTGAACATTTGTGCTACGCTGTTTTACATTTCTTGGTTTTCACTTTTTTTTTTTTTTTTTTTTTTTTTTTTTTTTTTTTTTTTTTTTTTGCAATCTACACAGTAAATTAAAATGACAATATTCATAGTTGTACATAACTTTCCAAAAAATAGCAGATGGCTACTTAGTGGTATAAAAGATCATCAACAAATTAGGTTTTAAAATTGTCAGGTAGGGTTTTGCATTTCTTACTGCAGCTCTTTAAAAAATATTACTCAGTGAGGGTTAGAAGCAGATACAGAGACAGCTCATAAATGTTGAAGTATTAGTTTGCTACAGGGAGTAAGTCTTTGAACTTCTCCCTCTCCATAGGCACCTATATCAACACTTCCCAAGCTACTTCAGTCTCTTACTTAGGATACAAAAAGACATTTGTTTGGCCATTGAAAGGCCCTGTTTTCACTTTTTTCATATCACACAAAACTTTTTCCCTATTGCCTCTCTTCCTCCTCTTGTCTGCCTTCCTCTC
This sequence comes from Apalone spinifera, assembly GCA_030068395.1. Lineage (NCBI taxonomy): Eukaryota > Metazoa > Chordata > Testudines > Trionychidae > Apalone > Apalone spinifera. Next base: position 96,424,884 of record CM057845.1, read on the forward strand.
CCCTCCATCATCATTTGCATCCCCTGCTTTCCTCAGATTTCTTCTGCAGACATGCTAACTATTCTGCCAAATAACTTTAGGAAAGCTACATTTTTTCAAATAAGAGAGTTTCATATTTAACTTTATTCTTTTTTTATATATGTTGGCTTCTTATAAGGGCAAAAGACATCTAAGATCTGTCTGTCCAAGAAAGGGTTGGGCAGGGCAGAACATACATTTTGTGGGAAAATCTGGGCCTGGGAGTGGATTGGAATCAAGCTACAGTTGATAACCAAGGTGGATGGAAGCAGGTTCCAACTACACACTGATACTTGGGATGTGACCAGCAAGTTGTTCCTGATAGGCCCAGGTTGGGAGCTACAAAGCATTGAGAGGAACCCAAGGCTGCAGGTGGTGACATCCCCTGTCTAGTCTGGATTTCCCCCTGGATTGTGATATTTCCCCAATCACTTAAACACACCTTTTCTCAGATCTCCCCCTGAAGATGTGAGCCTTCTGATTTAGCTCCTCAAGAGTCCACGTAGAAGGTGTAACACAGGAAATGCACAGGATCTAGCACACTATTGATCTTTCTTTAGAAGCATGGAGAATACACAGATCAATACAAAAATAATAAAGCCCACATTCATTTCCCTGCCTCAGTTTTATCATCATTCCAGAGCATTCATTGGGATGTGGTCAGACCCATTTGGGCCCATCTAGGACCCATCACCTGCAGAGCAGAACACGAGTTCTGAAACGTGGAGTCTTTTTTCCCCCACTACAGCCTCTCTTACCTTCACTGATCCATCCACTTCCCAACCCCTGCCCAGAATTTCTGAGTTGGATCCTTGACTTGCCCCTCCTTGCTTCATCACCTCCATCTCTTTGTCCTCACTGGGGGATTTCCACTCTCCAAACTCCAGCCTCCTACAGATAAGGTGAAGGAAATGGCTTCCCTCCACTCTAGCCCAGAGGTTCTCAAGCATTCTCTTTCTGAGGCTAACGCCGACATGCTATGGAAGACTCCATGGCTAACCTGTGCCACAACTAGTTTTCTGCATGTAAAAGCCAGCCAGGGCAATTGCCTGCGGTCCCACACCACATGGGCCCCAACAAAGCTACATTGCTCAGGCTTCAGCTTCAGGTATTGGGGTCAGAGACCTAGGCCTGAACCCTATGTAGTGAGGCTTTAGTGAGTCTAACACTGGCCTCCTGAAACCTGCTCACAGCCCTCTAGGAGTACCTGACCCCCTAGTTGAGAACCACTGCTCTAGCCAACCTATCTACTGACTGGTCCATATACAGTCATTAAAGTTAAGTACTTTTAATTATCCCTTGGCCGGTGTATACAGCACATCCTTGCCAGCAATGGTGGATACACATAGACAAAGAGACATTCCCTGATACAGAAATTTCATAACTTCTTGTCCTTAACCAGAGCTGGTAAACTGTATGGACAAATTTCCTAAATGTTCACCATATGCAGAGCAAACTAAATTACTTGGCATTCATTTTAAATAGACCCTTTCTGTGAGTTATGTGATTGTATAACATCTAGTAACTTGTTATTTTATCTTATTGTATAATTTTGCCAGTTTGGGTCTGGAGTCTACACCACTGAAGTCAATGGGAACTTTACTATTTGATTGCCTGGGGATGGACAGGTAATTCATTAAGAAGTAATGTTGGGTATGGGGTGTAAATTGTCCCTCACTAGCAAGGCAGTAAGTTGGCTGGGGAAACTTAGGTCATGGCAGTTGTTCTCACTCTCCTTGTTGCTCTTATCCTTCTTGGTGCTCCCTTTTCTTTATCTGCTCTTCAACGATTCAGAGACAAGAGAGATACCTCAACCCATGCAAAAAAAGAACTGGAAATAGAATATAAGGACCTTCATTTCCAAAAATACAACTTCACTATGAGGGTGAAATCCTGTCCCATTGAAATCAATGAGAATTTTGCCATTGGCTTTAATGGAGGTACGATTTCATACTAAGGCTTCTATTTTCTGTAGAATAACCAATAGCAGCAGTGGTATATATACATAAACAATCCATTTCCAATTCAGAGTGTGGCAAGAATGAGACTATTTTTCAAAGACATCTGACTTCAGAATTCAACTGATAAACAACATTTACCTTCACTTGAATGGCTGCAGCAGTTATACAATTAATAAGCACCAGCGGGGCTGCCACTCATCAACGTCACCTGGAGCACACCACACTGCACTGCCCCACCAAAAAGCCAGCCCTCAAAACCGCCCAGAGTGTGCCACATAGCACTCTAGCAGCAATTTAAAGGGCCTGATGCTCAGGGCAACCATCCCCTTTTCCTCCCCCACCATCAGTAGGCCTGATAAACACTGATGCTTCAATATCAAACTTGGTATATTTTTTCACATAATATGTGAATGTGAAATAAAACGGTTACACACCTTCTTGTAACAGTTGTTCTTCAAGATGTGTTGCTCATGTCCATTCCAGTTAGGTGAGTGTGCACCATGTGTATAGTAGACAAAAAAGAAAAAATGGTTACTCACCTTCCTGTAACTGTTCTTCAAGATGTGTTGCTCCTATCCATTCCAGACTCACCCTCCTTTCCCTCTGCTGGAGTAGCCAACAAGAAGGAACTGGGTCAGCAGAGTTATATATAGAGAGCACCATGAAGGCGCCACTCCAGGGGGCTCCATAGCTGACCTGGTGGATGCTGCTAGAGGAAAAGCTTTCTGATGACTCTGCATGTGGGGCGTGTCATGGAATAAACACACAGTCTGATTTACAGATTCAGGTCAGGCAGAAGCGTTTACTGTGACCACAGGAGAGAACGCAGAGGGACAAAGATTCTGCCCATACGAACTATGCCTTACCAAAGAAATCTCAGAATTTATATACCTTTGTAATTCCCATGAGCACATAATGGAATTTAGCAGGAAACTAGAACCATATGTACTTAAGTGGTTACATCTGTTAGTACGATTTTCTTTTTGCAAACCTTGCAGTTTCTTTGTAACTCAGCTTGCTCAGAAGGCTTGCTTCTGACGTAGTACGCACCACATATAGGCCCAGGCCTTTGACCAAACTTTCAACCCTCGTATGGCCTGCGTCCACAGGCGTGTGCACCTAATTGGAATCAACATGAGCACTCACTCAAAGAACAAGGTATTCCAGAATGAAATATTCAAAAGAATTGTCATAGTACCAGAATTTAACCTACCTTACCCCTTACGTTTCAGCAGGAAAATATATAGTAGGAAATTTTTCAATGAGAGATCTGATATCAAGGAAAGTTAACTACTGAGAGTCATCATGATAGATAGCTAATTTAAGAAATTATTACAGCGATAAATTCTATTTCTCTAGCTAAAATAGACAATTCTACATCAATGACTATCTTAGAGCTCTTGAGAAAACATCATTTAAATTATGCAGTGTATACAAGAGAGATTTTTAAAATGAAGTAGTCTTCCTCCATAGTCATCTGGGATTAATTATGTCAATTTTGTAACATGCAAAACATACCCAAGAAATGCATTCTTAATACTTCTGATATATACTAGTGATCCTTTACTCTACTGGAAGCTTGTAACATTTTCCATTCTGGACAGACTATTCGCAATACACCACTTTTCTTTTTACATCGATAATTGAAAATGGAATCAAACTATAATATATGAAGAAAAAGCTAATGATTATAGACTGGTCCTGACAATGCAATGGCCATTTAATTAGTATAGATGATGAGGAAAGCATTTAAATGTACTTAATTCATTTCTCTGACTAAAATGAAATATGTAAGTAGCTTTTTAAAGCAGCTAATTTTTTCAAGTCAGTGCCACTTTAAACTGCATTTCTTGTTGTGGTGCATTGTCTCATGGCAGTTGTAGTTCAGGAGTCAGATGCCCCCATTTTTTGTTCTCTTGTACTGCAAAGTATTATGGGTACAAAAAGATGCAACTCTAGTGCAAATTTCCCACCCGATCCCTCTTTTTTTCCTGCCAGTTATTAGGTTATGGTATGTTGCAAATGACTCATTGCGGCTTGTTTATTAGATGATTCTCAGAAAAATTAAGTCAAATCAACAAAAGGTCTGAATTTAAAAAGCTTTAATTAAAAAGCACCATTACATTCCTGTATGGATGCTCTCATTCAGAAATAAAGTGACAGAGTTTACTCATGATGCTTGATCTACTAGGGTAGTAGAGTCCAGCTGAAAGATAGATTCTAATAGAATATATTGGAATTTTGACTAAATAATTTATAAATGGTACTCCCCATCCCCCAAAATATACTGAAACACTTATTTGTTTTGCTTGCAACAAATGGAGTTACATAACCTAGCTATTCATAAGTCTTGGACACTGGAAATAACTGTCTTGGGTCAGATCAACAAAAAATATTTTGATTTCATATTTGGCATTGATCAAAATAGCTGAAACGTTTTGACATTTCAGAATCAAATTTTTCACAATATTTTATTCTGTGAAAAACTTTGATATGTCAATTTTTTTACCCAAAATAAATGTTGACATATTGGAGTTTCCCACATCTCCAGAAATAAGTTATTGTAAGCCTTGTACCCTGCCATATGGGTTGCACCAGGTATTCATCAGGCTGGTACCAGCACTTCTGTGTCTCCTTGCCTCTCAGGCTAGGCGAGCACACACACAGACCTCCTGTTACCTCAGTCGAATCAAATCCTCAACTTAAAAAAGGTGATTTTATTAACGACAGAAAAAAGATATACTTGATAAAGCATACTTGGTTGCTAGGTGTTATAGAGCAACTGAGAAAAGATGATTAAAACAAAGAAAAAATGGTATCTCTGGGCTGCAGCTTAAATCTGGTGAGTGGGGGAGGGAAGGCATGGATTCACACAGAGAAGTTTAACCAAACAATCAAAACAAAGAAAAATACCCTGATCGTGACTAAATATGCATTTTCCCCTTATTTCCTCATGATCCCTTCATAGTCCAATCCACTTCCATGTCCTGAATTCCTTGGAGGCATGGTAGTCCTATCTCGGTTTAAATCATTCTCTTTCAACTCCTGGCTTGAAAATCACACAAAGAGAAATGGCCGCAGGTACATATTTACAATTTAGATTTCAGCACTGTATGCCATTGGTTCTTCTGGCTCCCTAACAACAACACCTCTAGCTACCTGTCACCAAGTGCTGGCCAGCACTCCTCCTATCCATCACAGTCATATTTTTATTAATGCTACCTCCAGTGAGAAAATATTTTCTCCTTCTATGAAGATGATGTGATGCCGCAGGAGTCACCTCCCTCTAAACAAATTTCTATTATATTGCTATTTGATGGGGTAGTAACTGATTTTGTTTTGCAAATTCTTTTCTCATCTTTATGATGGCACAGTATAACATTGGGTTCTACCAGCAGCTTGCAAATAGATCGTATTTTGTTTAAATGACAGCACAGTTGTATTGATTTAAATTCAATGAGAGCAGAATTAGGTGCAACATCTTATTTGGTATGCAAATTTATTACACAAATCTGAATTTAAATAATAGTTTTAAAGTATTTGAGAACCTAAGAACTCCTAAAACTGTCAATAATAATTTGATGTATATTAATAAGGATAGCGATTTCTGTTGAGAAGCATTTGAGATACAAACTGTTATTTTTAAAATCAAGGCATATGCAGGACAAGTTTTAACTGTTTAGATCAGCGGTTCCCAACTGCTGGGCCACGAACCGCTGACTGCCAGGCTGCAGTGGCTCAGGGGTCCAAGGCTGGGGTACACCACCCAGTGCCTCCCCTCCCACTGCAGCTGTTGGGAGAAATGTGTCCTGCCCCACCTCTCAGTCAACCAGTGCCAGGAAGGGGCAGGGTCTCCTCCCTGACACAGAAGAGCAGTTCACTGCATGACAGGAGAGCCACGCAGAGCCCAGCACGACAGCCTTAGCGCATCTAAGACCCAAGCAATAGCACTTTGCTGGCAGCTAGGAGGCAGGGCTGGACTAGGTATGGGGATGGGGCAGACACTGAGGATTTTGGGGGTGGTACTAGTGCTGGGAGGCTTTGGGTATGGGAGGCTCTAAGAGGCAGGGGGCTGGCACTGGGGGGCTTTGGGGATGGAGCTAATAGTGGGGCTGGGGGCTGGTACTGAGAGGGCACTGGGGAGTTGGGTGCAGAGGGCTCTGGAAACAGGAGGCTGGCACTGGGGGGTCTGGTGATGGGGAGCTCTAGGGGTTAGGGCTGGCACTAGGGGGGTTCTGGGGCCGGGGTGTACCCCAGACCTGGCCCCAGAGCCACTATGAACAGCAGGCTTCAGCTGCAGCAGTCGTCCACCACATGGTGGCTGCCAGAACTGAAGCTTAGCAGCTCTGAGGGCCGGCTTTTGGCAGACTATTAACATTTTATTTGCATATTCATTATTTGCATAATGAATATGCAAGTGAAATGTTACCAGTCCACCAAAAGTTTGTGAATGGGTTTGCCGGTCCGTGGTATAAAAAAAGACTGGGAACCACTGGTTTAGACTACAACCCGTTTAAGAACTTCTGTCAATTTTATGATGTCTAGAAGTATTTTATCATAATATGACTCTGTTCAGAATATAATTACCTGGATATTTTGCCATGTGAAAATTTCAGTTAGTAAAAAGGCCAATTTTTTCTCTCTGTTACACCCATATGATCCCACTGACTTTAACTGGGGTTGCAGTAGCATACATGAAAATGGAATTTGACCTAATAGTATGGATTACTATTGCTTGATTATTAATGGCTAATCGGTATCAAAGGTGATGGGGGGAAGACAATCAGCTCTATATTAATAATATTTTGTTCATAAATTGTATTTTGTAAGAAATGTAAGTGTGGGATGGAGTGCAGGTTGGGGAGTGTCAGGGTGGGAGGGCTCAGGGCAGAGCTTGGGGTGGGAGTTGCGGAGTCAGGGTTGGGGGGTGATGGGGCCTGAGGGAAGGGGGCTGTGTAGGGAGGGTGAAGCCCCTCCCCCAAGATTCATGACAGAACTACTTGCTCTTCTTTTCCCTGTCCCTGTCAGGGAGCAAGAGCAGAGTGTACAGCTCATCTGCTCCCTGAGCTCCTGAGTCAGAGTGAGGAATGCAGCAAACTGTGCACTTCCCCTTGTTCCTTCACAATGATGAAGGGGAACAGCCAGCAACATCTCCGGGGTGGGGCCGAGCTTCAGTGTCCCTTATCCTCCTTAAAGGATTTCTGGGGGTGGGTGGGTCAGAGCTGGGGCAGCCGCAGACACAGCAGGAGGTAGCCCATTTCACCTGTTTGGTGATTCTGTCTCTTTTCTGTATGGTTTTATGAGAAGCAGTTCCATTCTAGGCACATCCCATGTTCCTGACACAATCAAACCCTGACCTTACTTTACATTCTGATAAGAGGAAGTTGCATACCAAATTTGGTGGTTCTAGTTCTTACTATTTAGGTGGAGTTCTTGAACAGACAGAGACCACAGACGAAGGGTACTTCTAGACTGCATTGCTTTTTTGGGATACCAGAGGTATCCCGAAAAAGCATTGCCACGTCCAAGGAACTTGTCCTCTTTTCCAATATTTTTTTTCACAAAAGCGGACTCGCTTTTTTGCCATTCCTGTAAACCTCATTCTACGAGGAATAAGGGATGTGTCGAAAAAGCACTTTCTTTTGAAATTTGGTGCCATATAGATGCACCAAATTTTGAAAGAGCCTCTTTTGAAAGTAAAAAAGAAAGCCTCTTTTTCCAATTTTACATTGCCGTGTAGACCTAGCCAAAGACAAGCAGACAAACTCTCTAAAATATATAGATTTTGTCAAGCATAGCTTTGAATGTACCAGGTAATGGGGTTTCGATGACTTCCTATGAAAGTTATTCAACAGACAAAAATGAGCACACTGCATATGCTGAAAGCTTTCCCTTAGATGCCATCCCAAACTAATCCTATGACTTCATTTATTGTCATTAATATTCAGTTGCTTGCTCTTGCCTTCAGCCTGGGTTGTGGCATCTCCCTCCTTGGGTTTCCACAGCAACCTGCCTGGAGAAGGCAATGCATGTCCTCCCCCTCCAGCAGTTAGCCCCAACAGAACAGGGCTGCTCTCTTTTATACCCATGCAACAGGAGCATGCCCAGTAAGGCAGAAGGGGTGTGGCTTTTTCAGCCTTCAATGAAAGGTTAACTCTCTCTTGCCCAATGCGGGCAAGTAAACAGCATGCACCAGGCACAAAGTCACACTGTGTGGAGGACTCCATTTTGCAGAGCCAACTGGCATCCTTCATGCAGTGTGACTGCACATGAACCATACATGCAATGTCAAATGGTGAGGAGCAAAATGGAAGTTCTTCACACACTAGGGATCTCATATCCACAACGCATCTGAGATCACATTTTTCAAAGGATGCCTTCTGCACAACAAAATGACATCCTCCATGCTCTCTGGGGACCAGTAGGAAAGACTTCATTTAAATGGCTATGTGCAGGTTGGGAACCCCTGAATTAGGACTTTTTGAGGCTTTTTGCACACTCCGTTGACACAATAAAACAATAGTGCGAATGTTTCCACACATCTCATAGGAAGTATAAAGAGCTTTAGGCACATGTTGGATTCTCTATGAAAACTCCAGAACTAGTAGAGTTAGGGTGACCAGACATCCTGACCAATGTTCCCTCTAAGCTACAGGGAAGCACAGCTTCATAGGTGATTAATCAGCCCCGTCCAGTCAGAGGCTCAGGACTCCAGGCAGGGAGCTGACTGACTGGGCAGGGCTGATTAATCACCGGTGAAGCTGTGCTGCCATGCAGCTTAGAGGGAACACTGCCTGATACTAGGGTTTTTTTCTTATTTGGTACCCTATTACTCCACTTACACCCTAGTCCCAGTTTTTTATACTTGCTGTCTAGTCATCCTAAGTAGACTTGTTGTGTTATATCGTACCAGCAATTGATACCCCATTTTCTTGTCTAGTGAGTAAATGGGGAAAGGAATATTAAGAGATTATATTCTTGTTACAATTTACCATGGTTGCAAGTTTCCAAAAGAAAATGAGCAACTTTTCTTACATGGAGCTTCTTCAACACTGAACACTTAGGAGACTATTTGGCTTTGTTTTTGTTTTTTGTTTTTTAATGGAAATGGAATTAGTTATCCCAGAGATATTTTTTGAAGAATACTAATTAAGCAGCCTATGTTAGCTTGACAGCTACTGTGTGTTCCGCAAACACCACAGTGCTGACCTTCAAGCCAATGGGAAAGATTTTGAAAATCAGAAGGGGGAGTTAGGCATCCAACTCGCATTAAAAGTCAACTGCCTGTGTACCTTTGAAAGTCTCCCCAGATATCCATTTCCCAGGTCTCTAATTCTAGAGAGGCCCTTCAAGCCTATATTTTTAAAAGAAAAAACTCTTAAAATTTGAAAGGCCCAAATATAGTGCATAAAGGCCTCCATTCAGTAACTCTTAGGCCCATCGCTTCTGATCCAAAGGCAACAGTAAATGCATTGAGCAAATTACTCAGTGAGAGCCACTGCTGTACTCCTCTCATCTTCAATGCAAGTAGAGGCTGCACAATCAGTCCCCAACATCTGGCAAATTAAAAATGAAGAGGGAATGTTGATTTTCACTGCCTTGACTTCACTGCCAGTGGGCAGTTTCATGAAGAAATTGACTGTTAAACTGACTGAACACACTGAAACAATTGTGTCATTTAAAGTAAGATTCTCCCCCCAACACACACACACACACACACTGAAGGATTAAAAGTCATTAAAAGGGAGCTGTAGAATGCTATTCTAATAAAAGGCATCTTAGTAATTTTTATGCAAAGAAAACTTTAACAATAATACTGTTTGAGGCATGAAGTGACTAAATTAATACTTCATGAAATTATAACTAAATTAATTTTTGAAACCCAAAGAGAAAGATGAAGTTCATTTAAAGGATGTGCCGAATCATCCTCCAGATGGAAATAAGAGTTGAATTTTCTTCAAATGATTGCAAACAAAAATAAGTTTCTCCAGAAGGGCTTGGCCCTCTAAAGCAATGGCTTTTGTAAAGTGATTGGGTCATTTTCCAAAGGCTAGGGCCATATTCAAGGATAATGTATGTCCAACAACATCATGGCTAAGGCACAATCTGATGACAATGTAGAATTCCAGCTGTCAGTGGATGTTAGGCCCAGCACAAGCTGCCATAGAATCAGTGACACTTGCAAGCTAACATTTCATGGGTCCCTTAGCAGGGAGATATCAGAGGGAACAGAGAGGATAAAAAGTTCTTAGGATCCCACTAACAGGGCCGGTGTTAAGTTAGCTCACGCCCTGAGCAGTAATTCAAGCTTGCCTCAGTGTTCCAAAACACCTGGTGATGGACAATAAGACTTAACTACAGCAGACTTTGTCATTCCAAACGAATCATGTCACTAGCAGAACACCTTTCACCCTCAAATGACAGGAGATACTGCACGAGTTGGACAGGAAGCCAGGAAAATCCTATAGCAGGAAGATTCATTCTTTGCTTTTCCAAGTTACAGCTCAATACCAGGACTGGCTATTGGATATAGTCCAGCACAACTAGTGGTGAGAAGACAATTCATCCTGGCTGGCCACTTTGGAACCTATTTCCAAAATGGCCAGCCAGGAAGCAAGTAACCAAAATGGATAGAAAATCTAACAGAGCTTATGAACATTTTTATAACATATGTCAAGTGGGTAGAGAACTGCCAAGTCTAGAACCTGGTGACCAGTCAGATCAAACTAGAAGGATCACTCTAGCTGTTACAAAGAAAAAAGCTCAGCAGGCCAGACAGGAGCGGCCTGAGGCAGGCTGCAGCAGCTGGCGCCCTAGGCGGAACGCGCGATCGGCACCCCCTGCCTGCACAGCGTCAATGGGCAGTCAACGGGGTGACATCATCGTCGGGCACCCCGTGATGTCATAATTGGGCGCTGTTGAAGGCGACGCCCTAGGCGACGGCCGAGTCGGCCCCTGACGCCAGATCATATGTGATCAAGACCAACAGTGGAGAGTTTGACAGAAACGGTTAACATCTACATTATGTCCCTCAGAAAGAACAATCAACAGAGCATATTCTACAGATGGCAGATATGGAACAGCAAGATTACCCAAGGATTCCAAACCAAATAACAGCCAGTCATTGCAACTAATAGAAAGCCAGAAGACTAATTTGTTACATGCTCAGGTCATGTAATTAAAAAAATAGTAAAATTCACAAATGTTTAATAGACTGTTACATACTGAACTTCAAAGATAGTGATAGTGTTAATCCTGTAAATAGTCGGAATGTAGAATTTAAAGGGGAAGATGTAATGAAATGCTCATTTGTATTATATCAATCAGCCACAAGGTGGCACTGTGTATAAAAATCTTATTTAAAACTAACCTAAGTTATAACCTAGTAGATGTGACAAACACATCTGATGTCTATAAGCAAGCTCTAGCTAGTCCATATCTGGTGCAGAAGTATATATCAGTATCCACTAAAACTTCAATTCATTATACTTGGAAAAGCAGTCAGAGCATTACCGTTAAAACCAAGTAATGATATTCTCTAAATTCACATGAATCTGCATTTAGTCTCTTTCGGTGTTTGTACATTGTATTGTTAATCATTGTTCCTTAATTTAATTTACAGTGGCTCTCCTTTCAAAAGCCCAGTGCCATCAAATCCTCTCCATTGAGTTCGTCCACATTTTTCACTAGGTTCCTCATTGCTGCCACACTGCAGCTGAGAAGGCTGTTGGTGTTTTATCCTTTGATCATACACACTTAGAATGCAGAGCTTTTATTTTTGTAAGTTGTTTTTATGATGAACTAGCCCATACAATTCACTCCAGAGTGCCTGCAAATCTACTCAGAACTGTGTCAAAGTAACTTCAACTCTGGGTTGAAGGTGATTGTAAGTTCCTTCTGAGATGACTGTGACATCGCACTCATTCACTTCTGACTCCGTTTTAAAGTCAATAGTATTGCTATGAATGTTCAGTTTCACTCTCTAAACAGGTTCCACATTGTCTCAAGATAGATCCTAGGAAAAAAACAGTTTGAGTGTCTGTAATATGAGTCTCTGAGGATTGCTTGGATGCAGCAACTAGCTGTAACACAGCCATATTCCACGCATGTATGGCCCTAGGTGCCTCTGCCTGGACATGCATCATTTCTCCCAGAACTTGTGCACATGGGCTAGAATTTGTCCCTCTTAGTTTAGAAGTTGTCTCTCCTTGCATGGAGGTCTGGGGGGAAGTCTTGTGGTAATGACTTTTCACATTCATACCATATCTGTTAACCAGAGCCAGCTGCTAATCCAGTTTCTTGTTTTTCAAGTTTGGCTAGTTGCTCTTGGTTTTACTCCTAAGACCTGTTTGCTATTAGAATAGTTGTACCTAAGGTCATCTCTCTTTTCATCTGTAGCTGCAGTGAAAGGTTTTTAATCTGTTAAGCCGATAACTAGCCTATCTCTGGTACTTAAATGTTTTGCATTCCCCACCCCACCTCACCACATCACTCCCCCTCCACCCAAAAAATCTCACTTTTTAATCAATATGCATAATATTCTAACAAAAAATATTGACTATTTTCCACTGATCCTTGAATCCTGTGGTGAAATCTGCATTTTCTACCACAGAGAAATGTTGCTTATGAAAAAGGATCAAACATAGCTAGAACTCTTTCACAGTCATTGTTGCGGCAGTCTTCAGTAAAATCAAAGGATTTAAAGATATACTTTGCGTGCTTCCCCATAGCACAAATTTAGGAAGATACCTGTATAACTTGAGTTTCTTTGTGAAGCTTGAGAGCAATGCAAGATTTTGGAAAATATTGTTCACAATCTGTCCATACTGAAGGTTTGTCAAAACCCAGGTTTTCTGGGCCATTGAAGAGTGGCCATTGTTGCTTTGATCCTTCTGTCTGCAACATTTTTTGTTCGTCTCCTGTTTAGTTGACATGTGACATGTCATGTATTTTTGTACCAGAAATAGACTGTCCACAGAGCTTGCTTATCTACACCAGATGCAATCATCATAGCATCCTTTAATGCAGTGGTCACCATTTAGTAGATCAGGATCTACTGGTAGATATTGGAGCCTTTGATAGGTGATCCTGACTGGTTTGGCCAGGAGGCTGTCAAGTGCCAGCACTTCATCTGCCCCTCTCAGCACTGCCGTGCTGCTCCTGCCCGCTGCCTTGGAGCTGTCCCCCAGCCCCAGGAGCCACTTGCTTGCTGTGTGGGGCACAGGAAGAGGAAGGGGAGCTGATGTTAGGTGCCCCTCCCTCCACCCTTTACCCCATTCACAGAGCAGAGGGGGGACAGAGATGGAGAGAGTTTGCTGGCTGCTTTTGAGAGTGGTACAGGGCAAGGGTAGGTGTGAGCCTGCCATAGCCCCCTGACCTGTGGTAAGTGGTGCCCTGCTAGAGCCTGCATTCCAAACCTCAGCCCCAGACCTGAACCCCTCCTGCACACCAAGCCCCTGTCCTAGCCCTGAGTCCCCCTTCACCCAAACCCTCTTCCAGAGCCTGCACCCTGCACCTCAACTCCCTGCTCCAGGCTCAGCTCAGAACCCCTCCCACACTCCAAATCCTTTAGCCCAAGATCAAAGATTGCATCCCCCCCCCCTTGCACCTCAACCCTCTACACCCCATGCCTGATAAAAGTGAGTGAGGGTGGAGGAGGGAGGGATGATGGAGTGAGCAGGGGCGGAGCCTTGGACGGATGGGAAGGAGGCGGGGCAAGGGTGTTTGGGTTTGAGATGGATCCTGGATTGCACTTAAATTGGTCTGATGCTTAAAAAGGTTGGAGACCCCTGCTTTAATGCCTAGCCAGGCCTGGCTAAAATTAGCTTAAATAAGATATTTTATATACAATGCCATTGAGTGGCTGAGTGGTATAAACTCTGATCATCTGAAGAAGTGGGCTGTGCCCATGAATGCTCATGAGACCATCTACATGTTTTGTTAGTCTCTAAAGTGCTACCAGATTATTTGTTGTTTTTAAGTTTATCCCGTACAGACTAACTCGGCTATCCCCTGAAGCTGGTGTAATATCGTTTAGAATGCACAGGCATGAACCCTAAATCTATTCTCCCCCCTTCAAAACACACTCTGCCTCTCTTCTTCTCCCAGTTCTCTTACAAATTTGGTTTTTTTTCTTCATTTTCATCCTCTCTTTGGGTATGTCTACACTTGCACTCTAGTTCGAACTAGGGATGCAAATGTAGGCAT
>CM057845.1:96441982-96469909 GCA_030068395.1 Apalone spinifera
CTCTCTCTCTCTCCACACACACCCTCTCATTTGCCCCTCAGAGGCCCCTTCCCCTCAACACTCTGTGCCCACACCCACGTCACTGCCCCACCCCAGCACCTCACTCCTTGCCAACCCCGGGCACTGGCAGCAGCTTCCTTCTGCCCCAGCTGGGAACTCATAGCCAGCCCCACAGAAACAACCTGAGGCAGTCCCTGCTCTGCCACAGGCGGCCCAGCGAGCAGCGCTGCCTGCCGGGGGGGCACATCTCACCTTTTCCCCAAGAGGTGAGGGGACGCTACCTGGGAGAGTTCCTAGGGGAGCAGTGCCACTGGTGGGTGCCACATTAGCACACATCCAAACAAGCACCAGTGACCTCATTGTTGGCACACAAGACAAAATTCACTCCGGTTGTGGATAGAAAATCTTAGAGGGAATACTGCTTCCAGCCCTTCCACTTAATACTATGGGAAGGAGATGTGGGCTCCACAGCAACTACACTAGACAACATTCAAAGAACTGTGTCCAGCAAAAGAAGGTTCTGGAAATTTTAAGCCGGCCTGTGTCCTCTCGTTAACTAGGGTTGCCAGATGATTTAACCAAAAATACTGAACACCCCCTCACACACACAAAAAAAGCCCACCAGGGAAAAAATTCTGTTGAGGGGGAAAAAAGATGGGAGACCAAAGTTATTGAGCAACAAACAACAACAACAAAAAAGGACCCCGAGAGTTATTAAGCAAAAAAACAAACAAACAAAAAAACCAGCATTAAAACAGCATACCCTTTTTAAGTGCGTGCAGAGTCAGGTGCAGAGTTAGAATAGGGACAGGAAGAGGGGAAGAGGTTGAGCACTAAGACCCAGGGAAGGCATTGCTTCCCCTTGCTTCAGGTCTTTAGGCTTTTTGCCGGTGACCATCTTGTTTTCTTGATCGAGCCAGAAGGAACCAAGTAAGCAGGGGGGCCGGGGCCAGGGAGCTGGGCCCAGTTGCTGAGTGTGTCATAGGGTTGCCAGGTGTCTAGTATTTTTGCCTCCTGGCAGCGAAAAAACCCCAGAAAATACCGGACATTTTGGGTGTCAAGTATTTTCTGAATTATTTTACCGACAGGAGGTGAAATACTGGACTGTCCGGGTCAATACCGGACATCTGGCAACCCTATGATTAACATAGCCAGTAAAGCCCTCTGGGATAGCTTATACATGAGGAACAGTCTTCTGATGCCATGTACACAGAGTGGCATCTTCATCACACAGCAAAGAGCACTATAAATTGTCTAGTCACATAGAGCTATGGTAGGTGGGCCTAATTTTACCAGTTACAGAACAAAGTTAGATGTGGCCATCAACACAGCAAAATATCCACATACATACCCCATTACAGGAATGTGCCAAACAAGACAGCTAGTCAGAGATAACTAAGATTCTCTGGTCAGGCGATTATGAGTCATGCAATATGGATACCCACCATAAATCCTCTGACCAGAGGATGAGAGAGAATGAACTACATGTGACAGTTGCTTAATGCTCTACTGGAAAGTATCAAGATACTGTGGGGTTGAGAGTGGTATTAGAACCTATAGTAAACAGTGGTTTGCTAGAAGTGGTTAATGTCTTCTATCAACTCAGAAAAGGGATACATTTAATGTGTCTAAGACAAGCCCAATGTAATAATTATAAATTTGTAAATTTCAAGTTTATTTTTCTAATAATTTAACTTTATTCACTATGATTTTTAAAAGAATAAACCTGAAGCAATTATATAGCATCATATTATTCTGAAAAGGACTTAAGAATTCAGTTACATAATAATAGACTGATGGAGAGAGATGTTACATAGAGTTGAACGAGGCAGCAAAGAAGTTTTCAGGTGAGATTTGCAAATGAGCAGTGGAGAAATATGGGAGGGCTTTTCCAGGTGGAAGGAACATGTTATGAACTGTTAGTACACAAGACCATAATTACTATGCCTGCAACCAGGACTGGAGGCTAGAAAAAACTCAGTGATTGTAAGGCAGAACAACTTGTATGAATTATTAAAGACAAAATGATGTTAAAATATTATCAGAAAGCACTATCTAGTGTAAACACAAGATCAGTAAAGCCGGAGTTAGGAAGGGCATGTCTTTTGGCAGTTGAAAGATATCTTTGACTTGTTGATTTGAAATACCAGCAACTGTTATCTCTTCTACAAAGTGAAAGGAAAACACCATACATAGGTAGGAAAAGCCAGGTTCCAGGAAAGAAGCTTAAAAATGCAAATCTCTAAGGGTATGTCTACACTTGCTCCCTAGTTCGAACTAGGGATGCAAATGTAACTGATTGAAATTGCTAATGAAGCGGGGATTTAAATATCCCTCACTTCATTAGCACAATCTCGCCCACACGCTATTCTGCTCGCCAGCTGATTTGAACCATGACGTGCGCTCCGGGACATGTTAGTTTGATTCAAACCCCTTAGTTCGAACTAACGTTATTCCTCAAAAAAAATGTTGAGGAGTAATGTTAGTTCGAACCAAAGGGTTTGATTCGAACTAATGCGTCCCAGAGCGCACTTCATGGTTTGAAACAGCTGGCGAGCGGAATAGCATGCGGGTGAGATTATGCTAATGAAGCATGAGATATTTAAATCACCGCTTCATTAGCAATTTCGGTCAGCTACATTTGCATCCCTAGTTCGAACTAGGGAGCAAGTGTAGACGTACCCTAAGTGTAACATATATGGTGTCATCCTGAGAGCTGTGCAGGTGGATCGGACTGCAGGATCACAGCCTCTGTTAAGAAAAGTTTTTGAGTTACTATTATGGAAGACTTGAAGATGCATTTAAAAACTACAGTATAACAGCTACAATTAATCAGCATGGATTAATGAAATGTAACTCCTGTCAGACAACTTGGCTGTTCTGCTGTTTTAAATAGCAATCTCATTGTTCATCATTTATCCTGTCACATCTCTCTAAATAGCTCTATTGGCTCTCATAAATCATTATCCCAGCTCCCCCCAGGAGGGTCATGAGCAACTTAGAGGGGGGTCGCAGCTGGATTCGATTTTTCACTTGCGACCCCTCTTGCCCGGGCCGCGAAGAGTGGCAGGGCAGCGGAAAGCAGCCGCTGGCAAGCCGTGAAGTGTGGCCGGGACCGCAGGATTTCAGGAGCACAGCTCAGCTGCAGGAGGCTGCAAGGCGGTGGGAGAGTGAGGCTGGTGCCGGCGCAGGAGTGCACGCGCGAGGGGCAGGCCAGGGCATGGTTGACTGGCGACCAAACGCTTCACCAGCTGGGAGAGGGCAGGGTCCCTCAGGCAGCGGGCTGGGAGATTGGGCAGACGACCCGGAGGTAAATAAGGGCACGTGGGGGTCAGAGGAGAGGAGAGGAGAGGACAAACGAACCAACCAACCAACAGGATGCGGAGCAGAAACGAGACACAGAGGAAAAAGAGACGGAGAGAGAAGCCTGCAGTGGGGAAGGGCGTTGAGGACCGCAAACGCCTTGAGGGAACCCCAGGAGGGAAAGGAGTCTGGTGAGACGGGGGGAGGAAGCAACCCAGAGCAGTGAGGGTGGGGGGGTCATACAAATTCATTTAGCATTTTAGGGGATCATGGTATCACAAAGTTTGAGAACCCCTGCTCTATGGCATTTCAGATCTTGCAGGTTTTTTATGTCCCCACTATGGGTGCAGGAATAAAGGGGGTCTCAGCGCTGGATCTGGCCTACAGGGAGCTGAAGGCAGGATCCAGGCATAACAGCCTGCCTTCGTAATTCTCCGCAGAAACCCCTGCTTGGAAGCAAGACGACCCTCAGCTGCACGGAGGGCCCCTGTGTAACATGAAAGAGGGCAATACAAGGATTGCCTCAGGAGAAGCGTCCTCTCGTAAATTAAGCCACAAAGTTCCCTAATTTGGGGCCTTACCGCAAATTAGGCCATCCAGTTACCCAATCTGCTGCCAGTAAAATAAGGCTTCAAAATGCACCATATAAGGAATCAATAGGTAGGGTCCGGGGAAAGGTAGCCTCTCCAGATTAGGAAGCAAAGAGGTCGGGTCCGGGAAGGGGTAATCCTCACCATATTAGGAAACAAAAGGATGATTTGGAAAGAAAGGGATAGGGCGGGTACCAAGAGAAGGGTAGGGATAAAAGATGCTGTAACCATAACTCAGGGCTCACTTCATTGGTCGTGAGACAGAGGGGAACAAGCGGTCTGGATGCTATAACCAAATAAATCGCTTCTTACCACTTCACCCAGCTTCGTCCATCATTCGGCCCTGCAACATCCACCTTAGGGGAAAAACAATCCTTGTGATGAAACAATTGTCTACCTTCTCACACTCCGATCTCGTTGCTTCCTTCCCTAGGAGCTTGTTTCCAAATATAGAATGGCTTCCCAAGCTTAGGTTTTGTCTACACTGGCAAGTTTCATCAAGGAAAAGTGCCTTTTGTCAACAGGTTCACATTGCAACATGGCTTTTGTTGCAAAAAATGGCCATTCTTGATGACAAAAACCTTCCAGGTCCATGAGGGGCATTTTTTCTTTTCCCTTCCCTGTGTTGGTGGCAAACATGCAGTATGGACACATCAAGGCATTTTGTTGCTGATTCTGGCAACAGGAAGTGGCCCACAATTCCCAATCAGCTGTTCTGGTCAGCAGTTAGTCAGGTGATCAGCTATCTGCCACGCTACCTTGTAAGCAATGTAAAATTTAAATCCCTTTTCCTGCTGCCTGAACATCTGGACCTCCTCACCCCACCCACAATCCACAGGCTGGCTCAGAGTGTAGTGGTCCAATAGCACCACCCCAGGTACCCATGTGTGGCTATCGCACCAAATACTCCCTCCCCCCCATACTTGGATCATGGCAGAGCTGTTGGATCCGACCAGCATATGCAAAGAGGAGTCTGCTCAGTCCCAGCTGCGAGTGATCAGTAGGAACCGAGACACATAGAGGTACGTTTCTCAATCCATGTATGAAAAGAGGTCTGAGCAGGACAAGTTGGAGTGGAGAGCAAAGACTGAAGAGCTGAGACAAATGTCATAAGGCCTGTGAAACAAACTGATGCTCCAGTGCTTCACTGAAGACCTGCCAAGAGCACCATGGATACTCGGGAGAGCACAGAGGCAGTGCATGGAGGGCCTACCCAAGAAAATTAAATTGTCGAGGAGGCGGCTGAGGCAAACAAGGACCAGGAGCTCCCACCAGGGTCACTGAGTGTATCTGGCAGTCAGGAACTATTGTCCTCTGCTGACAGACATGGTCTGAGAAATCACTTTCCAGGGGCCAGAAAGCACGGGATAAGCCAAGGTAAATGGCTGTGGCTTCTGGAGTGCAGGGCTGAGGGCATGGATACGTGAGACGCCAGCTGTGTTTCTATGAACTTTATGTACCCGTGTAGCCAATGCGTATTGCCGAGCAAGATGTTGATGCTCACCATTATTTCAATGGAATCCTGCAGAGAGACCGTCAAAAGTTTTAGAAACTTAAATTTCTGCTGTAGGGTCCATGGCAGTGCAGCTTTGTGCCTTTCTCCATTGCAGGACACTGGCCTGTACCATTCCTCAATCACTTGTGCAGGAACCAAAGCGGAACATAGGTGGGCTGCATGTGAAACAGGGCAAAAGCCACCACCCTGGAGAAGTTGTGCCCCAGTTTCCTTGCTTACCTTGAGCAGGGAGATGTCTGCCAAGGAGTTACCCACCTTTGGGGAAGTGTGGCATGATTAGAATTATGTTCCTGCAAAGGGAATTTTCTCACCCTGTCTGGAACTTCTTTAGTTCATACAAATGCAAGCCACCCCAACCCATTCACTCACATGATTACACTGCTTACTGAGATGCATTTCTTGCAAGAGTCAGTGGAAAAGTGAGTGGAAATGTTGGAAAATTGGCTTGTCAGTGAAATGTTACAATGTAGCATTCAATGTTACCAGACTATTTGGGAGCATTCTGCTGAACAGCAGAGATCTTAACGGCCTATTTATCATGTTGGGGGAGGTTGCAACAGATAAGGAAATGTCCTAGAAAAACAGGGAGGATTTGTTTTGTGAAGTGTTCATTAGCAACTGAGTGCAGATCTTGGGAACACATTTAGGGTATGTCTACACTGCACAGCTATTTTGGGATATCAGAGGTATCCCAAAATAGCTACCCCACGTCTACACAAGCCACCCATTATTTCAAAATCTTTCTCAAAATAACGGAAGCGTTATTTTGCCATCCTGGTAAGCCTCGTGGTACAAGGGATGAGAGATGGCCCAAAATAGTGCATTATTTCAAAATTTGGTGCTGTGTAGAGGCACCAAATTTCAAAATAGATTTGAGATAAGATACCCTCAAATTGTGTTAGAGTAAAAGAAAGCAGCAGAGAGAAAAGAGAGGAGACCAACCTCATTGAAACAAAAGAACTGAAAGGCATTTTTCTGTTTTAATCTAGGACCAGATGTGGGGCGAGCCAATACTTTACCAACTATTCCTGAATTGTTACAAGAGGCTGGGGAAGGTGGGTGTGCGTGGTATCCAATGCAATCTAGAGTGCTCTATGGGATGATGCATAGCCCACTTGGACAACTGATTTTAGTATCTGTCTCCTTGTCTGACAAGTGCTCCATAAGCTTGGTTAATTTAGCATAGTTGTCAAAGTCATGACTGGCCAAGAGGGCTGCGTAATTGGCCATTCGGAGCATCAGAGTTGCGGAGGAATAAACCTTCCTACCAAAAAGGTCGAACCTCTTACTTTCTTTGTCAGCTATGGTACTTTTATATTGTGGTGCCTTGGCTCTTTGTTGTGCCGCATCGACTACCAATGAATTAGGTTGGGGATGTGAGAAAAGAAAAAACATCCCTTTGGTGAGAACGAAGTATTTCTTGTCCGCTCTTTTGTTGGTAGACAGGACAGAAGCTGAGGTCTGCCAGATGTCATTAGCTATCTCAAGACTAGCTTCATCAATGGACAAAGCTATATTGGACTTCTGAGGGCTGTAAATTTTTCAGGAGTCGGTGTTGCTTTTCCTGTACCTTCATCAGTTGAACCTCTTGAATGGCGGCTACCCACCTGAAGTTGTCTTGAAACTGTCTGAGATTGTCCGTTGGTGATGTATCCCCCAGGATTACTGCCTCATCAGAGTGAGAGGAAGATTGGTCTGGAGGAGAAATGCTCTGTGGCTGTTCATGATCAGACAGTTGACCTTCCTCAGGGTCAGACTGTTGGGGTGGAAGTGATGTAGTCTGAGTAGGCGTGAGAGAGTGCGTGTCAGCAGGAGCAGGAGAAGGTATCTGGCGTCGTCTGGAGGCGGAACGGTGATAGCATGGCAACCAATGTCAAGAACGGTCCAGTGACATACAGTAGCGTGCTGGTCAATGGTGTTCATAATAAGAGCAGTAGCTACAGTGGTAGCTGTAGTAATATCTGGTAGGGGAGGAGTGCCTGGAAGAAAAGGTGCTGTTGCAATCATCATGGTAAGTGGCATATGCTGATAGTGTTGGGAGACCTGGATGATTTGGATGCAGCCCTTAAAGGAGGTGGAGAAACCAAGATGTGTTGATATAAATGGTATGAGTGAAAGCGTGGTACTGGAGAGCGATGTGATGTCAAACTGTAGTATTCTCTGTAATGCTGCAGAACATCAGTAGGTGGGACTAATGGCACAGGGGAGGGAGAAAGTGGTGCCGGGTTCCAGGCTCAAGGAGGAAGCCGCAATTCTATTAGTTTTAGACCAAGCTTTAGCCTGTGCCAACAATGATGTCGGTGCTGCAGCTGCACATTGGGCCGCGGAAGCTCGTTGGTGCCAGGGGTGTTCCCGGTGTCAAAGATAGTGCTGGTGTGGAAGAAGACGTCAATGCCGCCAGCACTGACAAGAGTGCTAGTGCTGACACCTGTGCTGGACTCAGATCCGGTGCCACAGCTGGCATACTGAGGCACTGTTTTGTTGCCATATCCCTGGAGCAGGTGGGAACAGTGCTAAAAGTGCCTGGTTTATCACCGGTGCTTACATTCACTCGGTGGTAAGGATCGTGCCGGAGAGGCGCTTCTCTTCATTGAGGAAGGGGGCTCAGGCGATGCGCTCTGTTTTTCAGTCCTAACAGGGTCTGAATGAGGGGAGGAAAGCTGTGGCTGTGAAGGCTGCAGGGCCTTATCAAATAACAGCATCCGGAACCTCATTTCCCTGTTTGGTCTTGCTATAGCAGTTAACGTATAGTGAGGACACTTTTGAGAGATGTGTCCTTCCCCAAGGCAACAAATGCAGCGGGAGTGTCCATCTGAGGTGGGCATGGGCTCCCCGCAAGAGTTGCATTTTTAGAAGCCTGGAGAATCTGGCATGGTTTAGCTGTAATTTTTTTTTTTTTAAATAAAGACCGCGAGCCATGGAGGGCTCCATATGGGTTTTTTCCCCCTAATGTAATGAGACTACTATTACTAGAATAACTAAGTTAAAAACCAACGAACTTGAATCTTTTTCATTCTGAGAGGATAGAGGGAGAGGTAGCTCACTCGATTTGCAACCGAGGGCGGTTAGAAGAAACTGGCGGGAGCCGGACCGCACGCTTGAAGAAACATTGCGAAGGGCATGAGGCACATAATGCACATGCGGGGTCCGGCAGACTACTGCTAACAAATCTCTGATCTGCGGCACCAGGACAACCCTACACCAAGTCGATCACCCACAGGGACACTACTCGAAGAACCATGGGTGTTGGATCTGTATTCCATATTGGTAAAGCAGCCTGGAGTTGCGTGGCAGGGATATTGGGGCGGGTGGGGAGGGGGAGAGATAAGGCCATTGTCTTGAGGCAGGGGGGGAACCACGGCTGGCTGGGCCAGCATGGGGCTATGAGAATGAGTCTCGCTGTGTTCCTCCTTGAGTGTTGTCTGGTTGAGAAGGGGGATCGGAGGAAAGGTGTATAGGAATTGGTGACTCCATTTCATGGTGAGAACGTCTCCAAGGGAGCCCTTAACTATGCCAACTCTGGAGCAGTATAGGACACTTCGGTTTTGTGTTTGTGGCCAAAAAAAAAAAATTATCAGAGGATGTTCCATTGACTGAAAAATATTTCTAAGATTCGCTGGTCTATCTGCAACTCCTGTTCCTCAGTTAAGGCGCTGCTCAGTGTGTGTGTGTTTAGGGTGGCGGTGGTGTGTAGGGTGCCCAGTAGGTAATATACTTACAGTAATCCCATGGATGAGGCACCAATTTCACAGGGCAATAGCCTCCGTACCGAAGGCATGGGAATGGGCACCACCCTGCCTGTTCATGTAACATACAGGCAACGTTATTGGTATATATTTTAGCATCTCTGCCAGCTGTTAGTGCAAGGAAATGATAGTAAACTAGTTTCACGTTTCTGGGCTCCAGAATGTTTTGTGGAGAGCCCTTTCTTTTGATGTCCAAAGACCCTGCATCGTTGAATTTCCCATGTGCGCACCCCAACCCATGAGGGAAAAGTTTATGACCAGTGAAGGTTCCAGTTCTTGAAATGGAATTCCTGTGCACAGGTTCTCTGTTTTGTCCAAAGTAATGCAGTCTTTACTGTTAGGAGAGTCCTGATCAGGGGGCGGCAGTTTGTGTTTTAGGTTGTGTTGAGCCAGCTCTGTAGGCATTGCATGAACAAATGTGTATTCAGAACCACATCACGCCATGTGGCCGAGCAATTGAAGGCAATCTTGTGACATGACTTGTGGCCCAGGTCCCTGATTTTTACAAATCTGTCGAGAGACAAGGAGGTTATGTCCGTCCTTGAGTTGTGTGCCTATACACTGTATGAATTGCACCGGTGTAGCACAGACTTTGTTTTATTAGCAGACCTAAAGTGTGCATATCATAACCAGGTGGGTATTGCAACAGGAATCTGCTTCTGATTTCGACTTGATGAGGCAGTCATCAAGATAAGGAAACAAAATCTTGTCATTTTCCCCTAAGTAGGTAGTGACTACCACGAGCATCTTGGGAGAAAATCCTTGGTGCTATGTAGAGTCCAAATAGTATGACTGCATACTGGTAGCAGTGCATAGCTAGGACAAAGAGGAGAAAGCACCTGTGAGCAGGATGAATAGTAACACGAGAACAGGCATCCAGTAAGACACAAAAATCAGTAACCAGGCTACAGAGCAGGAATGATGGTGGCCAGTGTTACCTTTTTAAGCTTTCGCTTTTTTACGTATTTGTTGAGAGCCCTAATATCTAAAATGGGGCGCCATCCTCCATTCTTCTTCTGGTAAGGAAAAAGTGTGAGTAGAAACTACTCCCCCCATATCCATGTGGGACAACTTCTATAGTGCCCAAGCAGAGAAGGGAAACCTCCTGTCATAAAATCTCATTGTGAGAGGGTCCCTGAAGAGGAATGGCATAAGTAGGTGTGAGGGAGGAATAGATATAAAGGGAATGGTATATCCCACAAGGATTAATTGTAGCCCTCATCTGTCAGATGTTATTCTCTGCCATTTGACGCAAAAGGTCAGAAATTGATGACTGAATATGTTATCACTTGTTGGCACCTCTGGAACAGGTAAAGATGTTTTTGGTCCCTCAATGGAGGCCTCAAATTTGCTTATTCTGCTGAGGTGGCTGGTTTCTACTGTTGGTTTGGTTATGTCCATGCTGCTGCTTGTGGTTGCTATCTGCAGTGCTGCATCAGCTGTTCTTTGCACCAATGTTTCCGCCATGGTTGCTCAGTGCTGCAGTGGGCCCGAGCTTTTCTGAGGCGGGCAGAGTCAGGCATATAGTCTCAGTGTGAACTCTGTGTACATTGTTTAAAAATATCACGATCGATGCCTGAGATGCCTGGTGTATCACATGTACCGAGGTGAGGTGTGGTCTTCACTCTTGCTGCCAATTTCTTGCTCACACATTGCTTGGCCAACTGAGACTTGGGAGAAAAAGCATTTTAGATTTTTTTCCCTTTGTCAGATTTGGGCTTATTGGACCATTCACTGCCCAGATCAGAGAATGGATGTTATGCTTTTTCAAGCTTGAGCATTTTAAGGTGGAGGTATCTATCCATGAGAATACATACATGGAGCTTGGCATAATGATGACAGTCATGACTGCTAGACGTGGTTTTTCACTAAACATTTGAAGCACTTGGAATATCCATCCGATACAGGCAGAGTCATTACAGGCAGGGCAACGTTTAAACACAGGCATCACTGCACAACAGGGAAGCTAACAGGAACAACCGGGGGGAAACCATTGGAGAAAAGTTTGTTTTGTGATTTTTTTTTTAGGAAGACTAACTTGGATGAGAACTGAGGGTAACAGGAGAAGAAACAACTGAAAACCAACTACTTTGAGCTATGACATATAATGCTAAGTGAAGAACACTGCTGAGCTCCATCTTAAAGCAGGGATGGCAAGAAGAAACTGAGGGGAGGGGGACTGAGTATACACAGCTGCACAGCACAATACTACCCACCCTGCTTTGCCACCCTCTTCCCCCCCCCCCCCATCACCCCCCACCAGGTACTGCTGTAAATAATCCAGTCTGTGGCAGTGGAACACACAGATGCCTGATCTGGAAGACCCACATGGATGTCTCTTGAAAAAGGTCTCTCATTGCAGGGCTCTTCAAACTAAAACAAAAAATACCATTAGTTCATTTTATTGATAAAAATCAGGTGAACACCTTCAGATTTTCTGAAGTAGCACAAATGAGCACAATGAAGATCTGGACAGTAAAAAGATATTGGTGGGGGTGAGAAAGGAGTTATCGAGGTGAAAAGAAAGAGCACATCAATTATCCCAAATAATATTAAAAATTGTCCAGGGACAACGTTGTCCATAAATCACCAGTGTGCCCCTCCTAATATGGGGAACTTAACTGTTATTAGGATACTACATTCTCTCATACAGTCTATCACTCATAGTCAATCACTCGCAAAGCCCCCTTTCTATTTTTGAAAGAAGGGAACCATGAATTTAAAATAGGGCTGTTGATTAATTGCACTTAACTCACGCATTACAAAAATTGTAAAAATCATGTTAAACCATAGAATACAAAATGTATTAAATATTTTAAATGATTATATTTTCAAATATATTAATTTCTATTATAACACAGAATACAAAGTGTACACTGCACTATTAGCAATATTTACATAACAGTATCTTTCATTTCACCCCCACAAAAAAAGTACTACACTGAAAATTATCATGGAAGTGCAACTTACAAATGTAGAATTTGTTACATAACTGCATTCAAAAACAATATAAAACTTTAGGGGAGTCCTACTTTTTGGTCAGCCTATCGCAAAGCAAAAGTGAGAGATTTCTAAATAACTACAGACAACAAGCCCACAATTTAAGATTCTGAAGTGCTGTCTCAAATCTGAGGGACAAGGTATGAAGCATGCTTTCAGAAGCCTTCAAGAGCAACACTGATGCAGAAACTATAGAAACTGAACCACCAAAAAAGAAAACCTTCTGCTGGTGGCATCTGACTTAGATGATAAAATGAACAAGCACTGGTCTGCAATGCTTTGGATCATTATTGAGCAATCATCAGCATGGACATATGTCCCTGAAATGGTGGCTGAAGCACAAAGCCATGTGAATCTTTATCCTATCTAGCACAAATATCTTATGACAGTGGCTACAACAGTGCCATGTGAATGTCTGTTCTCACTTTCGGGTGACACTAAAGAAGCACCAGACAGCAGATAAATTTTAACTAAGCTTGTTTGTCTAAGTGATTGGCTGAGCAAGAGCTAGGCCTGAGTGGACTTGTAGGCACTAACACTTGATATTGTTTTGCTTTTTTAATACAATTATTTTACGTAATTCTACAAGTTCAGCGTTCATGATAAAAGACACTGCACTGTAGTACTTGTATTAGGTGAACTGAAAAATACTGTTTCTTTTGCTCTTTTTACTGTGCAAGTATTTATAATAAAAATAAAGCGAGAACTGTGCACTGTGTATTCTGCATTTTAATTGAAATCAATATTTGAAAATGCAGAAAACATCCAAAAATATTTAAATGGTATTTTATTAACAGTCTGATTAATTTTTTAATCACTTGACAGTCCTAGTTTAAAATACATTTTTAAGATACACATCTTTAACATACAGTCACGTGGAAATGGTAGTGGGACTGATCCATTGGATAGCTCTTGGGTTGTCCACATCCAGGTCCAAAAGAAGCATGAGCAGGTCTTCTGAGTGCTGGTGTCAACTCATCACAAACTCATATATGGGTTGGGGAAATGCCAAACAAGGAAGGTGATCTTGAGTATCTACGCGCACCAATCTCATGTTCAGATGCAGCAGCTCAGGCCAAAACTCTACCCTCAGTTATATCTCTGCACCCTTAATGAAGTCAGGAGTTTCACACTAAGGGCATTCTCTGGTACTTAATTTTGCATTGCCTTGAAATAGTCTTTTTGAGAAATTTTATTCAAAAGTTTTCATGCAGTTTTTTTTATTTCAATATCCATTCAGATCATAAAAATTCAACCAGCTACAATTAACTGCAATCAGTAAAACAGAAAAATAACCTGGCAAATAAATACCAAAATGTAATGCTCAAAATAAAAGTTTATTTAGCATATGAAAATGGTTCAAGTTAATTCTCTACACTCACTATATATTCATTATAAAGGTTTAAACATGTAAAAAAACCAAATGCCAAAATTTCTGAAAAAATACAATTAAATTCAAAATTCTGAACACTTGTGAGCAAAAGGAACAAGACCACCAACAATTAGTGAATATAATACAAGTCACAGTGTCTGTGTAAGTTTAAACATTAGCTAATGTAGCTTAGAAACATAGAAATCCACTTTATTCACTTTAACCAGTGACTGTAGCTTAGACAACATGAATTCAAACTTCCTAGAATTCAACTACTGCCCTTTTCTTTCAAGTATAAGGAAAGCAGGAGAGAGTTACCCTATAAGGGGGGTGAAAAGCATCAGCTGGTCATCAATTTGCAGTACAAATGTTAAGATAAAGAATTATTGATGATGGGTGGTACAGCAGGACAGCTGCTGTAGCATGTCTGGTGAAGATACAAAATAGTGACAGGAGAGTGCTCTCCCCTTTCAGCATACTTACTCCCTCCCAGCAAGAGGTGGAAGCTATGTTGCCAAAAGAGCATCTCCTGACAACAAGCACTAGCGTGGAGAGTGTTTAGGTGGAGGTAACTTGAGTCACTCAGGAGATGGCATTTGCACAACCCAGGGCAACATAAATTACAAAGACTTAAGCTGTAGTGTAGACCAGCTCTTATTTTCTAATGTATATTATAAAGCCCAGTTTAGTAAAACTGAGTAGCAGCATAAATACTTCATGGAATGTTTGATCAGTATGCTCAAGTTCAGTTGCTTTGCTGCATAGTTCTGTATGCAAAGTAAAAACAAAAATAGTAACATCTTACTGCTCCTTTCCCCCAAAATAAGAAAACATTGTTAAAAACAGAACTAATTAGACCAGCATAAATAGAAAATATTATGCTTAGGAATCTACCATTGGGTCCCATTGCACTGGCCATATTATTTCCATTGCCAGCAATGGAAAGTCTCTGAAAGGAGATTTTCCAGAACCAGAAAGTAAAATTGATCTATTCATAAAACAGTCTGGATGGCTTAAATGCTCTTGAGATGTTGCAAGCTTCAATTAAGGCCTGTAGTTTGAAAAAGAAAAAAAAATACATTTGATAACAGATAACATGTTTAACACTGACATTTTCATAAATAAGATCTTATTTGTGTAACAAAAAATGAATGCATAGTGAAGATCAGCAACACACACATTTGGTTTGCACAAATGCATTTTGTTGTTTTATGATTAAAGTAGTCCTATTTTGAACAGCTACTATCTAGGCTTTTGCTTCTTTTTGCCAGATACATTTTCCTGTAGGTCTGAAACATTGAGTCTTTGTCTGGAACATGAAGAGACTCATTTCCCTCAAGGATCTGTATTGCTGCATCAAGTGGAATATTGTCATCAACTGAAAGACAAACATGAAACATTTATCATTTACTTATAAACTGAGCTATGTTTTACCTGTTAAAATAAAGTGAAATACAAATGCAAGTATTTGACTCCAGAATCAGTGTTTTCCATGTGAAGTGTTTAAGACAACCCACTGTGAAAACAATTACTACATAACTTGATTTACTAAACAATCTAGCATTTAAGTCTCTACCCCATAGTCATATGTAGACTAAACAGTTTAGGTTTGTGTACACTATGGAATTATAGCAAAATATTCCCACTGATGCTACCGCTGGTTCAGCTGAACCCAAATGGAGCATTAGGACAATAAAAATCTCCAGAAAACACCAGTTACATCTGCATTCAGCTCCCATTGGTGCAGCTGAGCAAGTGTCAGTGCTAGTGATAATATTTTGCTAAAATCTCTTACTGTACATTAACCATTTTCAAAGCAAAGAAAAATGTATTTTATATTTTATTCCAAGATAAAAATCAAGTCATTTCACCTTGAGCTGTTTCTTCAGTTTTTCTTTGCTTCATTGGGATATAATTTAACCAATCTTCCTTTTTACTTTTGACTCCTAAAAATAAAAAAAATTAAAAATTGAAGTGAAGGATAAATCTTACAATTACCACTCATCATTACCACTTATAAGCACACAAGCCACGTATAATAGGAAAGCAAGCAAGTGTTCAGTCTTAAATTGTTCTTGAAGTGGCCAAATGCATGTCACTCTTTTACAGTTATCTTGCAGATCCCTCCCCCCACCCACCAGACTAGGATGGGGGAGCTCAGGGCTTCTGTACTACAGGGATGGGGGTGTCTTAGGTTTTAAGCCCTGTGGGAGGGACCTGCTGGAGCTTCAGAATGAGCAGGGCTGAAAACCCCAAGACTCATCTGGCACACCCAGTTCATGAACTTTTTAAGATTACCATGTGCAGCTCAGAGTGTCACCCCTCATTTACAGTGTTAGTATGAACATGGAATCTAAAAGACTAGAATTACTATATTAATTTCACAGAACAACAATACATCATTATTGTTCAACAATATCAATTCTTCCCCATCCCCACCCCACAAAAAGTATC
The DNA here is from genome assembly GCA_030068395.1 of Apalone spinifera. Lineage (NCBI taxonomy): Eukaryota > Metazoa > Chordata > Testudines > Trionychidae > Apalone > Apalone spinifera. The sequence continues at coordinate 96,457,964 of CM057845.1, forward strand.
AAGGGTGTCTGGTTTTAAGCTCAATACCAGCAATAAACCACTTTTGGCTTTGCATCTCAGCATCGAACCTGTTGCCTCCTTTCATCTGCAAGACCCCTTGTTATTGTTTACATAGTTTCACAGATGAGAAGAAAGTTTAATTTATACTGTACCTGCCACAAGGCATTTGTCTTTTTCAGATGAGTGTGTGATATCCAAACTCTCCCCATCAGTGGCTGTATTTCTGAACAATATCTCTGGACACAACTTAAATTCGAGCATTTGTGGTTTGTGTAGTTTATCCTCTTCTAATGTTGAGCTATTAGTTTTCAAGTCCTGGATGAGCTCTGGAACGTTATTAGATTTAATATGCCATACAGGTTTGACAGATGTTGTGTCTAGTTTTGTCAGACAAATGCTTTCTTGGGCAGTACGTCTAAATGCAACTCTATTCAGATAGTTTTTTTGTTGTTCCCTTTGAAGAGAAATTTTCAATCTATTAGTTTTTCTACTTAACTGTGGATTTTTTTCAGATGGTTTCTCTCTGTTTGTAACATCCAAGTCTTTCTCTCTGCCAGAAAAGTAGGTTTTAGACTTTTTAGAAGGGCGCCCTTTTTTTTTCTGTGGTTTGGAAATATAATTATGATTTGCTAAGAAGTTTTTATATTTCCAGACATTTTCTTCTTTTGATGTTGCAAATTTCTCAGAATTTGCCAAATTAGTGCTTTGTTTATTATACCCTGAATGTTCAAAAGTCTCTGTTTCATATTTGATTCTTTCGCTTTCCAATTTTGGTTTTTTTGTGTCTCTCTTTCCAATCATATTTTCTTTCCGTTTTCGTCTATATAAACGTTCCTGTAAAGGTAAGACTTTTACAGATTTATGCTGAGAATGTTCATATTTTTTTGTGCTTGCATTTGGGGATTTTCTTGTAGTTCCATGATGATGATCCAATTTATATTTTATTTCTGCTGACAGTTTTGTCTTCTCTTTAATTTGTACATTTTTGCTAAATGTGTAATTAAGTCTCTTAACTTTGTGAGTTTCACCTGCACTTTGTTCACAAAGTTTTTTATGATTATGTTCCTCATGTATGTTACTTTCTTTGACCTCAACAGTTTCTGAAATTTTTGAATTGTGGACACGTCTCTCAGATTTCATGACTAAGCCTTCTATTTGATCTTTTTCAAAAGAATACTTTTTACAGAATTTTTCTTTTTTTTCAGTTGATATTATCAAATGTCCTCTGTTTGCACGATGGACCTTTCCTGCAGCAAATGGCTCCCTTGTGCATTTCTGAGGATCTATTTCCTTGGTCTCAACTTCTTTTCCTGAAGAGGGAGTCAATACATGGAGTTGCATCTCTCCCTTCTGCTGGCCATTCATTCTTTTAAATTTATCAGGTTCTCTTTTCTCTGAAGGATGAAAAGGTCTAATTACTTCTACATGTGTTTTCACTGATTTCTTAACATCTTTGTTTATAGTGGAGTTTGGGGCACGTTTTCTCTCTTTGTCTACTATGGCAAGATTTTTGCTTATATCATGTAATTTGACGGGAAGCTGCAGATTATTTTCCATTGCACAGGGTTTTTTTGTTATGGGACCAGTTCTACTACTTGTTTCCTGTCTCCCTTTTAAGACAGTGTTTTCAGATTCTGGCGACTGATTGCCACCATTTTGTTTTTCTGAAGTAATATCCTCTCTAGAGTTGCATGAGCACCCTGGCACTGCATAAACTGCAGCTAACCAACCCATTAAACAACAGTATGTAAATTTTTTCTCTTGCTTTGGGGCTGATGTTTCCTGTGTGTTCTTTTCCCTCTCCATGTCTAGATTCTGATCTGGCTGGATATGGCTTTCTAAAGTCTCCCTCTTTGATGAATTAATTTTCATCTCTTGATTTTCAATGTTTTCCACCATAACTTTGTTAGACGACTGGTGACTATGTTCCGGGAACAGTTCTTTCATTTGTTCTGAATTTAATATTGTGATTTTTATTTGGCTTATTGGGTCCTTAGAATCACAGCTTTTGCTATCAGCATGAGTTCCTTTTTCAACTTGTTTCTCTGATGGCTCTCTCACAAGATCTTCATTTTTAGTGAGCTCTTTCATCAGTACATCTGCACCCTCAATCCCATAAGGAAACTCTTTTAAAAGTTCAGTCAGCTGATCATTTAGAGAGGTTACAGGTACTACACTATCATCGCTAATCCCATTAGCCACTGTATTTTCACCTTCACTTAGTATATGTTCTTGTTTATTTTCTTCTTTTGCAGTAGAACAGGCATCTATTTCACCAAATATGTTAACGGACAGGTCTTCTTTGTTTCTGATCAAGTCCTGGCTAACATCAACAATATTTTCTCCATTCTTGGAAATGGTATTTTGCGTCATTTTTTGACCTGAGCTACTAATAGTTTTAGAAGTACCTTTATTTTTTTCCACTTCAAAAATCTTTTCAATGCACTGACTAATATCACACAAGTATGTCTCTAAACCTGGTGCATCTAATGATTTTGTTGAAGATACTGCTTTAGATGGAGTATTTTGTAATGGCAGACAACTCTCCCCCTCAAACACATTGGCTTTCATTATAGAGTCTCCTTTACAAGCGTCCAATTGTTGTTCCTTAGGCTTTGTATTAGAGATATTTTCGTCTGACAAGGCATTTTTCTCGAAATGCTTGCAAGGCACAGAACAGAACATATTGGCTATTTGTGAATCATAAGATGCATCACCTTCAACAAGTGAACATACACTGGAAATCTGTAACATATTGTCCTCTGATACAATTGTGGTAATGGCCCTAGGTTCTATTAAGTCCTCAAAAACTTTATTCTTTGTCTGATATTCTTGAGACACTGGACTTGAACCATCTGTGCTTGTTTGGGACAAAGAAGTTTTGTTTTGTAGACTCATCTGCATATTAGTTTCTCTCATTTCTTGTGCAAAATGATCATCGTTCCTTTTGTTTCCATCATATAAGCAGTTTGAATACACAGCATCTTTTACTATTTTGTTTCCATCAGCTGATTTAGTGTACAGCTTATCTGAGTCCACTTTCTGTATTGGAATACATGTATCTGATACTAAGTAAGTAGTTTCCACTATTCCTTTGTTGGTATTTCCAATTAATGAAACATCTTTTTGTTTATCTTCTTGTAGACTATGCACACTATCTCCTTCAACCACTGGGTAAATTATTTCAGCAGAAAGTGTTGGATTTTTTTCTTGATGTTCACTTGGAGTTCTCTCTTTGGAAAGTATTAAAGGAGAAACTACAGCAACTTGGGGTTCAAAACCCTTTACCAAGTTGGAACCCAACATATCAGGTTTTTGCCCAACAGGGGTAGTAGAAGACAGAGTTGTTTCATTTGTGCTTATTGTAACTTTATTTTCATCATCTGTAGCCATTGCATTTTGGATGTTTTCCAAGATATGACATGTGCTCCGATCATGAAATCCTTCGGAAGATGATGAAATCATATTTGAGTCTATTTTTTTATATGACTGATTGTATTGAACGTCCACAGAGTCTGAAGGACACTTTTTCCACAAAGCCAGACATGCTGCTAGCTCTTCCATAGAAGTATTACAGTTCATTTTAGAAAATGAGTTTCCAGTAACAACTGCTGGTGGTGTATTCTCAGCAACACCATGTGTTACATCCAGTTCAGTTCTTTCTGAAGCAAGAGGACTTATGTAAGTAGTACTGAGTATCTTATTATTCAGAGTTTTGCTGTTCTCAGTTGGCTGAGAACAAATGTCTTTACTGTGCTGATCCAATTCAGGACATGTTGATATTGAACACTGGACTGCCTCAACAGAACCTTTTGCTTCACTGTTGTTGGGCAATGAACTTCCTCCTAACAGTATTAAATTTGAAGTCACTTTTTCATTCTGAAATAGGGTATGCACTTCATTAGCAAGATTACCAGACTTTTTTTCTTGCAAAATACTCATGCTACTTAAAACAGACTGGAGAAGTGAGGCTTCCCCCGTGCTAACTGATACATTTTTTGGTGAGACTCTGTCAGAGCTTCTACATTTGCTAAAATCCAAAGTGTTTTCAGTGCATTTCATGCTCTCTTGCATAGGGTCAGCAGCTGGCGCATTCTTTGGACCTAATACTGAAGTTCTTTCAAGATTATTTGAGTGAACTGGGAATTTATCCTGATAGGAAATCAAAACAGAGCTTGAAGCAGAATTTCCTTGATTAATCCTACGACTGTTCCATGTCTTATCTAAAACTTCACTGCCAGTCTTGGTAATGTTTTTGTCATTTCTTTCTTCAAGTGAAGATTGAAGAAGTGGCAGTTGCGGACTCTTCATTCCTGATGTACCAGTGTGTGAAGATGTTTCAGTCTGATTGGCCACATGTGGAAAAAGTTTAAGGTTATCTTTTTGATTACATGGAGGAAGATCAGAGGTCATTTTATTATGTTCTGAAGATGCCAAAAGTTTTTGTTTTATTAAAAAAACCCTTTCAAGTATTGCATATTTTTTTTTAATTTCCAGCAGTTTTTGAGCTTCCATAGCCAGACTCTCTTTTGTTACTTTCAATCTATGATCTGTTGATGAAATAGTTTTAGAATTATCAGGCAAATCTGTTGAACCACTAATTGGGCTCTCTTGTACTGATGCTATTTTATTCTGTGGCTGAGAAGGAACGGTCACAACTTCTTGCGTGCTGTTAAAATGTCTTCCTAAAACATATGTTGAAGGTTTAGCTGTTTCACTGAAAGATTGCTTTGCTATCACATTTCCATTTGAATTATATACATTTCCAGGTGCCTGACTAGTTTCTCCAGATTCTAGTGTCTGCCAGTGCTGCTGTACATCCTTTATGTAAGTAGCATTACTCTGATCTGATGCATGTTTCTGCTGGTTTTGTAGATGTTCATTAGATATACTTTGGACTACCTGTTGAAGTCCTGTCAAAGATTGTGCCGTAGCTCTAGAATCATAACTAGCAGGCATCATATAGGGTGGAGGATTTCCATTATGATCTTCAGAACCAATTTGGGCAGATGCATATTGCTGTGATTGTACAGTTATTGCAGTGTTTGGACTTGATGAATGTGTACCCTGAAGTGGAGTTCTTGGACAGTGTACTTGCTGCTGGAGATGTTGCGTGGGCAAAGCAAAAGTCAAAGAGTTTTGTTGAGAATTTACACACTCATTTGATGATTGATTAACAGGTACACTGGCACACTGCTGAGAAGAGGCAGGCCCATTCAAGTTATATTGGGGTACCCATCCTACTGGCAGCTCCTTTGAAGATGCACTGCATGCTTGGTTACCCTGATAAAACATCACTGTTCTTGTAAAATTAGGTTGTGCTATTTGAGGTTGCATAGGATAAGCATTTATGGTCACATACTGATTCTGTGGCTTCTGAGGTATACCCTGTACATTGTTTCCAGGGCTTGCTTGTGATGATACATTAGCTAGTCTTGATTGGGAAAAAGCATGCATGTTGGAGACAGTGTTTGGCCAAAGATTCAAAGTAGTCTCTATGGGCACACGTGTAGCCTGTTTAGGAGCAGCCCGTCTCATTTGTACACGTGAAGGTGGATGCCTCTCAAATGAACGTTGCGAGGTAGCAAAAACTCTAGTGGGTACAGATTCTTTTGGAAATGCTTGCTGCAATGTTTTGTATCCTTCAGTATTCTGAAAAGGCGATCGATTTGTAACCATGTTCATGTTGTTAGACTGCAGAAATACCGACTGGTTACTTACAGGGTAAGTACAAGAATTCTGAGCAGAGTATGTGCTTGTCTGAGGGAAAGCACATGGATTAGAATAAGTCTGAGAAAAATGAATTCCATGATTTCCCAAACTATTTTGACACTGCAAGTTATTCTGATTATCAGCATTTTGGGGTGGTCTTACATTCCAGTCCATCCTGTCTTGATGTTGCTTTTTGCTCCGTCGAATTTAAATTCCAAATTCTAAAAAGATGTCAAAATATTAATTATATTTATACTAATAAATGGTTTTATTCAAACAATTAGTGAATTTTTTAAATTGCTACATAAAGCAATTTCACTTATGAGCCATAACACTGACATCAAAAATTCCAAATGCTAAAAAGTATATTAAACTTCTTTCCCAGAATATGATTAAATTATGAAAGAATGAAGCCACAGCATATGAAATTTGGGTTTTTTAATTTCTTCTCACTCCTTTTTGCTTAACAAGAACATGTCTATAATAATAGGCTGAAATAAGCAACAAGCACAAACAGTTGAACTCAAACATTTACAAATATCAACTCAAAGACTAAAAGCATAAGGCACCTTATAGAAAGGGGCTTCACTATAAAAAGTCTCTAATATATAAAAAAGCATACTCCCAAATATGAAAAAATGCAAAAGAAAATAATTTGTGATTAAGAGAGTTCTCACTCAAATACGTGCTTCCTATTTTTCTCCAGGTCCATTTGAGATGTTATTTTCCCTCTCTTGACAGTTAACTGATCACTAATTGCTGTATGCAACTTCATAAATTACTGTTTCATTAGTTTGATACTCAGCAAGGGATGTGACAGGTTAATGGATAAGCATCACCCTTCGTAATGGGTTAACTGGCTTTCAAACAAAAGGGCTCTTATGTTCTTATTTAGGAGAAAGCATTATTTATGAGACTTGGAGGTTTAAAGGAGAGGAGCCAATTTCATATGGGCAATAGAAAGTACACAATAAAAGAGTTCTTCCCAAGGAGCATCAACTCTGGGGAACCTTCCACAGTTCATGATCTCCTTCTTCCCTCAATCCTTAAAAAACCTTTAGAAAGCTCACTGAGAAGTGTCAATAATCCCATTTTGTGTAGGGTGCCAATCAAGACCTCCTCTTCCATGCAAACCCAAGAATTTCCCTTTCTAGTCTGGAACAGGACCATCATTCACAAACCTATGTGGGACTGGTGACTTTTTGGCAGTTTCAGATCTGCCTTATCTTAAAGTGATTCTCTTACTGATGTTGAGGTTGTTTGTACCCCACAAGCCTATAAAGTTCCTCCATGCTCCTGAATTTAAGGGGGAGACTGGCTCCACTTCAGGAAGGGTGTTTACAGGTATCCTGAGACGCATCCATAATCAGTAAGGGAACGGAAATAATTCCCAGATCTTCTTTCTCCCCTACTCCCTCCCATAGCTGCATGATCTTCCTACCCACTCCACCAAAACCTGCTAACGCAAATCACTTGCTGACTATATAAAAGCCATAAAGACCAAGGGAAGGCCAGTGAGCTTGGAATAGCCAGAAGTAAGGATGTTAAAATGCGGTTACCGTAATTGACTAGTCGATGGAATTTCCATCAACTAGTTGATAGGCACTTCCTCATTCCTCCTTTGAAATGTACAAGATCCTCCGCTGGGGCTCTTGTACATTTCAAATGAGAAATGCAGAAACCCGCGTACAGCCTGGGGCTAGCGGGAAGTCCCGCTGACTCTGGGCTGCACATGGGTGCCTTCTCTGAAAAGCAGAAGAGTCCCCACCAGGGGCTCTTGTGCATTTCAAGGCCATGGAGCCCAGGATCAGTGGGGGACTCTGAGTCCCCCCACTGACCCCGGGCTCCACGCTATGCTGCATGCTGTTAGAAGCCCGGGATCCTGCGGCATTTCCCCAAAACCTGGGGTCAGCTGGGAAGACCCCAGCTAACCCCGGGTTCCCGGGAAATACCGCGGGGAGCTCGGAATCAGCTGTGGACTCCCCAGCTGCCCCTGGGCTCCTCACAGCTGCCCCTTTGAATCGTGTCCATGCGTGGTTTAAAGGGACAGCCGCTGAACAGCTGATCCACGGACCTGTGCAACCCTAAACAGGACCTGTGCAACCCTGAGACAGTGGAATTCCTCCTTTGCGGAGGAAGGAATAAACTTATAAGAAAAGATCAGATGGAACAAACAAACTGATCACTGCCAATTTATAATTTAATATCTAGTATAAAAAGACTTAAGTCTATCCAAGAGTTATTATGTATGCCATTGTACTGTGGAAACTGTTTGCATCTGATCCAATTAACTCACATTTGATCCCTGCTTTGTTCAAAGTTGCATCTTACTTTAGTGACAAAAACAAACACATAGGTTTTGTCTACACTGCCGGCTTCGCCAGCAGAGCCTATGCAAATGAAGCGCAGATTAGCATTTTGCCGCGTTTCATTTGTATAATGTCTGCAAATGCCTCTCCGCGACAGGCATAAGGATCTTGCGCAAAATGGGTTTTGCTCAAAAAACTTATCTATGCTGCTTCTTTTTGCGCAAAAACCCCTTGAGCAAAAAGAAAAGGCAGAAAATATGCTAATGAGATCATGACTTATGCTAATGAGTCCATCATTAACATATTTTCTGCCAGAAGAATTGGCAGTGAAGATGAAGCCTTAGTGCTTTCCCCTCTTTTCAGCATGTCAGTGTCAATATAGTCCAAAAGGGAAGCATGGTCACTTCTGAAAATTTTGCCCAAGTGACGCATAAACCTAGTCCCATTTTCAGAAGTCACTTCAGTTCCTAAATGACTAACCTAGGTCTACAGTTGGAATGCTCTGATGATACAACTATATTGTAAATATGCTCCAAGCATAGGTACAGCTGTGTTTTGTTGGTATTAGTGCATCCACGCAAGGAGATTCTGCTGGCACAACTATGTCTGTCACAAATCACGTCCTTCCTATCCATATACACAGGCAAAAAAATTGTAGTGCAGACCAGGCCAAAGTCTTATTAAAAATCCATGTGATTTAGGTGCCTACCTGCCTAGGCCATCTGAAAGCAGGACTTAAGAATTTAGTAAAATATTTGTGAGCAGTGGTAAAATCATGAACAAGTTCAAAGTGCCAAAAACAAAAGCACCAAAATACACTAACCATGCAGCAGTTATATTAGTAATAAGTCAGTTGCACTGTACAGACTGACCTTTACTCTCTTACCTGACTTGAAGTAACTGTGCTATTCAGTGACAGGCAAAGTGAATCCAATTTATATTTCAATTCTTAAGCATCACCCACTTGCAGTACCTGGCAAAAATTAAAAGTAGAAAGATATTAATTTATTTGAGGATCTTCTTGAACGTGGCCTTTGATTTCTGAATATTTTAAAATAACTGACCACATACTTGAGTACTAATTTTAAGGACAATTCTGTTTTGCGTTTGGATGTAATAAGAAGCGCCACCAAATATCTTTAAATAAAACCTCACTTAAGTTGGTTAAAATCAATAGTTAATGCAACACTATAAATTATACACCATATTATACACTATACTGCAGAGGTTTGGTGGTTCACTTCACTTGTGACCAACACCCGAAATTCATATATTTAATATAGCAGTAAGAGAATGAAAATCCTCCCATTATTTGAATTTTATTCTGAATCAGTAAGCCAAATGGCATTTATAATTAATTTATCAATGAGTAGTGTCAGCAGGGTCCTTTACACAAGCACTATAACAGTGTGGCATCAAAGAATGCTAGTGCTAATCTAACAGATGCCACTTGGGAAAAAATTCTAGCAACTGTTTATGTGCCCAACACCACCTACATTGGAAAGAACATGCACCTAAAAAGGTGCGAAAACCTACAATGTGCCTGTTACATCGTAATCTGTCATTTGTTCTCTTATGACTAGAAGGCAAAAACAGGTTAGCCAGGGTCATCTTCTGCATTCTGTTACCACAAATGCAGAATTTAAGTACCCGCAAAATAGCACAGCTATTGCCCCCTACCAAATTTATCAACAGTTCCCCCAAAACAGCCCACCTGTTCACTGATGAATTCTCCTGAGATGGGTCTCCAAGGCAGTCAGTTAGTATCTTGGGTTTGCAAGAGATTTTCTATTTAGGAACTCTCCAGAACAGGCTGGATCTATAGCCCCTAGCAAAAAGTTCCACAGGTTGACTGTGAACAAATAACTTTTGTTTGTCTTAAATCTACTGCCTATACAGTTCACTGGGTCAGCTTCTTGTGTTGCTAGTGAAGGATAAAGAACATTTCCTTATTCTATTTATCCACACCATTCTCTATGCTCTGGATCTTTATATCTCCCCACCCATTAGTCCCATGGTATCCAATCAGTTCTGAAGCAGTAGCCACTGTAGCCAACTAGCCACACCAGCCAAACAGCCATATTGTTCAAGTCAACAACAGGCCAAATAGCCACATGTGGCTAGTGGCTAATATGTTGGACATCACAGCTTTAGTTATTTCTTTTCCAAGATGAAAAGTCCCCAATCTTGTTAATCTCTCCTCATATGGAAATGGTTCCTTACCCCTAATAATTTCTGTTGCCCTTTCAGTACCTTTTCTAAATCTAATATATCTTTTTCAGATGGGGGTGATCAGATCCACACACAGTATTAAGTTTTTATCCAAAGTAAAAAAACGGTGTATTCGTAAGACACTGAAAAGGTGGAAAAGCAACAATTGAGATAGTGCACTTATACACTGATTAAGTGTCAGGAAGAAAGCGTTAACAGTTCTGGCAAGGTGGTGATGGCACAAACAAAAATATTTCACAAAGAATTTAGCCTGCAGCATGAGTGTGACTACTTGAAAATAAGACTTCAGAAATTTAAGAACACATATAGCATTAGTTAATCGTGTGTACAGTGAAAAAAACCTGCAGATACTAGGGATGTTAGTGTGTAGTCAACTCCGCGATTAACTGATAAGTTTGGGCTCTGGTTAATCATATCAACTACAAGCTACCCCACCCGTTGCTGCGGGGGGTGGAAGCCGATGTCCATGGTGAGCTGGCTTTTAAGCTAGCTCCCCACACGTGCCAGCTTCCATAGAGCTGTCTGCCCCCCTACCCCTTGCTGCCTCCCACAGAGGGAGCACCAGCTCCCACCTCCCCTCCACCCTGCGTGTAAACATGTACTTGCTATTAATTCCAGCACTTACACATTTACACAAATGAATGATAGTAACCCTAGCAGAAACATAAGCTGCCGCTAACTACATTGATGAATTTGTACAGTCAGCTAAGAGTGGAAAAAAAAGACATCCGCTGAGCAAGTACACAATGCTGAAGAAACAGCTTTCTACCCTGTTTTATGCCTAAAAAAGCTTTGGCTACTGATGCAGAGGAGCCACCATCTGATACAAAGTGGCTAAATGACAAGATAACTGTCCGTGGTTGTAGCAATGCAGTAAGTATGCACAAATGCAAACTCACAGTTATTGGGGAAAGTATGAACCCATAGTCATTTAAAGGGTGTCACCACAAGTGGCACGTGAGCTAATTTTCACTCGCATGCAAGGTGGGATCTCAGACCTACCCCTCCTCCTCTGTGCAGCTGGGAGCCTGTGCCAGTGTTCCCTCAATGTGCACACCTACGAGGCATGCACAAAAATTCTAATCTAAGCCCACCCACCTCTGCAGCAGCACTCACTTCCTCCTGCTCCTGGAAGGTGAGTGTCGTGGCTACTCCCACTGACAGTGATGGCATTAGTCTAGGGTCACGTTGAGGGGCATCTGCTCTTGCGGCCAAGGCCACATTGGGGGTTAGCTGCCGCTGGGGCTGAGGCCACATTGTGGGTCAACTGCCATCAGCATTTCAGGTCTAGAACATGTGACAGGCGGGCACGTTTCTGCTGCGGCATGTTTAAGCTGCAGCTGGGCAGATTGCTGCGAGGGAGGACTGGAGTGTTGAAGCTGTGGGTGGGCGAATTCATTGGAGACAGGGACAGGCCTGTGGCCGCACTGGAGAGTGACTGCTTGGGTAGCTGCTCTGGAGTGCCGAAGGTTGCCTAACCCTGACTGGAGGCTTGTATGCTGCTTAAAGTATCAAACTACGAGCCCGAGACTGGAGAACTCTGCAAGGCAAAGCAAAGCCAAGGATCACACTAAACGTCATCTTAATTTATTTATTAACTAGCCAATTAGCCCACCATAAGACGGGATTTTCAGGCTTCCTGCCCGGACCCACCTGACCGCTGCTGCCGCCGGGCCCAGCTGACCACCGCTCC
>CM057845.1:96470009-96480375 GCA_030068395.1 Apalone spinifera
CGTGTATGTCAGCGTTACGGACGCACAGACACTGGGCTACTATATATATGATGAAGCTGCTGTAAGTAGGAGTATTAATGATTTTTAAAAATATCACCGGCACACTGACCTGTAAATAGAAGTGCATAAGTTAAATGTCACCATACCACTTCTGAAAGGTTCCTGACCCATCTCTTAGCTAATCCTTACAGCTTGTTTAATTAGTTAATTTCTACACCTAGTTATCACCAAAGTATTTGGTACAGAAAGCAGCAGTAAGAAACATCTAGAGTTGCCCCTTGATGTCATTTTCTCATTTTATATTACACAATGCATGCCCCCTATTTTGGAACATCATGGACACAGACCATAAAGATGATGCAGTAAGTCTATTCCGTTTTACTTCAACATAACAGTTTTCCCAAGGGAAGCCCATCTTATACTTGTTTTTTCAAAAAACAGGAGGTGACAGTGAGTTCAGTGGGGCTCACTCCAAAATTAAATGCACTCTAGACAGTCTTCAGCTTTTTTGGTCATTTGGATTTGGATATGCATCCTTGCTGGGAAAAAAAAAATGTACAGGCAGCCCCCAACTTGTGACGTAATTGCTTCCTGGGATAGCGTCACAAGTTGGGGTTGTCACAACTCGAGCCCGCATTTATGAGAGGCGTCATATGCTGTTGTAAATGCAGGGCTAAGGACATAAGTCGGGGGATTTCAGCCCCTTCTGCACTTATGGAAAATGTTGTAAGTGTGGAGGGTTGTAAATTGGGCCGTCATAAAGCAGGGGCCTCCTATAAATGATTAAATAGAGTGAGAAGAACTGAGACTGACTATTCAAAATAGTTTTTTTAAGTTCTGTTTCAAGATCCTATTTAAGCGTAAAGAGACTTTGACTTTATCTACAAAAACTTCAGCGTCATCTGTTGGTACTTTTATAGCAGCAGTGCTTCAACAAAACATCTCTCAGAGAACCAAATATCAGTAACAAGCAAAACATTTCAATCATCCAGTAAATTCCACACAATGAATGAGTTTTTTCGAGGGAGGCATCTGCAGTCAACTGGCTCAATGGTTGTTGGCGGTGGAAAGGTACCCCTGCCATGAGATTTTGTGGTTTCGTCCACCAGAGTAGAGATCTGCGGATGAATGTGGTCGGAGTTACTATTTTGTGACTGCTGTGCTTTGAGGGGATATATAGTGACACCAACCAATGTTGAAGAAAACACAAATGAAGTCTTGCATGCTGGACCACAAAAGTGGTGGTGGCCATATACCCTATAAGTTGTAAACAAGTGCACACTGACACAGTATGAGCATGCATAACGATGGTCGTTAGATCTTGAATTACTTGGAAGGGTTCCAGAAGTAAGTACGCTCGAGCCGTGATGGAATCTAGCCACACCCCTATAAGTGTTATGATCTGAATAGGCTCTATCATTGATTTTTGCTCATTGATGATAAAGCCGAGGGGACTGGAGGGTCTGCCTGGCTAGTGTGATCATATGGGATGTCTCTTCTCATGATCGACCCATTATGAGATAATCATCGCGGTAAGGGAAATTTATAACCTCCTTGTGACGTAAATGTGCCCCTACAACAGACAGAGTCTTCGAGAAAACCCTGGGAGCAGCTGCAAGGCCAAACGGCAGCACACGGTACTAGATGTGACTGTCACCGATGACAAAACGAAGAAACCGCTTATGAACTGGGTGGATGGCGATGTGGAAATAGGCGTCCTGCAAGTTGAGGGCTGCAAACCAATCATCCTTGTCTAACGAGGATAATAAGGTAGCGAGGGTCACCATCTTGAATCTTTGCTTTCGGAGATGCCGATTCAATTTCCTGAGATTGAGAATGAGTCTCTATCCTCTAGACTTCCCCGTGAGAAAATAACGAGAATTGAACCTCTTCTTTGGAATTGTGTTGGAATGACCTCTATAGCACCAATGAACAGAAGACAATGGACCTCCAGTTTCAAAAGGTCCTCGTGAGAGGGGTCCCTGAAGAGGGACAGGGTTGGCAGGGTCATGGGCAGAATGAACATAAATGGGATGGTGAGCCCTGATGACACAAGCTGCAACACAGCCTGGAACGGTCATAGGCAGTTGTGGAAGAGGTACGGGACGGGACATGATGTTTTGCCTATGTAGGAAGGACTGGTAGCATACCCTCAACCGAGAAGTCAAACCTGCTGCTTTGTGATCGCCGGATTGGTCGTACAAGGAGGCTAGGGGCACCTGTGTTGTGGGCGCTGCCTTGAACGGAATTGATGCAAGACAAGATGTTGTTGTCTCTGAAAGGGGTAATCATACCTTCTTTGATACGGGTAGTACCTCTTACACCTAAAGGAGAGTGTGTACATGCCAAGGGTACAGAGTGTCGTCTGAGAATCTTTCCCCAAATGGAGGACCTCATCCATTTTGTCCACGAAGAGCTTTTGCTTTTCAAACGGGAGGTCCTCCACCTTGTTCTGGAGCTCTTTAAGGACTGCAGTCGAAGCAAGCCAGGATGACCTTTTCATCGTGATTGCCGTTGCAGTTGTTCATGCAGCTGTGTTTGCCACGTCTCGGGCTCTGCGGAGGAGGGGTTGGTTGGTGTGCCCGCTGCTGCTTCAATTCCACTGGAGCGGCCTGATGGGTCAGGGAGCTATACAAGCATGATGTGACAGTGAATGACGGCAGCAGTGCAGAGAGTTGGCCGCTCTATGATGGTGGTCGTAATATCAGTCCAATCGAGATGGTGATAAGCATCTGGATGACCTGATGCTATCGTATTGTCTGCGGTAACCAGCATGAGACATTGTAATGGCGAGTAAGAATAATGTCATCATTGCCCACAGGAAGGTGATGGGGAATCTGACTGGTGCCAGGGCTTTCCCCAGTGCCACTGCAGTTGTGCACCTGTTGGTTGATCCTGCTGCAGCACCACTGGTGCCGGCAATGGCGCCAAAGCTAGTGACTCGGTGTCATGTTGGACCTCTCAGTGCTGGTCACTCTGGTGCCAGTCGCAGCACTATTGTCAGTGCTGGCTGTTCTTGTAGGGCCGGTGCCTGCAGAGGACGGGAGCCACCGTCCGGTTCCAATGAAGGTTTTGGTGCTGCTGGCGACCATGCCGGAGCCGTCACTTTTTTGGCTTCTGTGGCTGGAGCCAGAATGGAGGAGCCCGGGACAAGCCCAAAAGTACCCGGCCTGCCTCCCCTGCTGATCCTGGTGGTTAGTCCAGGCAGCAAAGAGCGAGTAGGAGATGCCCATTTCTTTTTTTGTGTGGCTAATTTAGGAGAGGAAGACCTGCACTTCTCCGTCCCTCCCACCTGGGGAGTTGCTATAGGAGCATCTGGTTGAAGCGCCTTATCAAAAAGCAGCATCTTGAGGCGCATTTCTCTGTCACGGGGAGCTCTGGCCTTGAGTTTGCTGCAATGTGCACACTTCTGTGGGATATGGGCTTCCCCCAGGCATTGTATACAAGTGGAACGGCCGTCAGAGGCTGGCATCACCTCGCATCAAAGGGCGCATTTTTTAAAACCTGATAACCCAGGCATGGAGCTATAAGTTTTCTAGTTCTGTCTTTTCTTCTCTCTTTTTTTGAAGCGGGAAGACGCCGCTATCTCAAGGAGGGCGGCAAAGCCGCGAACAGGGAAGAAACTTTTTTTTCTTAATATTAGAACTATAAGAACAAACTACGTGTAACTAACTAATAAATTTAACTATCTATCTACAAGGAACAGTAGGTCTGAAAAGAAGAAAAGAGGAGCTCTGTCTACACCCAAGGATGGTTGAGAGGAACTGGCAAGAGCCAGGCTGCATGCGACGATCAAAGGGTATGAACGGTGCAAAACTGCTAACTGTGCATGGGTGGCCCAGCTGACTACAGCTATTGAAAGTCTCCGATCTGCAGTGCGGGATGAGCCCGACACCTACAGTGGAGCACCCATGGGGACCACTCGAAGAAGAAGTGATAGGGTGCGCCTAGACTACATGGCTCCGTCAACGATGAGTCAAGCACCTCCTCAGGGACAAGATAAGCTGATCTGACAAACCATTTGTGGAAGCAGGCTATACAAGGCTTGAAAATTTGGTCAAAGTACTAGGCCTATGCGTGGTGCATGCTGCGTCAGAGGCGAGCCTTCTGAGCGAGCTGAGTTACAGACAAAGATGTAAGCACTTAAGTACATAGGGTCCTAGTTTTCTGCTAAATTCCATTATCTGCTCACGGAAATTACAAAGGTATATATACACGTTGAGATTTCCTTTGTTAGGAAGAGCACGTCCTTGCATCCTCTCCTGTGATCACAGTAAATAAACGCTTCTGGCTTGCCTGAATCTGTAAATCAGACTGCGTGTTTATTCCGCAACTATTCATAAGGAAACTCCCTGAAAAATCATCCAAAATACTGAAGTATTGACAGGTGACAAGAAAAATAACTTAGAGATAAACATCTGTAAGGAATAACTGATTAGAACATGACTGTGCAAAATCAATACATCTGAATGGGGACAAGCTACTATAAAAATGGGCAGCTTTGCCATGCAACTCTGGGTTCATCCTGCCAAATTCAGATCATGACCTGCAGATCCTGGCTCCTCTCTTCCACTGGCATCCAGCCTAACTAGAATTATAACATTGGTAGGAATGTGTGTATGTATATGTATGTGCATTCAGATTAGTGATGTGACACGTTAACCAGTAAGCATCAACTTTACTGGGTGATCCTTACTGGTTGCAATTAACTGGTGTACTGAAGCAGCTTCTCTCTCCCTCCTCCTCCCTTCCCCTCCCCCCGACCCACTGCAGGCAAGAACAAGACCTGCTATAGGTAGTGGCACTCCACCCAGCTGGAGCAGCCCACATACATGGGAGGCCCAGCCTGGCTGGAACAGTCCCAACCCCGATGGCGGGGGCATTCCCTTTTTATTTGTTAACCAGCATGTGCTGGTTCCTGTAGTCTCAATAAACGTGGCAAATTGCCTTATCCCATGAAAAAGATCCTATGTGTTTTTTAAAAGCCTAACAACAATGCTGCAAGCATGGCAAAGATTACAAGATACTTAGAAGAATCTGAAGCATGCTCCTGAGTAACATATTGCTGCAGTGAACATGTAATTAATTTTTTAGTCAAAGACTTACGTACATGTTCTCCACGAATAAAAGACAATGTTGTTGAAGACGTAAAATACTTCCATAACAACCATGTTGCTTCAGCTTCACTGAAGAGAACCCAAGGATTAAAACTAATTCTCCCTCAACATGTTCAATGGAATTCTGCAGTTGATTCTTTTGAACCATTTATTAAGAACTGGCCTATTCTAATAAAACTTTGAGAAGAAAGCCATGACAGAAATTCATGGAAGTTATCTCATTCAAAATATCTAAAGAGGAATGTAGAGCAGTGGTGCACAACCCGTGGATCGTGACCCCCCCCCAAAGAGGTTGCGTATGTCTTCCCAGGGGGTCACAGCGCTTAGATCTGGCCAGCTGGGGGCTGGGCATAGCCACACAGTGCTTAGATCCAGTGGCTGGTGGCTGGGCCCGGCAGTTGGCGGCCCCTACAGCACAGCTCCTAGATCTGGCTGGCCACAGGGAAGGCTTGGCAGTTGGCAGCACCCGCAGCGCGGGGGTCACAGATCAAAAAAGGTTGCACACCAGTGATGTAGAGGATATGCTCAGTATACTAAAGCCTATTATCCAGAACCTTAAACATCAGAGAAATTGCTGCTGCATTTCTGATGTTGTCAAAGTTTGAACACACTTCAAGGGACAACGACAAAAGAAATTCCTCATTGCAAAGTTACACGGCAGACAATAAAGAAGCGAATGGATTTAGCACTAACTTCACTTCATTTGCTTGTGAGCTTCATGGATCCTTAGTAGTTTAAAGGTAGATGACCAACTTCTGAAGATGCTGCTGCTGCCATGGGAATGGACATGTCAAAAATCACTCGTCAATTATTCCAGTCATAAGAAATGTCAGTACCAGAGCAAAATCATTCCATCAGTTTGTATTTAGTTACTCCCCTGATATTAGCCAGGACCCTTGAGATAGAGTTCATTCAGTTGCTAAACCAGCTTTTCACGACACTAGCTTCCTGTGCAGGCACAGTATTTTCATTGTTTGGTATCATTCACTCAACGCGAAAAATTGATTCAGAGATGAAAAAAAATAGCAACACTTGTATTTGTTTGTCTATGAATCAAAATGTCATTGGGAGTGGGGAAGATCAGAGCTAGTTGTAGAAGTTTTAAGCATACCATACATTTAGTGTTGTGACTTATCTGTTAGAGTCAATAAAGATTTTAATGTTAAAATGATGTTAAGGACAGTCAACTGCTGCAACTGCAAATGTGTCATGCATCACCTCCATATCGATGCACATAAGAAAATTCATTCCATTGAGGGGTGGAAAATATTGAGACAGAACACTTTCCTCACAACTGCTGCCTTAAAAAGCTACTTTTGTAACCTTTAGCCTACATTCTCTTCAATATTAGAATGGCCTTACTGCAATTTTTCTCTCTCATGTTTTAATCTTATGTAACGTAACCTAATCAATAAGCCAAAGACAGCAGTAGCTATGTTATAACTACTGAAATGATCTGCGGCCATAATTATTTCTTAATGGCTTAGACACTAATCAATGCATTACTCAATGGTTTGCTGTTACACTAATTACACAACACATCTGCTATATTAAATGTTCCCTGATCATTTTGTCAATTTACAACCACCACCAGAGTTTATTAATTAGTCCCTTCTGTGTCTATGGACTATGTCAACAAAATGACACTACAGTCTTATTAATGATAACATGTTAGTGTCATATTTTAAACAGAGCTACTGTGAGATTATTTTAGACACACTTCGGCCAACACTGCAAAAATTGTGGAATTTCTGGCACAAGAATCATAAGCTTCAAACACATGAACCACCATAAAAGGCTAATGTAATGTTGACCTCCCTTATTCTTTATGGCTAGAAAAAAAAAACAGAGGGAGCATTATTTATCAGCAAACTTGGTATAAATGTTACGCATAGGGAGACAGATTTATTTGGGGGTTTGATCCTATTGGCATTGTGAACCTGTTTACTGTGTCAAGTGCCTGTGACTGTGCCTTCCCAGAGCTCAATGGATCTCAAAGTCTGTGTCACTCTGCAGTGGGATGTGACTCCTAATAGTGTCTTTGCTTGGACAGACCAGAGGTTCTAGTTGAGCAAAGTAAGGTGGGTGGGGTGCATCAGAATGAGATAGGCAGGCTCATGTGATAGTTTCAAAGGATCTCTGCAACCGAACCATCTCAAAAAATATTTACTAGTTCAGGTTTACATAACCGGTAACCTTATCACTTGTTTCAGAGATAAGGTCACAGGAACCACTGTGTTCCTCTAGTACAGTGGTTTTTAAATCCTTAAGGGGATTTTGGCATATTTCAGTGGGTAATGAGCTGGTCAGCTACACACACTTCTGATAATGTCAGTGAAGACAAAATGCATTAATTGTGTTATTAAATTGAACAAAGTAACAATGACATCGGTAAATTGTTTAATTTACTTTATTTAACAATATTTTATTATTGTTCCTTCAAAGTATGAGTCATGCAGTAACAGTGCATATTGCAGCACAACTTGATCTTACTTGCAGATACAGGTTCAATTCTGTTACTATTCCGCTCCTATAAAACCACTGGGGCAAGTGCAACAAAAGATCATTTTCAATTCATCCTTGGTAATGAAACATATCTTTATATTAAAAAAACCACCCATGAGGGACTGAATGACATCATGTCACTCTGCGTCCTGCAGCCCACCTCTACCCACAGCCTCCCGCCTCCTCTCCCCTAGGCCAGGATTGGCCACAGTAAATCTTCTGAGGATAGCATCTGTTGTTCCAGAATCCCGTGTCCACTCTCGTTAGCCACCCATAGTGGAGCAGCCCCTTGTGGCGGGACTCCAGGATTTCGGTTGATGGTGGCAGCCACACCCCCTCCACACAACCCTAGCCTCCCTACACCTCCCCTCAGCCAAGACCCCACAAACCCAACTTCCTTACATATCCCTCTGCCAAGACCCCGCACTTCCAGCCCTCTCACACCCCCCTTCCACCGAGACCCCACAGACCCAGCCCACTCCTGCAACCTCCCCCCCAGGCAGACATCTACACTCAACCTACTCCTACTCTCTTCCCCTCTGGTCAAACACCCCGCCTGCTCCTGCACCCTTCCCCCGGCCAGACCCCTCCCCCCAGAGAAAGCGGAGCTGGTGAGAGTAGTGAGCAGGGGCGCAGCCCCACAGTAATAGTTAAATTAAATACATTGTATTAATATTTAATTGAATCCTGGATTAATTATGAATTAATGTTCTGACTTGTCCTTTAGATTGTAAAAGAAAAGTAAATATTTTTATTTAGTCTTAGTTTAATATAAATTACCTTTTTCAATAAAAATTACAAATAAGAGTAACACTAATTTATAATTTTACATTAAATTTAAATGGTGACTTAATTAGAAATGTATAATACAATATATATTTTAACATTATGTCATTTATAATCTGGTGAATAATCTTTAATTTTTCAAATTATAATCAGTAATGCTTTTTAAAATTTATTTTCAAGATTTCTAATTTTAGATTTTTAATTTCAGTCATGGCTTGAGTAAAGAAAAGGTCATAAAAGCATTTTTACCAGGCAGATGGGGGGAGGGATAGTTCAGTGGTTTGAGCATTGGCCTGCTAAACCCAGGGTTGTGAGTTCAATCCTTGTGGAGGCCATTTAGGGATTCGGGGCAAAAATTTGTCAGGGGTGGTACTTGGTCCTGCTGTGAAGGCAGGGGACTGGACTAGATGACCTTCAAGGTCCCTTCCAGTTCTAGGAGATAGGCAATCTCCATTATATATATAGATTTACTAGCATTACTGACAATTTGGTTGAAAAGCCTCAATCCTCTCGTTTAGATTCAATTGATCAGTTTGCGAAGACAAATGAATCTGTCCTTGAAGCATCCTATCATATTGCTCTCCGAATTGCTAAATGTAAAAAACTTCATACAACCGGAGAGGATCTCATCAAAAGATGTCTGGTTGAAACAGCGAGGCTTGTTCTTGGGAAGCAACATGCGAAAAAAGTGGATCTGCTATCACTTTCAAACTGCACCGTGAAAAGTGCATTTCTGAGATGAGAGAAGACATTTTGGATCAAGTAGCTGCAGAGACAAAAGCTAGTCCCTACTTTCCACTTCAATTGGATGAATCAACAGATGTCGCCTCCTGTGAACAATTACTTGTGAACGCTTGATATATAAAAGTTGAGTCTGTGAAGGAGGAATTGCTATTCTCTGAATTGCTGCCCACTACTGCATGGAGAGAAGATGTGTTCAGAATATCGCAGAATTTCTTCACCGGTAAGGGGTTACAATGGACAAAATTAGTTGGTATATGCACTGATGGAGCATTGATGGGAATTCATTCTGGATTTAAGGCTCACATAAAGCAGGTTGCCCCGATACTACATTTACCCCGTGCACGTCATAGAGATGCTTTGGCGTGAAGACACTTCCACCAAATCTTAGCAAAGTGGCCTGTGCAGTTGTTAAAATTGTTAATCATATTCAAAGTAATGCAACAAATTCCAGAATTTTTCAAGTATTATGTTAAGAGGTTGGAGCTGAATTTTTAGTCATTCTAAAATTGGCATATCTTGCAGATTTTTTTTACTGAAATTAATCAACTAAATCTCTCACTAGAAGGGAATATGGCAAATAATCTCACAGCTCAAGACAAGGTTGCTAGCTTCCTCAGTAAGTTCCATCTTTACCAATGTAGGGTTGAAACTGGTGAATTATGATGTGGTTAGAATTGACAACTCTGCTTGAGGCAACTAAATATAAGTGTTCATTTGCTGAGATCATAAGACACTTACTGTTAGAAACAGAACCCATCAGTGGATACTTACCAGATATAGAACAACATCACATGAATGCATGGATTGCAAGACCATTTACAACAGTGGAAAAAAAGTAATCAAAGACAAGGATATCAAGGCGAAAGCAAAATTCCTTGGTCTGTGAAAATACTGAAAGCAAATTTTCAGAGTTCTGATTTGGAGAAAAGGTGGTTTAGAATACTCAATTCTCTGACAGAGCTCTCAAACTTCTAATCTCACTTGCCACTATGTATAACTGTGAGGTTGGCTTTTCTACAATGGTCAACATTAAAATGAAGGCAAGGAAGAGATTGGATGTTAATCATGACTTGAGAAGTGCATTAGCTGTGACAAAGCCTCGTTTCTCTAAGCTAGTCAAACAGAAGCAGTATCAAACTTCACACTGAGAAACTCATCTGAGAAGAAGTTACTCACTCTGTGCAGTAACGATGGTTCTTCGAGATGCGTGTCCC
>CM057845.1:96515497-96530652 GCA_030068395.1 Apalone spinifera
CCCCCCAGAGTAACTGAAACTTGTACTGCCTTGACTCTGTTTACAGTTAGTTGTGTGTCTGTAATCTCATGTAGAAGTATGAATGTGGGGGAGTATGTACTGGGATCAGTCTTCCAACCTAGCCTGTCACAGTGATAAGCAGCCAGCACCATCTTGATGGCGGAAGGACAATGTAAGCACATCCTGCAAGAGAACTCACCGAAGAAAGAGAAACAAAAACCCCATCAGCACAAAAAGATCTAAGTCCCATCTGCTGTTAACTGAGGATTCATGGCAATACAGTGCCCTGGCGCAGTGAGATAGGACAGGATCTATGAACTAAAATATATAAAAAGATGGGTGTAAAACTATAGAATTGGGTCTTTCAGTTCCACAGCTTGAACCTCTCTAGTCTGGCACTCTATGGTCCGGCAATATCCGTGATCCATCATGATTTTAGTTAGCCGCTTGTTTCTTGCAGTCCCATAAAGTTTGTTCACAGCCAGAAGTTCTGGCTCTCAGTGTTCTATGCTGTTATTTAGCTCCAATTTATCCCTAAATGTCTTCTAAGAGCCCAGTAAGCAGTGGACGTGTTGGTGATGCTGCTAGACAATATTGATCTCCCATAGTCCAGCAAATTCTCTGGTTTGGCACTGGTGAGGTCCCGAGCATGTTGGACTAGAGAGGTTCAACCTGTACTATCATCCTCCAGGAGCACCAGCATGAAGTGATACGACCCAGCTCCCCCCTGGCCAGGGGAATAGCATGAGCAACCGAGGCTGGTAATTATATCCCATCTGTAGAACTGTGTGTATGAGTGTGTGTATGTGTGATGGAAAATTTTAGTAGTGAGGGACAGCAAATGAATTCTGCCTTTACGATAAACGTGGCATATTGCTTTAGTCCCCAAATAAGATTCTGCTAGTTCTATTTCTACAAGTGTAACAACCATCACCAGAAGACGAGGGAACTACCAAATCCCTAGCTCAGCAAAGCCTTCTCCCACTAAGCTCCTGGCTTGGGAAGATATCAGACCATATTGATTGACTCAAATGCACTACTTAAACCAGAAGTAGGCACAGAAAATTGTCTGAGCAACTAGGTGAATTCCTGGGTGGCTGCTACTTTGAATTCCTTTGATATCTTCGCCCTGTCTTTCTGTCTGTTCCTGATTCCTGCCTCCTACCTGTTTCTTGCCATCTTTATTTCACATCCTCTTCTGCTCCCAATTTCTGTGTTGCTCCAGGTCTCTGCTCCACTTCCCTATCTCTGATTCTAAATCTGGCTTGACTTTTGGTTGGATTCCTGACTCTCTCCCCAGCTCTAGTTTTGATCCTGGCTCCTGTTTCCTGGCACCTAGCTCTGACCATTAGGCATGACTGCCTTCACCTCAGTTCACAGTCTGAGACTCCAGGCTGATAGGGGCATAACCAAGCTTCACAACTGGATCTTGTGAAGTCAAGACACTCCAATGTTGCATTTAATTTCTTCTGTAGGGCAGACTTCAATGACTCTTAATGCTTTTGCTGTTTCCAGATCACTGCTCTTCTCATACTCTTTGAAGAGCACTGCCAGCAAGGAGCACAGACCTTGGAATTGCTGCAGGAAGTGTGTTCTTGTCAAAGCTATCACAGAAGGAGAACAAAGTTTTTTGCTATCAACTTCTGAAATATATATATACACACATACATACAGAAAATGAATGATTTTGGCATTGATTCAAGGGGCTCCAAAGCTGACACGCAGAACACTGAGGCAGTGTTTATTATGAGTAAAGTTTCCAAGCTGCACGGTCCACAAATTTCACAGAGGAACACTGCAATTGTCTTTCCTCAGAAAACAAAGACCCCATTGTGTTCAGTGTTCCATCTAGAAAAACTCCCTCATTGTTTTGGATCAAAAAGAAGGTGGACATCTACAAATGAGGCCCAGAGTTCTGTAGTCCATAAAGTTAAGTTGCTTGCCTGCCATATCAGATAACATACTTTTCTTTGGTTGAATCATACTAATTTGTTATTATATGCAGTACAGATATATAGTATGCATTTCTTATAGGGATGTAAAAACTGCATGCAATAGATAACTAGTTAAACTATTGTGGGCAGCAGGAGTGCTTGGGTCCGGGTTCCAGACCCATCGTGCCACAGGCTGCAGGGGCTGCTCTGGTCCCGCCCCCCCCCCTGCAGGAAGGGGGCATCTCTGGTCCATCCCCTAGCACTGCCATGCCTCTGTGGCAGGAGCTGCTCCAGTCCTAGCTCTCCTATGGGCAGGGTCCAGCTGCTAGGGCTGGTTAACTAGTTACCTTGTAAGCAGGCCAATAAGCCACCTGCTTATCAGGTAACCAATTAACCTCTTACATTATAGGTATTCATGGTTATCCATAGTATCCACACTGTAATGCACAAAACCTACAGGCCTGTATGCTGTATGAATAGCTGAAGTAAATTCACAGAGTAAGTTAACGTAAGTGACTTTTAGCCAAGGTAAAATGTCTACTCAGCTGTTCCTCATCTTTGGGGAACTAAATAGGGGAACTGAACTTAGAGCTGAGCCAGTTCATCCGGTGCCCAGAACTGTTTGGTAACCGCAGGACAGATTGTAAGGCAGAGAAGTTGGAGAAAGGCCAAACAGAATAGTTTCAGGAGAGAGAGAATCCCGATTAATATGTAGGGACAGGCATCAATCTATTAACCTATTAAGTGTACCTGAAGACACCTTGGAATGAGGAATAAAAGTTGGGCATGGTAGGATGCGCTAGAATCAAACAGTGCTGAGGGCCTCTAAAAATATCCATGTTAGAACGTGAAAGGTTCATCGTTGTTCATTCATTCATCATCGTTGTACCTCCTTGAGTTTTTGAAGGAGTATATTCCAATACTCTATGAGCTATTAGTTTAGCTATACATCTTAGCTGCTCAAGAGTCTACTAGCTTGGACCTTCAACTTCATCAGGCCTGCCAGAGGCAAGGCTGGTCCTCCATCTCTTAACATCGCTCTTCAGAAGGGGTGTGAGTATGGTAGGCTAAGTAATGCTTTAATCTTAGAAATGTTACCTGAGGGAGTCCTAGAATTGTATTGTGTTCTAATAACTATATGCTTTCTAATGTTTGCTATTGGTTCATTTATTTTATTAAAGGTTGTAATGAATTGGCATTGTCCTCAGTTTTAGTGCCATACCATGTGCCCCCGAAATCCCTTTGAGAAGGGCCTAAACATAGTGAGCCTATAGGTTGCATTCTTCAGAGTGACAATTACTTCCTTGCAATGAATTCTGTATTTCACATCTTGCTCATAATGTACAGCCTGAATTTCTTGAAGAGCAACACCATCATCTGAAGAAGTGGGCTATGCCCATGAAAGCTCATGATACTATCTACATTTTTTGTTAGACTATAAAGTGCTACCAGACTATTTGTTGTTTTTTAAGTTTATAAGAAGAAGAATTCAGGATGTATACAGACAGACAAATATAGAATTGATAATGCCAGAAACAGGCTACCATCATCTCAGGACTAGGAAGCTGATCATTATCCTATCCTGCTCTATCTTTTTTACTTATACTCTATGCTTGATTAAGGTGGTGATATATTATCCCAAACATTTCTTCAAATTACCTCTTACAATTGATTAAGTTCAACCTTGGGTGTGAATCCTGCTTATCAACAAACAGTGTTATTCACTGTGACATAAAAGGGTGTGTGGCAAACCTCCCATATTAAACAGGTACACACATAGAGCTGATTCTTCACTGCTGTCCCAAGCAAGGATCCTTAACAAATTTCACTTTGCTAATCATACCAGGAAACTTACACATTGCTATCTGGTAGTCTTTTAACAACATTTATAGTGTTAGTCAATAACACGTAGGAGGAGCACCAGGTAACATCATGATCAGAATATCCCCATCTACCCTTAAAGCCACAATCCTATAGATTTGAAGTTAGGGTTGCTGAGGACTTCTGATAAGATATCCTAGTGCAAAAATGGGACAATCAAAACCAGAAGCTCAAAATATCAGTGCACATTTTTAAAATGTTGGTCTAATCATGGAAGCTGCAAAATATGCTCATGAAGATAAGGCCCAGATCCATACAAGGACTCAGGCACTTTTTTTCTGAGATGGATAATTATTGTTGTCAACTCCCACTTTAGTACCTAAATCCAAAATTCAGGCACCAAAACATCTACTCAGCTGCTTCCTAATTCTGGACGTACCAAGCATCCCTTGAATTTAAATGTTCACTGTGGTAAATTCCCATGTTGCCTAAGCCCCTTTGGACTTATGCACTCCTACTTTAGGCATCTGCCTGAACATTTGTGTCAAGCCTAAACCTCAGCACAATCCTCAAACAAGGGAATAAGTGTTGCCAAAGTATCATGGCAAGGGTGCCATTTCGGGAGGGGGGAGGTGAGGGCAGCAGGTGGGTGAGAGAGGCATGCACAGAATGCAAACACTTTCCCCTCACTCCCATGCACAGGCTGCAGGGGTGATTTTGCGGTACAACCTTTAGCTCATTGATTAGTTCATTCGCTTGGATATGGGAGACTCATAATCAATTCTCCTCTCTACGTGATGAGAAGCAGGGGATTTAAACAATGGTGAGTACTCAACTACAGAGTCCTTTTCTCTCTGGCCCAATGCATATTTGGTTAGTTCTGCAAAATGGAATGGCTTCAAAGTGGAATGACTTAGACTTCTCCCAGAATACGTAGTTAGCACATTACCCTGAGAGATGGGAAACCCATGTTCAAATCCTTTTTCTGCCACACAGGATGGGTTGAACTACATCTCATATGATTGCCCTAATCGCTCAGCTAAATGTTATAAGAAAATCACCAGGCATGTCTTCTAGTATCTTAATATTTCATATCCATATTTCAGTGTATTCATTCACAGCGTACTAGAGAAAAAAAAAGGGGAATCATCTTAAATTGTACCAACGATGTGGTTAGCAAGCTTCCTATGTTGCCTGTTTTGGATTGCATTGCAGGCTTGTGAAAGGCTGCAGGAACTCTGAGTTTCCTCAGACTATAGAGAAAGTCTGAAGAAATCTTGCCACTAGACTTTGGGGTTTTATTCCCAACGGTCTCTGTCCTTTCTTTGCCAAAAGCCTCAAAACCCGGCAAGTCTTAAGTAATAATAACTAGTCATTTGGGAGCCCTAGTTTAGAGTGACCATATATCCCTGTTTTCTGGAAACAGTCCCCAGATCTTAGTACATCTCCCGAGTACTATGCCCCCCCGGCCATATACTCGGAAGAGTCCACCCCTGGTTCATGAAATTCATCCTTGAATATCCTTACTTTTAATTTTTCGGATTGGTTAATGTGTCCAATGCACAAATGCACTAGAGAGAAATATCCAGAACATTTCTATTATTATTGTTATTATTTGCTACAACATAGATAGTTTAGCACTACTGCAGTTTCCGTAACTATTGCCCTGACTGAGTAGCATATGAGAACACACGTAAGATTCAGTATAAGTGAAAATGGTGTTCTCGAAATAGCAGAAATGGTGTTTTAAAAATCAGTTTCAAAAGGATCTTCCATATTTCCTGTTGGAAAAGAAACAGCTGTATTAAACCTCCAGAGAAGGCAGAAGAGGGGATTCTGTATGCTGCATCATCCGGCAGTTGCAGGTCAAATCCAAGGCTCTTTAGCACGAACCACCCCAAAGTCGTGAGGGCGATCCTCAATGGAACGTCAGCCTAATACCCCATCCCTTCCAAGAGGCTCCATTTCTACTTCTGGGATTTCTTCTGAACAGACACGCGATGCCCAGAGTGCCTTCCCCTTCTGCCCCAGATTGACTTTACGCATGACCTAGAATGCAATTTCTTCCTGAAGGAGGTGCTGCTCATTGTTTTGAACTCAACTGGCTGCTCTGCAGGCATGCACATATCCCCTTTTAAAACTCTGTTTCTGACATCCTACATGCTGTGCTTATCTTCTCCAGGAAAACATAGCAAACCATTCAGTTAGAAACAATTAGAAATCCTGTAGCGCATTAGAGACTATTAGATGTGTTAAGGCATAAGTTTTTGTGGGTAAAACCCACTTCATCAAATTAATTGGAATGGAGTTTACAGAGGCATGGGTAGATATAGAAAAGAAGTACTTGTGTAAATTAAACTAATCAAGTCAGGATGGAAGTGGCTCATTGTCAGCAGTTGATGTGGGAATGCGGGTATCAAGAGAGGGGAAATTGCCTTTGTAATGCATTAACCAGTTAAGATCATTATTCAATGCTAAATTGATGGTATTGAATTTGCAAACAAACTCCAGTTCAACTGTCTCCCTTTGCAATCATGTTTTTGACATTCTTTAGTAGTAGAATGGCTACTTTAAAATCCATTACTGAATGTCCAGGGAAGTTAATGTGTTCCCCTGCAGATTTATGTGTGTTACCATTCCTGATGTCTGATTTGGTCCATTTATCCTTTTGTCGCAGAGACAAAATACACGGTTTGGCCAATACACATGGCAGAGGGACACTGCTGGTACAGCTCACATTAGAGGATGCACAGGTAGAGGAGCCTGTCATGGTGTGGTTTATGTGATTAGGTTCTGTGATGATGTCATGAGTCACATTATGTGGACAGACTTTGGCAATGGTGTTTGTTGCAGGGATAGGTCCCTGGTAAGTGTTTCTCTGGTGTCTTGTGTGACTGCTGGTGAGTATTTGCTTCAGATTGGGGGGTTGTTTGTAGGTGAGGGTTGACCTGTCCCCCAAGCCCTGTGAGAGTGAGGGGTCATTTTCCAAGATAGGTTGTAGACTGGCAATGTTGCACTGGAGGGGCTTTAGAGGGGGGTTGTAGGTGATAACAAGTGGTGTTCGGTTACTTTCCATTTTGGGCATAATAGGTGATATTTGGGTACCCTTCTGGCTGTCAATCTGTTCCTGTACATCAGAATGAATTCCTCTTAAAATATTCCAACCACCTCTTTACATTCAGTGCATATACATCCAAATTATATATTAACTAGTTCTCTTCCAATCAATATTAAGTACTATATGTCTTATGCAACTCATACAATGTGCATGCATGGCACAGGCTTCTGTTTGCATTACTTTATCTCACCGTACTATTTTTCATGTTATGCACTGTTCATGTCATGTATACTTGATCAGGTCATTTTACCCTTTCCTTCATATGAGATTCTTTCCTTATCTTTTCTCAATGGACTTTTGGCATTATTTTCTTTCTCTTGCCAGCATTCTGTGGTCAGCCCACATATCCTGGTCTCACACAGCAGCTTATGAACATAACTTAAGCAACACCCATGCCAAACAAAGGCTGGGTCAATAGTCAGCATTAATATAAACTTGGTCTGTCCAAACATATTTATTAGATACGACCTTTATAACAGTTCCCAGTACCTACCCAAGCCTGCTTGTGAGAGGAAGGCTTGAGATCTCAGGACAGACATTTTTAGGGGGAAAGGATTCAAAAGTCAACTAAAAGATTAAGACTAACCACACTCATCCAGGATTAGATGATGGCAGGTGGGATATAATACCTGCGATCCCCTGATTTCATCAAAACATTTCTAGGAGATACAAGATGCATCCCAGGCTAGGAACAGAACAGATGAGGCCATACTGCAAGGGTTGATAACAGATATACCTTTCTGTTTGACTTATATTGTATCTTAACAATCAATTTCATTGAGCATGGGCTCCTGGGTGTCCCACAAAATTAAATGATCATCAGTTTTAAACCCCAAAGCCGCAGAGGTGTGCATTGCAAATGCAGGAGGAATGGAAGACAGAAGCTATTTTGCTTTGCAGTTATTAGCCTCCCTTCTTCATCACTAAACAAAATCAGTAAAAACATTACCCCCTTCTTTGCCTAACAGGCTTGCCTATAAGATGAACCTTGTAATTAAAGTTTACAATATTTTGCCCAAAGCAGCATTACTATTAGTTGACTCCTCTTTTTCATATAACTTCAAAATACTTTATTCAGTCTTCTTCCCTATTCCCCCTCCCCCCCCCCCACTATTGTGTCTTGAACTGAAGGCGTGACTTTGCAATTTGCCAGTAGGACTGCTGGACCCTGGCTCCACCCCCGGACCTAACCCCACTCCACCCCCTTCTCCTTAGACCCTACCCCCCCACCTTGCTTCTTCCCACTCTCATTCTGCCCCTGCCTGGCCTCCTACTGCCCACTCTACCCTGCTCCATCTCTTCCTGCCTCTTCTCTACTCCTGTCCTGCCTCTTCCACCTTGTTCCACCTCTTTCCCCAAACATACCTCATCCTCATGCCTCCCTATCCCCCACAGCAACTACTGCACACTGCTAAACAGCTGATTGCAGCAGGCAGACAGTGCTGCGAGGGACGAGGAGGAGCTGAACGGTGAGGTTGCCTGGGCGTGCCGAACACCCACCATTTTATTTCTGTGGCTGCTCTAGCCTCTGACTCAGCACTGATACCTGACAATATTATCTAATCTACTGCATATTTTAGAGAGTTTGTGCGTCTGTCTGTGTGCCCATCCATCTGTGAGTTTGTTCAACTACTCCGCCTAGGCAGTAAGAGCTAGGACCACCAAATTTGGTGTGCAACTTCCTCCTACCATAACTTAAAGCAAGGTCTGGCTTTGGTTCTGCCAGAACAATGGGATGTGTGTGGAATGTGATTATTTTACATCAAACGAAAAGGGAAGGGTATAAGAGCTGGGACAGTTATACTCACAAATGACCACTTGGAGGCAACAAGCAACCCAGCCCAGAGGAGCAGCTGCTGGCCAGCACCATGGTCCCTGCCACCCCGCGTAGTGACTGCTGTCTGGGGCTGAGGCAATTGCTGCCTCCCTGTGGTCATTCATAAATATGAAAAGACGGTAGTCAGCCTGCATGGTGGCTCTTCCATATCATGGGCCGGCAACAGGGAAAACCCAGTGGGCATCCTCCATGGTAGTCACAACCCCCTTTCCAGCCACAGGGAGAAGACCCGCGCCAGGCCAACCCTGGCCCCGGGCAACACCAGGCATGTCTTCTAGTATCTTAATATTTCATATCCATATTTCAGTGTATTCATTCACAGCGTACTAGAGGAAAAAAAAAAAAAAAAAAAAAAAAAGGGGAATCATCTTAAATTGTACCAACGATGTGGTTAGTAAGCTTCCTATGTTGCCTGTTTTGGATTGCATTGCAGGCTTGTGAAAGGCTGCAGGAACTTTGAGTTTTCTCAGACTATAGAGAAAGTCTGAAGAAATCTTGCCACTAGACTTCGGGGTTTTATTCCCAACGGTCTCTGTCTTTTCTTTGCCAAAAGCCTCAAAACCTGGCAAGTCTTAAGTAATAATAACTAGTCATTTGGGAGCCCTCGTTTAGGGTGACCATATGTCCCTGTTTTCTGAAAACAGTCCCCAGATGAAGTACTATGCCCCCTCGACCATATACTTGGAAGAGTCCACTCCTGTTTTCATGAAACTGATCCTTGAATATCCTTACTTTTAATTTCTTGGATTGGTTAATATGTCCAATGCACAAATGCACTAGAGAGAAATATCCAGAACATTAGCTACAACACAGATAGTTTAGCACTACTGCAGTTTCCGTAGCTATTGCCCTGACTGAGTAGCATATGAGAACACACGTAAGATTCAATATAAGTGAAAATGGTGTTCTCGAAATAGCAGAAATGGTGCTTTAAAAATCAGTTTCAAAAGGATCTTCCATATTTCCTGTTGGAAAAGAAACAGCTGTATTGAACCTCCAGAGAAGACAGAAGAGGGGATTCTGTATGCTGTATCATCCAGCGGTTGCAGGCCGAATCCAAGGCTCTACAGAACGAACCACCCATAGTCATGAGGGTGATCCTCAATGGAACATCAGCCTAATACGCTATCCCATCCAAGAAGCTCCATTTCTACTTCTGGGCTGTCTTCGACAGTGAGGCCCGAACAGACATGTGATGCCCCAAGTGCCTTCCTCTTCTGCTCTGGATTGACTTTGTGGATGACCTGGAACATGATTTCACCCCAAGAAAGGTGCCGACCAGGCTGACGAGGACTAAGAACACTGATCCTGGGAAAGACGGCATTCAGTATTAGCTGCTGATAAAATTTGACCCTGGCTTTTGGTGCTCTCTGACTTCAACTGATGTAAGCAATTCCACCATGTTCCCAGCTCCTGGAAGAGATCCATGTCAGTCCTTGTCCACAAGAAATGTGACCTAGATAATCTCAGCAACTGGAGTCCTGTCTCCTTCTGCTCCCCTATTTGCAAGCTGTACACCAGCTGCCTTGCAGCAAGTATCACAATCTGAGCAGTGTGTGGGGATGCCATCAGCTCTGCACAGAAGGGCTTCACATCCTCTGAGTGTTACTACAAGCACAAGTTCATCTTTCAGACAGCCATCCAGTTGGCTACGAGATCTTGGAAGCAGTGTGCCAATTTTGGCTACACCTGGCCAATGTCTTTGGGTCCATTTCCCACCACCACATCTTTGACACCGTTGGAGAGTTTGGGATGCCCGACACCTTCCTTCAGCTGCTCTGGAATCTCTACTGGGACTGCACCACCATCATCTGCTCCATGAACGGAAAAACAGATGCTATCCCCATCCGCTGAAGGGCTGTCCCTTCAGCTCCATCATCTTTAACATGGACATGGAGCCACTCCTCCAAGCTCTCTCCAGAGGCCCAGCTGGATTCAACCTGCATGGTGAGAGAACCAATGTCCTGGTCCTGGTTGCTCACCGCTCAGAGAGCCTCTGCAGATGTTTGAGATTGCCAGCCAAGCTGCCAAGTGGATGGGCCTCCACTTTAATGCCAAGAAGTGCACCTTCCTCCACATAAGATGATGGTATTGTGAATCTGGGAAGGTCCACCTGATTCCAGGTCCAGGGCAAGCCCAGGGTCTTTCTTGATGATGGGAAGTTTTACCAGCATCTGGGCATGCTCACAACAGTCTGACAGGTTTCTGATTCCCCCTCATCCTCTTCATCCTTAGGGGCTTGGCCATGGCCAAGGAGCCCCTGCACAAGGCAGATGGTGTCATCTGGGTCAGAACGTCTTACCCACAAAATATCATGATACTATTTAATTTTGTTGGTCTGTTACATGAGTTTTTGACATGGAAATGGAATGACACAACTGCAACGATGAGAGTATGTGGAAGATGAAATGAAGCAATCAAGCATTTCAGGGACTCTTCAGTACCACATGCAAATATAAAAAAAATGACAGGACTAGTCCTGTGCCTGCCTGCCAATAATGCTTCAGTTGAGATGGTGCTTTGTGTTACAAATGACCTGTTGATAGCAGAAAAAAATCCAGATGCAAGGTTGAAACTCTGAAAACACGTCTCATTGTGAAAACAAACTTCACTTTACCCCATCTTGAGTTCTTTAATGAACTGAGCAAGAACATTACAATTCTAAAAGATACACTCATCAGAGAAATCCAGCTATTAATACAGAGTGCTTCTCTAGTGCTGCCACCATCAGGAATGACGGTGATTGCAATTACTTATTCATGTCCAGGAGTGGAAGTTTTCCATCTATAGATATTTTGGGAGAACTGTGAAAAATTAAAAGGGAGTTTTTTGAATTACTTGTATTATTTGTATTTGTAATACATAAAAGCTGTATAAAACCCTGTTGTCTGTAGTTGTATAATGTACAACTAGGAGTCAAACATCATATCTGTTAATTCTCCTTTAAAAGACTGAACTCTTTATATCCTACACTGCTGCATGATGGTTGATGGAGGTTAATCTCTGGGTAAATTCCATTAGCAGAACAACAAAGTCAGCATGCCAGTTTTCTTGAAATGTGAAGATAACAGAAATCATTAGTCAATTTGTGAAAAAATAAATGGCATTGGCAGTGGTGTGGAGAAAGATTGTTTTAACAGACCATGTGAATAGTGGTGTGGGAAAATGACATTCCTCAACAGTGTTTTTGTACTGTTTGTTAACTCCAAAATAGCTAATTTTGAAATAGCACTTCTACACTACAGGGAAGCCTCAAAATTAGTCCAAGGCAGGCTTCCCTAATGTAGACATGCTACCTCAATTTAGAGCCAGAGGGGGCACTGAGGAGTAATTAGTTTGCATGGCCCTGGGGAAGGAGCTATTTCGAAATAGCAGCAGTGAAGTGTCCATACTACTGCTATTCCGAAATAGCTATTTCGAAATAGGCATTATTCTTCATGGAATGAGGTTTACAGAATCCAGAATAAGCCATCCATTATTTCAAAATTATTTTGAAATAACGGAATTGCTGTGTAGATGCTCACATAGTTATTTCGAAACAAGGTCAGTTATTTTGAAATAACTGTGCTGTGTAGATGCACCCTAAGTGGGGCTCTGCAGGAGCCATGGGTTTCTATACTTCATATCTATATGGTATCTTCATTAATTTATAATCCATTAGTAAATTGTCAGCTACTCTGAGGCAGTTTTGACTATGGCTTCCACTTCTCTTGAATGTATACCAAGTTTTTCTTCCTTTTTAAAAACAATCAGAAAAAATATGAACAAGAGAAAAAAAAAAGAGGGAGAGAAATCAATTTGAATCAATTAATAGTACTAAGGTGACATTCATACTGCATTTCATTTTGTGCTTTGTAACTGGTGTTACCTGGGATTCTTTCAGCCTAAAGCTCTTGGTAACTGTTCTTTGCAAGGCACTGTCAGTAATAAATCAAAGGAGGACATAGCACATCTATCTAATTAAAAGACTGGCACAAACCAGAGTTCTTCCATCCAAAATTACTATTTTATCAGATCTTAAGCACACACAGACATGCAAAAAGTCAGAGCACCCTCAAACCAGTTATCTCTGGTCTCGAGTGGTCTCCAGTAGCCAAACAACAAGTTCAGGTGGCCAATCGCTGGCCTGTTATTTGGGATCTCAAGAGGTGTGCAGAAGCTCAAATCCAACCCACTCAAAGCTATTTACACTTTTTATAATAATAAATGTTACAATAACATCAATAACTTGTAAATAAATAAATATGTAAAGCAAGCAGTTTTCCAGCTGTTAGCCATGTAGCTATATTTCCACATCAAAAATAGCTAGACTTCCGGCTTTTCAAGACTGCACATTTCAGCAGTCTGGAAAGTGAAGTTCAGCAGGTTGGCAGCAGGATCACACTCAACTCTCATGGTCAGTCACTCCCTTCTTTCTCACTTAGCTAGTTATGCTGAGGTTGCCACAAAAGCCTTATAGCAGCTTGTGGCAAGAAACACGCTAACCAACATTTCACAACCTGGCACTTGCCTAGTCATTTTGCTGAACTAACAAAATCTTCCCTATCATTAGGACTTCACACTTGGGGTGGTAACAAGGTTATTAATAGGGGTGGTAAATTGTCAGACTCTACCTCCAAAGCATGCTTTGCCTCCAGAATTTATAAATGTGTTTAATATAAAAATTGTGTTTTTAATTTATAAGGTTGGGGGTCACACTCAGAGGTTTTCTGTGTGAAAAGGGTCACCAGTACAAAAGTTTGAGAACCCCGGCACTAGAACATCCTATGCAGTTGCAAAAATGAATCATGCCCTAGATATATTTCTGCTCCATACCCAAAACAAAATGAGCTGCAAAACCATTCAGAGCTTCATGGGAGACTGACCTATGTGCTAATACAGTTTAACATAAGTCATTTAGAAAGAGGGTTAAGTTTAACCAAAATAATTCTTGTTTGCAAAACTAAACCAATGCAAGTTTGTTTGTAGTCAGGGCCCATTTCTTAACAACGCTGAAACCAAAGCAATTGAGTGACAAAGGGGAGGAAATGCATTGTTTTGAAAGCCTTTTTTTTTTTTAACTTTTTAAATCAAACTTTCAGCAAATACTTAGCAAATATCAAATATGAGAATGGAGAAATGTGACATCTTACTTCAGTTGACTTTTAACTTACTTCCTAAAATTCACTTCTTATCTACAGGTTTAGAAAAAAAAAAAAAAGAACCAGAACAACAACAACAAAAAAATCTCTTTATTTTGAATCAACAAGCCAATGGTATTTGTAACTAATTTATTACTGTTACTATCTGTGGCCACAATTAGCTTTTAATCCTTAGACATTAAATCAATAAACTAACAGTTTGCCATTACATTGTTTATAAAACAGATTTGCTATATCATATGTTCCTTATCCATTTTGTCAATTACTAATATTCTCAATTAGAGTGCATTTATGACTATCTGTGACAAGGTGCACTCACTTCACACTGGACGAGAGAGTTAAACCCTGCGTTGTGGGCTGAGGAAGCCACACCCCTTCTGCCTTACTAACATGCTCCAGTTGCACTGGTATAAAAAAAGAGCAGGTCAGCTCAGTTGGGGCTGGCTGCCGGAGAAAGACGATGTGTACTTTCTGCTCCAGTCAAGCCTCTGCAGAAGCTGAGAGATGGAAATGCTGCAACACAGGCTGAAGGCAAACAGACACTCCCAGCAATCTCATGGAACCAGATCTAGGGGAACTGCTTCTAACCTGCCACCCACTGTTTAGGAAGTCTGAAGGTCACATCTTGAATCTATGATCATGAGGGAAAGTCCTGCCTGAACTGGGGCTCTTCCCTCAGCATTCTCCCCTTCCACTACTCACTGGAGAAGATGAGGAGGGTCCAGGATGCTGTTACTGTGACAGCAGCGGGGGGGGAGGAGGGGTGCTTTGGGAACCTGGGCAGCTCTTATGGAGTCAGTCTGCTGCTTCAGCCTTTGCCCCTGTGTGTAGCAGGAAGCGCCATGGGTAAACTGCACTGCCAGTGGAGTGCACTGCTCCTTGTGTTCTACCACGCCTCACCACATCTGGCTTCTGGAGTGGGGAGGAGGAGGATTCTGGGGCTTGGACCAAGGGTATTGCCAGTTGCCTTCCACTTCCTTCTCAAAGACCCACTCTTCCACTCATAGGTGCTTCCCTGCATAGGTGCTGACTCTATGGTTGCACCAGGGCTAAAGCATGCACGGAAACAAATAATGAGTTCTCAGCACCCCTTAGGTGGGAGTAGAAGGGGTAAGACCAGGAGTGGAAGATATGGGCCCAGATCCTCCCAGTGTCTGGAATGCTGCTCTTCAGTTTGACAGCCTAACAACCGCCTGAGAGCCTGGCTGGGGAGGTGGCTTCTGCTCCCTGCTTGGGTGCTCGGAACTAGGGCAGATCCAACTTGCTCCTCATCCCCGGCATGTTTCCAGCTCAGTCAGCCAGTC
>CM057845.1:96536886-96554988 GCA_030068395.1 Apalone spinifera
GTACAAAGTGGGCCATGTGAGGGGTCAAATGAAAGCTTATGCTCTGCTGATTCTAGGTATGATATTCATGTACTTGTATGATTTTTGTATGTGAAGTTATGAATATGGGCTCTGTGCTTGTATTGTAAATGTTCTCTGTGTGGGAGGGAGCAATGGGCCTGCACTGCCTAGTGTGAGGAAAGATTGTCTGGTGAATGGCTGTGCTAATTTACAGTGATTCATGGACAATGGCTCTCCCAGTGGCCAATACACACCCGAGGAATGTGTCTGGAAACCTGCAAAGCAGCCAGTGCCTCATGGCATGTGAAACACAGACAGGTCACTTGATCCTGTGACCAGCTCCAGTTTGGGAGACACCAGGAATATAAAAGTGCCACGGGGGCAACTCCATCTTTGTCTTCAATCCTGCTCCTGATTCCAGATGCATCTTTGCTAGGGACAGAGAGCCAGGAAGGATTTGCTGATCTGTCCTGATACAGGATGTACACCAGAGACTTTTAAACTGGCAGTTTGTAACATCTCTGCTAAGGGCCTGCATCAAGCACTTGGTGATTGATGTATGTAATGTATTCTCTTTAACAATCTCACCCTCAACCTTTTCTTTCATTTATTAATAAACAGTTAGATTTTCGATTCTAAAGGGTTGGCCCAGAGTGCTCTTGTGGGTAAGATCTAAATCTAAAGTATAAATTGGCCTGGGACTGTGGCTAGTCCTTTGGGACTGGGAGGATCTGTTTGGAGTTGGTGAGACTGGGCTTTATAACTTCTCACCTGTGTAAAGTCTGAGTCTGGTTCTGGCACAGGTAAAGCTGGGTTGTCTGAGGGGTTTTGTTGGAGGCTTTTTGCTGGCCATATTGGCAGTTGAAGTGCTCTGTGTATCTGATTTGGTGCCTTACAGTAAAGGTCTCCAGTTGTGGGCTGTAAGTAGCCCACGTTTTGAACAATTCGCCCTGAAAAAACTCTCTCAGCGGTGCCTAGACCTGACCTGGTCCATTACAGAGTGTCTACACAGCAATTAGTATTATTATTTTGAAGTAACAGATGGCTTATTCCAACTTCTGTAAACCTCATTCCATGAGGAGTAATGCCTCTCCACTGCTGCTATTTCAATAGCTCCTCCCCCGGGCCATTCAAAGTAATTACTCCCCAGTGCCCCTTCTGGCTATAAATTGAGGTAGCACATCCACATTAGGGAAGCCTGCCTCAGACTAATTTGAGGTGTCCCTGTAGTATAGACGTGCTATTTCTAAATAAGCTATTTCAGAATATTTGTTCCGCAATAGTTTATTTCAAAATAAGCGTGCAGTGTAGATGTACCCATAGTGAATAATAGAGCTGAAGGGTCAAATGCAGAGTAGTAGCTAAGTTTACAATAGACATCTAAGAGACTCTGGTGAAGAGCTGAAAGAAGGAATAACTCTTCCACAAGGTGGTTTGCCCTCTTCAAGGTAATGCTCAACCTTCCATGCCCAAATCTAAGTTCCTCACTCACTTAATCCTGGGGTACACATATTCCATAGGCTTGTGTATTTATATATACGAAAACCAAATAGCTCATTCTCACACCTGCCACCTCTTGCTCTAAGTCAAAGATGAGGAACCTTTTTCCTATCAGGGAACACTGACCCCCAGGAAAAATCATTTGCAAGCCATACATACCTTTGCAGGGATTGGTGGCACAGAGACTCAGGACTTCCCCATGGCTCTGGCATGGGGCCAAAAAGGAGGGGTTCAGGAGCAGTAGGGTGCTACAGTCTGGAACAGAGGGTTGGAGTGGGTGATGGCTCTGACTGAGGGGGGTGCAGGCTCTGGGGTGGTGCTGGGGTTTGGCATGTAGGAGTGGGCTCTAGGCTGGGGCCAACGGATTTGGAGTGAAGAAGTGGGCTTAGGGCAGGGTGTTGAGGTGTGGGTGAGGATGTGGGGTCTGGGTGGGAGTTAGGGTACTAGAGCAGACTTGGGGCTCTGGTGTGGAGCAGTAGATGAGGGGGGGTTAGGGTGCAGGAGTGGTTTCTGGGCTGGGGATGCAGACTCTGGAAGGGAGTTACGGTGCAAGAAGGGGCTCAGGGAGTTGGGGTGTGAGCTGTTTACCTCAGGTGGCTCCCGGTCAGCGATGCTAAGGCACGTTCCCTGCCTGCCTTGGCCCCACTCCACTCCTGGAAGCTGTCCCTGTGACCCCTGAGGAGGGTGTAAGTAGCTCCATGCACATCCTTTGTCTGCAGGTGCCTCCCCCTTCCCCCCCTGCAGCTCGCATTGGCCACAGTTCCTGGCCAATAGGAACTGCAGGGGCAGCGCTATCAGGTGAGGGACAGCATGCAGAGCTTCCCTGAATGCTATAAGCCAGTGCTCCCAGCTCTAGACTAGTGTTTCCCAAATGGGGTTCCATGGAACCCTGGGGTTCTGAAGTGAAAATAAGGGTTCCGCGAGAAAATTCCATGACTAACATTTTATGATTAAAAATAATATTTAAGAATTTATTAATTTTATTGAAAACAATTTTCATTTGTTTGTGCCACGATAAGTGTC
The DNA here is from genome assembly GCA_030068395.1 of Apalone spinifera. Classification (NCBI taxonomy): domain Eukaryota; kingdom Metazoa; phylum Chordata; order Testudines; family Trionychidae; genus Apalone; species Apalone spinifera. Next base: position 96,539,410 of record CM057845.1, read on the forward strand.
ACTGTGTAATGCCAGCTAAGCCAAAGAGTGGGGACAATGATGTCACTACTCAGCGCTGCGCACACAGTCAGTTAGTGGTGCAATTGCCTGTTATATATCATATATAAGACTGTTATTAGGGGTTCCGCAAAATTCTTTCGAGTTTAAAAGGGTTCCATGACCAAATAAAATTGGGAAACACTGCTTCTAGACCATCAGCGAGGAACAGACATTCAGGGCATCCAGCCTGTAGTGTGGAGACTTGCCATGGGCTGGATGAAATTAAGCACAGGGCAGGAGGTTCTCCACCCCTGCCTTAAATGTTTTAAGGTCATTACCTCCATGTTCTTTCAGTGTTCCTTGTGATTACCATTAAGTTCCTGTTCTTAGGTAACATGTCTAGCACCTCAAAATCTAAAAGGGTGATCATTAGGCCATTTGTCTGTGCCGAAGTTCACAAACCTACTTAACCATACTTATGCTGACTTGCTTAACATGATTAGAGAGGATAAAGACCTATAGCTTTCTTGGTTTATATACCGAAATATAATAAAGTAATCTAAAACAAAATACAGTAAATCAGACCAACAGTCCAATAAACAAAAGCAGGATATAATAAAGCAAGCCAGCAGGCTAGCTCTAAGGGCTACATGGGTTAGTCAAAACTGGTAAATCAAGAGGTGATGAAAAACAAATAAACAGAGATAAATAGATTGGAGCCTGGGTAAAAACACAAAATAATATAACTCTGAGTATCTGATAGACCCAATGAGACTGACATAAGTACACCACTGAGAGAAAGTAAGGAAACTCATGAGGAACGGGGTACTGTAACTTTTCTGTGGATAGAAGTCTTTGGTTTCCTAATCTGTCAATTTTGCTGCTTTTTTTTACTAGTATATAATCTCGACACAAGATGGTATGATTCCACACAAGATTATATCTATGATTTCATAGCTACCAAACATTTTCCTACTTGAGCTGTCCTTCCTAACTGCTTTGGTGTTTGGAGATATGTGAAGTTGACAAGCTAGATGATGGTACCTCCTTATTGAAGAATTTATTTATACAAAGGAGAAACAATGAATAGAATTCACAATTGTTTGCTAATGCATGCATGGCTGGGTTACTAGGGTTATATATTTTTACTGATATTCTGAGCCCTCTCTTCCAGAAAATGTGAAAAGGAATAGCCTGGTGACTTTTTCAACAGAGTGTCTCTCTATTTTAAAATATTTTTAATTAAAGTTCAAATTGACTGAATCACAATATTATTTGCAATGGCCTTGAAAAGGCTGAATTCTATTGTGATCAGCTCTAATGCAAAGATCTTTTATCATTAAAAGAAAACACATCTCTATCAATCTTGTCTCATATAGCTCTGTGACATCCTGACTCCTTCAGTGTCAGAGTGAGCTCTAGAGTCTTTGAAGTATGGCTATTTAGTCTAAACACAAGCCTAAGCCATTTGATTTATGAGTGTTTAGGTATCATGTGCCTCCTACACAAAAATTCTTGTTTCATATTAACTGTTATAAATCTTGTTGTCTTGGACCCTGCTCCCACACTGCCACTGAAGTTTTACAGAAGAAAAATGGCAGGATCAGAGCTTCCGTGTTTAAAAGTGAATGACAAAGGTTTATTGAACAATTAAAAACTTAAGTAATAAATAATTGGCCTTAAAGTAGCTAGATCCGAGTCTGTGTGAGCAGTGGCACATTGACATTTGGTACTATTAATAGCTATATCAAACATAACACAAAACCTGGATGCAACCCCAGTGGATACTCCAACAATTAATCATGTGGTCATCTGACATTTGGTGCGTTCGCTGAAGCATGATACTCACACAAGGGTCAACACAAAAAAAGACTCTTGGCCCATCAGTCATAAGGGAAAAGATAGGAGGCAGCCAGAATGTAGGGTAGTTCAGTTAAAGGAGTTATGTTAAGAAGGGCTGAACAGCATTAGGCCATTACACCACTAATAGTTCTAATATGCTTATTACTGATCACAATAATAATTCAAGTTTCAGAGGGAATCTAATTCCCACAGACTCTCTCATTCCTCCAAGAAACCTCTCCTTCCCATTTTGGTCATGAGAATTCTTCCCAAATGAATGTTCATTAAGTATTATGGGCTTATTTGTGAAACACATATCCCCCTCCCCCAAGTGGTCACTGTTGGGTCACTGGTAAGCCAAGTGCCATCTCTGGCAAAGGCCTAGATGTTAGCTGAGAACTGATAAACTCACAGCATGAAGCCAAGTCAATTCACTTGTGTATAGAAGAACAAATTGAATACATACAAATATATTTGGTGTCAAAACTTCATGAAAACTAATGGGTTGCTGCATGTATTTTTCTCATTTGAGGGGAGAGATAGCTCAGTGGTTTAAGCATTAACCACCTAAACCCAGGGTTGTGTGAGTTCAATCCTTGTGGAGGCCATTTGGGGCAAAAAGTTTGTCAGGGAAGGTACTTGGTCCTGCTGGACTCAATGACCTTTCAAGGTCCTTTCCAGTTCTAGGAGATAGGCAATCTCCAATAATTTTAAACTATATTCCAAATTATAATGCAACAGTAAACATTTATATTGTGTCTATACCTATGTAACTAAGGCCCTGACACTAAAAGTTGTGTAGGTAAATCTGTTTGTCAGCACTTTTGCTGACAAGATATTTCTAGCCACCCATGATTGGCTTTTGCTTTGTCAGTGGGGGAGCTGCCAACAAAGCAACTTTTACACTTGATGGCAAAACTTTTGTCATTCAGTGGGAGGGTTTATGCACCTATGAAGGACAAAAGTTTTGTCAATCAATTGCAAGGGCAGACAGTCTCTGTATCACATCACACAAGAAAGTCCTATATAATGCAACTTACAAGAAGATGTTAAATCCTGAGATTTAAATGTTAAATCCTGAGAAAACATCATCTCTTACAAGAAGATGTTAAATCCTGGTCATTACCTGAAAATAAAGCCATTGTGCAAGATCAAGAATAAAAGACTTTGTTAAGTGTGTTCCTCCCCCGCATCCCATGAAGGCAGCCAGGTGGGAACTGTTGATGTCAGTTTGGTTTATGTGAGAAGAAGCTATAAGTATAGACCAGTGGTTCCCAACCTTTTCCAGATGGGGACCCATTTTGACAATTCAGGAAGACTTGGTGACCCGAGGCAATTAAAAAATGGGGTGGGGGGGAGGAAGAGGCAGTGCCATAACTAGCTAATTTTGCATCTGAGGCAAGAATATAAAATTGTGCCCCCTCCTGTTTATATGTTCATAGAAGCTGCTTCACAGAAAAACTAAAAATACATTACTAATAAAATAATAACACTACATTTATTTGAGTTGTGGTGGGGGATAGACACTCATCCCCGAACAGCTCCCCCTCCACACACACACACAAATCACTCAGGCTATGTCTACACTGCCAGGTTCTTGTGCAAGAAGTCTTGTGTTAGAAAACATCCACACTGCCATGTGTGAGCTGTGCTTTTGTGCAAGAGCTCCCATGGCAGTATGGACGCTCTCTTGCACAAGAAAGCTCTGATGGCCATTTTAGCCATAGGGCTTTCTTGCACAAGAAATCCCTGCCGAGTGTCCACACTGCCCTCTTGCGCAAGTGCTCCTGTGCAAGAGGGCTTACACCTGATAAAAAAGAGCGTAGCTCTCGTGCAACAAACCCTCTCTTACCACGCCGTACTGTAAATTTCCTTGTGCAAGGGCAGGCGGGCAGTGTGGATGCTCTGCAGATTCTTGCACAAGTACTTGCGCAAGAAACCGCAAGTGTAGACATAGCCTCAGAGGATGGAGGGCCTGAGCGTCACACTCAGGCGCTGGAGGGGATGGGGAGCAGGAGGGCCTGAGAGTCACACTCAGGAGCTAAGAGTCTCACACTCAGGAATCTGGGGGGCACACTCACTCAGGAGCCTGAGAGTCACACTCAAGGGCTGGAGTGTGACTTGGAGTCACACACTCAGGGGCTGGCCGTCAGGGCCTGGGTGGCACACTCTGGGCCTGGGAGTCTCACACACAGGTGTAAAAAAAAAATATTAGAAACATAATACACATTATTAAAAAAAAAGTAAAATTTAGTATTTTACCAAACAGTTTCACCTGAACTTAAATTAATGAGATGGTTGAGCTTGCATTCGCTTTGCTAACTGTTGTATCCTCAGAATTGTTGTGGCACCCCTGAGCACAGTCCCAGGCTCTCCCACCCAGGCTCCCAAACACAGTCCCAGCCCATACCCCAATCCCCAGTGGCTGCAAACCAGCTGGCCCCCCACTCCCACCCCACACCCCAATCCCCAGTGGCTGCAAACCAGCTGGCCCCCCACTCCCACCCCACCTACCTGAGCTGGATACTGCTTCTTCTCTGTGTTCCTTAGTGTTCTAACTTCTTCCCTCCCCCTATGTCCAGGGATATTTCCTTACTCCAGTGGTCATTAACCAATAGATCGGGATCTACTGATAGATCTGGGAGCCTCTGACAGGTGATCCTGACTGGTTTGGCCAAGAGGCTATCAACTGTCCCTCCCCGCACTGCTGTGCACCTCCTGCCCTTTGCCTGGGAGCCTCCTGCTTGTCGTACAGAGCAAGGAAGGGAGAGGAGGGGTACTGATGTCAGGATGCCCCTTCTTCCACCCTGTATTCTATCTCCACAGAACAGGGAGAGGGGAGCACAGGGCTCAGGATGGAAGGAGTTTGCTGGCTGTTTTTGAGAATGGTGCAGGGCCAGGGAAGAGATGAGCCTGCCTTAGCCCCACTGCACCACCACCCAGGAACCACCTGTAGTAAGTAGTCCCACTGGAGCCAACTCCGAACCCCCGCCCCAGTTACGTACCCCCTTCTAAACCTGAAGCCCCTGCTCTAGCCCTGAGCCCTCCCAGACCCAAGCTCCCTTACAGAGCCTGCACTCCCTTCTGCACCCCACCTTCCTGCCATAGGCTCAGCTCAGAGCCCCCTCACACTCCAAATCCCTTAGCCCAAGACCAGAACCTGTGCCCCAACCCTCTGCCCCTGCCTGGTGAAAGGGAGGGAGAATGAGAGGATGGAGTGAGCAGGGGTAGGGCCTTGGAGAAGGGACACAAAGGAAGCAGGCTAAGGGTATTTGGGTTTGAGGCAGATCCTGGATTACATTTTAGTTCAAAAAGTGATCTCCTGCTTAAAAAGGTTGGAGACCCCTGCTTACTCTGTTGTGAGTCACTGAAGTGGTATTCAGTTCAATTGATTGATTTAACTGCCTGAAGGTTGTTAAACCAATTAAGTTGAATACCACTTCAGGTGAATGGCTCCTTAAAACTAAGCCAGCTGCAGAGCCTACCTTTTCAAATGTGCGAATGGCTCCTTAAGAGCACCACCTGGGGAGATACTTGGTGATCCTTTTGAAATGTAATGGTGACCCGTAGGTGGGAAACACTTGTATAGACACAAAACAAGAATTCTTCATCTCTGAAGTGTTTAGAAACTAACTGATCAGAATAACCAATTGAGAGTGACTCTGGGTAGCCCTAAAAGACTTTTGGGAATGGCAGATTATTACATCTCTGCTACCTTTTGAAATTATGAACTTGACTCATCTGTACATATATTTTTATCCACTTAAACCTCTTAACTCCCTTTTCTTAGCTAAACCTTTAGTTAGTTTACTATAGAATTGCTGTGAAATTTGAGACACACAATGACTTGGGTGAATGACTGGTCTCTTGGGACTGGGTACAACTGGAATATTTTGTGACTTTAATTGACCATTTAACACACTGTCCAGCTTGCCTTGGTGGCCAGATAGTTCATTAGATATGCCAGTCTGTCTTTGAAAGAGTGGCCAGATAGACTGGAGTATTCTAAAGGGACTCTCTTTGACACCATGGTAAGACTGTTACAGTGATTTAGAAGTTCAAATTTGTTATGTGTTGGTGAAATCTAATCATAGAACATATCACCAGTTGGTTGAGGGGGTCTGCCCTGCTTTTGATAGTCTGCCCTGTGGTAAGTTTTCAAGGTTTTAAGCCACTTTTGCTGTGGGTTGGTAGCATAGATGCTTTTACAGTGACAAAAATGTTTTCAGTCACTGTAGGTAATGCACTATCTTGAGCACTGGTCACTAGATTGACAGAAACAGCCTTCTGTCAGCTAAATTACATCTACATCTGGGATTAGGTCAGCATAGAGACAGCATTTAGGAGTGTGGATTTTCTCACCTCTTGGTGAAGTGGCTATGTTGATCTAAATTGTGAGTGTACACAAGGCCTTCATGCCTGCTGCACTTCCTGGGTTGAGATTTCTGCCCTGGTATTGATTGGAACAACCTGTCTTTGCCTGCTGGCCCTTCACTTATGTCTCACTCTCCAAACCTGGAAATGTTTTCCTTCTCAGTGTTGACAAAAATTACATTGACATACTCCTAAAATAGTAAGTGAATTTGTGAATGGCTCCATTCAAGCAAAACCATCTTATCAAACTCTTTCCTTCTTCTCAACCTCCCTTCACAACCCATTGAATATTCAGTCCTCTATGCAATAAATTCTCTCCTCCTCTAAATCAATTCTTCTCATCCACCCTGAAACTGAACTCTCCACCCAAAATATATCAATTTCCTTCCTCCTCCAAAAACAGTTCCTCCCTCCAGTATCTTTCAGGGCTCAGCTCCTCTTTATGACAGCTCTGGTGTGTCTTCTGAAAGCCTGCAACCAATCTCCACAGGCTCTGTCACTTCTGCTTTGAACTCTCACCTCTACAATAAGGAGATAAATAAAGGGAAGACAATTCACAGCAAGATGGCTCTGTGTGCCTCTCTCTGCCAAGCAAAGGTAAAACAAAACAAAAATCTGGCAAGTGGCCAGAAAGTTGAGCCAGTAGGGACTGTAAGTCTGTGGAAAGCTGGAAAGAAGAGAAATCTGCCCCACCATTGTCCAATGTATCCAAAATAAGGGGATCAACTGTAATTCTGATTCTGTATTTCCCTTGCCTGATGCCTTCTTTTTCACCTTTAAGAAAACACTGGCTCCTCTCTGACATTAAAAAAAAACCCAAACATTTATTTTTTCAAATGCCACATTAAAAACAGTGCTTTTTTTCCTAAGAAGAAAATCTGAGTTTTTTCATTCCAGGCAGATCTTTCACAGATGAAGCTTGTAATAAAGTTAAACTTCCTTAAAACTAATCCCAGTTCCCCAGTTACTGTGGGTTCATCTAAACATAGTTGTGGAACAGATTCAGCTAAATTAAAATATAGCAACCAATATAATTAAATTAGTCAAATCCCCTGGTGTGGATGCAGTTATATTATTTTATGATTTATTTAAGTGCTTATGTTGGTATACATTGCATTAATAAATGTAGTTGAATTAGTGCAAAAGCAGCCTATAGTAGACAACATTCTTAACCCCCTAGGGGAGTCAAATTTGTGGGCCGGGAGCATTATTGCCAAATCTCATGAGTTTCACAATATTTACACTTTTTCTTGAAGCCCCAACTCCTGCAGCAGAGAATCTCCGCTGTCCCCCCCTCCTCCCCTTTTTTTTAAGAGCAAGTTTCTAATCCTCGTGATTGTGAAAAGGTGACTGCATGAACCTTCAGAACTAAGACAACAAAAGGAACCGAAAAATATTTATTATGGAATGCTTGTTGAGTGGAGAATTTTGAAAGCATCTTAGACATCAGGGATGGTCCCTTTTTATTTGAGCCTGCATTCACATAAGGGGCTGGATGTTATGATCTCTCAAAGGTTCCTTCCAGGGCCACATTTCTATGACGGAGGAGTCCTGTGGCACCTTATAGACTAACCGAAGTGTTGGAGCATAAGCTTTCGTGGGCAAAGACCCACTTCGTCAGATGCATGTCTATTTCTATGACGGTGAGTTCTACAAATCTCATTATTTCTAAGCCAACTCGTAGTTTTTCTGGGGAGGGGGGCTTGGCTCAGTGGCTTTGACTCCTTGGGGTTGGCAGGACTGGCACAGCCACCCGCTGCGGGGCTGAGCCTGGCTTTCCACCGGGCTGTGGGGAAACCTCGATTCTCTGGCGCGCCCCTGCACTTCAGGGCTGGGAAGCAGCCCCGCCGGGACTACATTTCCCAGCGTCCCGCGGGCCGCTTCAGGGTTTAGCTACCAACTCGTTGCCTTCTGGAAAAATGGGGCGCCGAGGTGTCGCAGCCAGGCAGTGACCGCACGGGCAGCCCCGCGCGCTGGGGGCTTCGGTCGGTCGCCCCTCGCTGGAGAAGGGACAAGCGGCCCGGCGCTGCGGAAATGGCGGACGGTCCCTAAGGAGCGGCCGAGCTGCAGGGCAGGGAGCGAGCGGCTGGGCCATGAACGGGCCGGGCTGGGACGGGGCCTGCGGGAGCGTCCGGCTTCTCCTGGACCTGTGAGTGGCTGGGACCGCGACCTCCCCCTTGCATGGTTACCTTCCCTCTCCTTAGTGACCCCGGGTTACACCCCTTTTTGCCCCCTCCCTCTGTGTGTTCTACCCCCATGGCTTGTATTGCCCCTACCCTTTAGTCCCCCTGCCCTTTATCGCTGCTGACTCTTATTATCCCCCCATAATACCCCCCCAGCATCTTAATGCCCCCAGACCCTTAATGCTCCCTTGCATGTTATCACTTGCACTCATTGCTCCTGACCTCCTGCATGTCATACCCCCAACCCCTTACTGCCCCCCCCCCGCATGTTACACCATCCATAGCCCCTTATTGCCCTCCCCACGTTATATTCCTCAGCCCTTATTGTGTCCCAGCGACCTAACATTTTCCACCTCCGCGCTTAGGTCAGTTTAACTATGTGGCTTGGGGGTGTGAATTTTCATACCGCAGAGCGAAATAGTCATTCTGACCTACTTTCCTAGTGTAGCCCAAACCTCAGTTACACACTTCGCTGTATACTGTCATGTTTGCAGTGACAGCAATAAAACTGTTTACATATTATTTTTTGTCAATGCATCTATTTGCAAGAGGCAATGGCACAGCCCTTCATACAATTCCCTTTATTCCGTGGTAAAATTACCACTGCTGCTTCAACATTATATTTAACTCTGGCTTCACAAGCAGTAATTTTCCACTTCTCCTTTGACCTCATCGTAGAGCCCCCTTAATTACTCTGCTTGTTACTCTCACTGTCCTCGTACCCATTCCCAATTAAATCTCTACTGTGATGTAAAATGTTGAGTTTACTTGCTAAGCATTTGGCTTACCAGAATGCTTACTGGGTAATCAATCAGATGGCCAGCTGCGTCAGGCCAAAGCAGTCTTGTCCAGCTATAAAACTACGGCTCCTTCGGGCTGGTGGGACCCTACCCATGTGGGGGTAGTCGGCAGGGGTGCACCTGCATCAGGCTAGCGGGACTCAGGCTCCGGTCACACTGGGCTGGCAGGCAGGACCCCAGCCATGCTAGAGGGGCCCAGGTGGGTAGGCCGCTCTGGCCCTACCTGCTATCTGTTGGCTTACCAGCAATTAAACCAGTGGTTCTCAACTCGTTTCAATTCACAGGCCACTAGGCCAATCAAAAAATTTTCGTGGACCGCCTCCAGCAAATGTAGCACAGGACGAATGACACAGCAACCGCTCAGCACAATGGCGGCAGCTACACCGATGCTGAGAGCCTCAGACAGAGGTTACTGGCAACACAACACGGTAGTGTCCTAGATGACTCTATGAATGACGCGCCGCGTGCTTGTGAACATGGCATAAAACAACCTAATGGTGGCGCCTGCTCATGCCATGTGACTTTGGACAATGTTCCTGTGGACCACCGAAAAAGTCACCATGGACCACCAGTTGAGAACCACAGTGTTAAACTGTATAATTTTAATCATTTAACCAGTTAACTATTTTAAATGGTTATTTACATCTCTAATAGTGATAGCCATTAAGGTGGAGGGAAAGAAGGTGATGTCTGCACTGCAGGCTTTTTGCGCAAGAACAAGTGTTCTTGCGCAAAAACTTGTGTCTATGCTGCACGCGTGTTCTTGCACAAGTAAATTTACAATAAACATCAAAAGAGAGGGCTTCTTGAGCAAGAGTTATTCCTCTCCCCACGAGGAATAAGCTCTCTTGCACAAGAATTCTTGTACAAGAAGGCAGTGTGGCCGGGCAACAGGGGTTTCTTGCGGAAGAAACCCCTATGGCTAAAATGGCCATCAGAGCTTTCTTGCGCAAGAGAGCGTCTACACTGCCGTGGACGCTCTTGCACAAAAGCACATGGCAGTGTGGACGCGCTCTTGCGCAAGACCTTTTGTGCAAGAACTCTTGCACAAAACAGTTCTTGTGCAAGAAGCCTGCAGTGTAGACGTAGCCAATGTGTCCATCAAGTTCTTCTCTTCCCCACCATTCCCTTTGTTGCTTGCACCTTGATGAAACAAATGTTTTGGATTTTAACCCTCAGATACAGCTGGTACCTATTGTTCAATAGGCTGAAGCTGGTTTTCATAAGTTGGGAAGGAAAAACTGTATAAGATGTCAATTTTCAGAGTGATTATAGCATAGCATCTTGTACTTGTTCGGTATATTAATATGTTGAACAATGATGCTGAGCTCTGGTCTATTCTAGATACTTTTGCCAGTACAGTAATGTTTTTGTTTGGTTTTGTTTTTACATTTTTGCCCTGGCAGAAGCCTAATGTAGATACAGTTTTCAAAAATGTTTTTGCTGGCATAGCATATTTTGTCTGTGAAACATATATAAGCAATACCAGCAAACACGTGCACTGGCAGGTATAAGCTATGCCCATGGTATGAGGACTTGCTGGTACAGCTCTTCCAAGAAGCCATGTCCTGTAGGCAGAGGTTTAGGCCTTGTGAAAACACTATGCTGTTCTGTTGCCAAACAGTGGAGGTGTACACACTGCAGTGGTCCTTCCGCTCACAAAACTCTCCTGATTTGCTGTAAAGATAAAACTACCTCAATAAGAGATGTAAAACCCTTTACAGCTAAGTTAGATTGACAAAGAATCAGTGTAGACACTGCATTTGTTACATTGCAGTAACTGACCTCCAAGAGGTATCCCACAATACCCTCTGTTCTTTTGCTTATAAGAAGCACACAAGATCTTTTTAGAGAAAAGGCAATGTTATGTGTTCATTGGGGACATAATACAGAAATCTGCACACGTGCACGCTTTCTCTCTCTCTTGCTCTCGCTCTCTCTCTTTCTGTCTGTCCTGCCAGCAATGTTATAGTTACCCATTAGAGGCTCAGACTAACCTAAATTGCAACCAATTATTTACATAAGTGTTTATTTTTAAGTTGTTTTCTTGTTGTTTGAACATTTGTGCTTTTAGAGAGTTGCCCCCTGGAGATTTTATCTTTCTTGTTTGTTCCTAAGGGTTTGGGGCTCTTGCTTCACCTCTAGGCTTGTTGATTTGCTATTATCATGACTGGAGAATATACATAACCTTCCAGTGCCTTTGAGATCCCTGCTCCCTCTTGGTACATCTGCACCTAGAAATGACCTTCACACTTATCTAATTAACACATACATTCTTCACTCATACCAAAACACTATCACTACAAAGTACAAAACTATCTGGAATTACAAATCACAACATTGTATAACATTGCTTACTTACGTTAACAAACGTTATATCATGTGGTGACTGTAATCCAACGTTAGGATTGTTCTGATTTGGTCCTTAACATCAATAACAGATGCAGGCAGCCTGTCTGATGTATCTTTACCAGCAGAACTGAGGCTGTTCCTTTCTGCTAATCAGAAAGGGTGGCTGGCAGGATACACTAAAGCATATTATACTGCATAAAGCATATGAATTATGTTTTTATACAAACACTAAAATATTACATTTTTAGATACATGGCTATACCCTGACCACTCTGCTCACTGTTTTGAATTCCGCTGCCCTGCATCCAGCTACATGGACATGCACACTTCCTTTTTCAAAGCCCTAAAACGTTTTAAAATGGCTCAGCTTGGTTTTAGGACCACAGTGGTAGGTAGGGAAGGCTGCTGGGACCGGGGGAGAGAGGGAACTGTTGTGCTATGCATTAGGGATGTAATAGTGTATCCAGTTAAACGATTAACGATGAGCAGTTGCTTATCAGTTAATGCTACCGACTATATGCAAACATCCCCTCCTCCCGCAGTGGCTCTGCAAGTAAATTTTGTAGTGGGCTGGCTGGCAGGCTGGTGTAGTTCCAGCTTGTGCTGTGTCTTGGGAGCTACCCCCACTGTGGCTCTGCGTAAAAGTTCCTAAAGAGCTGGCAGACAGGCAGGCAAACTGGGTCAGTTATAGTGGCTCCTTAAGTACTTTTAATGCAGAAATGTGGCCAGGTAGCTGCCGGGACTGAGCCAGTCTGCCTGTTGGCACTGGTAATTTTCATGAAGCTGAGTTAATACAGTTTCATTAAGGCTTCTGTCCCACAAACATTTAAGACATGATCCTATAGTGAGTCTAAAAACAAATAGTTGTGTCTGTATGTCTGCACTAGAGGTTCAAATTCTGTCTGGGACTCTCTGGTCTGGCAACATCTGACCACAGATGTTGCTGGACTAAAGAGCCCCAGCACAGAGGTTGCCAGAGACTGGTAGCAGAGCCCGCCAGCAGGGCACCAGAGCCCACAGCTGGTTTGGTTCAGAAGCTGGTGGGGGTGCTGGAGCCTGCAGGAGGGATGGAGGGGCAACAGAGCTCACAGCAAGCTGGGAAGCCAGCAAGGCACTAGAGTCCATGGGATGGGAGGGGGGAGGCGCCGCAGCCAGCCAGGACAGGAAAGAGTGGGGGACTGCAGAGCCCACAGCTGATGGGGCCATAAGTGCCCACATGGCTGCTGCTGGAACTTGTGGGACCGACGGGGCTGTGGAGCCGGCAGGGTTGCTGCGGTCAAGGCTCCAGTGCCAGGTAGCTGGGAGAGCAGCCCAGCGGAGAGGTTGGCGACCATACCCTGCAACCTTCCCCGGTCTGGAAAACTCCCTTGGCTGGGACCAGTCAGGTCTTGAGGAAGCTGGACCAGAGAAGTTTAACCTGTACCTAGCCCATGCCAGCTGACTTGGGCTCGGGCTAAGGGACTGTTCAATTGCAAGTGTAGACATTTGGGCTCAGGCTGGAGCCAAGACTCGAGGACCCTGCAGTGTGAAAAGGTACCAGAGCTGCATCTATATTTCAATTAAGTAGCCTCTTCGCCTGTACCCCATGAGCCCAAACACAAGCTAGCCATTGTTTCTTAATTGCAGCATAGAGTAAGATATATACCTATCCTATAGTGCTGGAAGGGGCCTTGAGAAGTTATTGAGTCTAGTCTGCTGCCCTCATGGCAGGACCAAGTGCCATCCCTGACAGGCTTGCCCCAGACCCCTAAATGGCCCCTCATGGATTGAACTCACAAGCCTGAGTTTAGCAGGCTAGTGCTCAAAGCAGTGAGCTATCCCCAGCCCTTAGGAATGTTAGAGTGTAACTGACTAACTGCTTAACTGGTAAGCTGATGCTTATTGGTTAAGGGTGTTGGTTAAACTCAAACTCAGCCACCTCCCAAGGAGGCAGCTTTGCTGTGGCAGCGAAGCCTCCCACCTGGAAGCTGGGCAAGCAAGGGCTGCCCGCTCTGCTCCTGGGCAGTGGCAGGGAAGCTGCCTTCTCAGGAGCCAGGCCAGGAGGAGAAGCTTTGCTGCAGACTACTGCAGAGCCTGCAAAGCATATAACCACTAAGATTTTTAGTGGCTACATGGTTACCATATTAAATGCTTTTTAACATCCCTAGTGTAGACATATCTTCCATATGCAGACTCCTACATCCAAGGATCTTTATAGGTATGGGGAGTGGGTCTATGTGGAGCTTTCTGTTGAAACAAAGCCTTTAAAATTATTTACTCATGCATTAATGATTCTGATGTAATATGTCTGAGTTGATTCAAGTGCATGTTATAGCCTGAGTGCCATGGAGACTGAAGTACAGCCACTCCCCGAGTTGCGAACAGTTGAGTTACGACCGTTCGCACTTACGACCAAAGCTCCCATGGAGCGGTCGTAAAGGTGGTCCCCAAGTTACGAACGTGACCCGTGCTTATGAACAGCTTGCAGTTAAGTTAATACATAATAAAATTAATAGAAGGTTAATTCAACACTGCTCAGATCCTTCGCTCAATTAATTTTTGTTGTTGTTGGGTTGGGGTTTTTTTTTTTTTTTAATTAAATTAAAATTTAAATAATTGCTTTGGTGTGGAGCTGAGGACGAGAGGTTCAGTATGCAGGCTACCCCAGGGAGAGAGAGGAATACATCAGCTCTCTCTGACTACAGCAGCTTGAGGCCAGGTGAGAAGCACCTCTCCATGGCAGCTGCAGCTCCATAATATGGATGGCGGGGTGCATGTCCACAAGCTGGGACAGATCCAGGTTTATCTGCCCCTTGCACTCCCCAGCCAGAGTGAGGAATGCAGTAAACTGTGCTCTTTCTCCCTTAGGAATCGTGATGGAGGGAGGGGAGTTTCAGCCCTTCTGCCTTCCCTAAAGGTTGCCTGGGGGCGCTGAAGGTCTGGAGCAGTCCTGGGACGTGCTTCCAGCCAGATCCTTTCACCTACCTAGTGATTCTGTCTCTTTTTTTGTATGGTTTTATGAGAAGCAATCCCATTTGTGTTACATCCCATTTTCTTGGTACAGCCAAACCTTTACCTTGCTTTAAGCCAGGGGTCTGCAATCTATGGCTCTAGAGCCAAATATGGCTCTTTTGTCATTCCCAAAATACACACAATTTTTTAAATTAAAATTAAAAATTAATTCAAAATTTTAAAAACACGTAATTACTTATGTTACAATGTTTTGGGTGTGTGGGGTTTTTTTTTGTCTTGTCTATTTCACCTTTAACTGTTCATTTTAACAACCATCCATCCTCTCCGCTCATTGGGAGTCATGAATATTTTTTTTTAATCGATCAAGAAATCTTTCCATCATCATACATGATGGTGAACTCTAACCCCAAACAGTAAATGGCAAAGAGAAAAAGATGATGAGTACTGAAATTTTCAAAAGGAGTGGTCAGACTTGTATGCATTTGTGGATAGGTCTGGATCACCACACTGTCTCATTTTTAGTGAGAGTTTGTTCTCAAACAAACAAAAAACACCCACATTTCATGACAAAACATGCAGCATTTGCTACAAAATACCCCGCAGGTGATGCATGAAAAAAAGCCTGTGAGGCGCTGCAATAAAAAATTAGTATTGGACAAAGTAGTCTGCTGGCATGGTCAAAAAAGGTGGGAGCTTAACCTCTGCAAGTTTTGTAGGCTCATACAGCATTATTTGAGAGGGGAAGCCTTTCACTGAAAGGGATTACATTAAGCCCCACATGCTAAAAATTGGTCATGAATTATTTAACCAGTTTCACAACAAGGACAAAATCTTACAGAAAATTCAAGACATGGCATTATTGGCAAAAACAGTTTGTGACAATGGACCATCAAATTGACAAGGAAGAAATGCAATATTTGAGTACAGCTACTTATTTTTCATTTGCTTGGGACAAAGCAACCAACATATGCGACATTAATCATAGAATCATAGCATACTAGGACTGGAAGAGACCTCGAGAGGTCATCGAGTCCAGTCTCCTGCCTCATGGCAGGACCAAATACTGTCTAGACCATCCCTGATAGATATTTATCTAA
>CM057845.1:96569714-96611421 GCA_030068395.1 Apalone spinifera
CGGGAAAGCGATGTGCAGATTTGGGGATAAATACCCATCGCACAGTTCGCTCTAAGAGGTCTTCGCAACACACGTACCACTGTGCGTGTGCCTTCCCATATACTCGAAAGTGCTGCCGGCCTGATCAACCGACCAGCCACCTCCCCCGACTCTCGGGCTTAACCAAGGCCTTCTCAACCAAACCGATATCTTTGAAACGTTCCGTGTGCTGTGTAAATTGGTATGTATGATTTGATTTTCTTCGTTGTAAAAGCTTAGTATTGTAGTTGTTTTGGATAGTACATAGAGTTTGTAGTTATCACTGTTATTTAATTAGTGTAGCTGGATATTTTTAGAATAGAGACTATTCCCCTTGCCATTCCTGTCCTTATATCTCTGACACGTTTAACTAGAAATCGTAGAATAAATATAATAAATACTGTAAATTCATTATTAACCTGGTCTATTACAAATCTTAAAATAAATACTATAAATTCATCATTGTTATAAATAAATATCCTTTATTTGCTAAAACTGCCCACCTGGTTCTGTCCTTCCCCCCTTGGGTATGCATCATCGGACCTGTGGTTCTCGCGACATGGCGTCACGAACAGGATGCCCGTGGGAAGATAGAACTAATTTAATCCCGGAAGATTTACTCTTCCATGCCCAATATCACCAAATCACCAACACAGGTGACGGCTTACTGGGACACCTGAGTATCGCCGCTGGGGATAAAAAATGCGAGGTACGCCTTGACGGCCCATCACTGGGTTGCGTCCTCCGCACACACCCCACTAGTCGCTTTTTCCCATTGCTGGAGGAAAAGCAGATAAAACTAGCAGGCCTTAAAAAGATCCAGCAGCGACCCCCCTCCCCATCATGCCCTTAAGGCTGTAGAGGCCTTCATAAAAAAGGCAGGAGCCTCTGTCTCTCCCTCGACATTCTACCCCGACTTAGAGACCGGGGGCCGAGCACACACCTTAGCCGCCAACGTAACCGCCATAAGTTAAAACCTGATACTTATGAACCGCACCACCTTTTAGGAGCACTATACGGCCAGTTCATAACCGCACTGCGCCTAATAGAACAGTACGAAATTACTGCACGAACAGTCACACAGCAAATGTGCTCCACAAACAGCGCTAGAGCTGGCGGCATACAAAACCCCGTTGAGGAACCAAGACCACGTTTACCCGAACCACTCCTCCCCCCCCCGTACCCGTCCGCCCCATTCCCGCCCGAAAAATCTCCTGCCCCCGCCAAAGAAGATAACCAGTCCCGGGAGGTTTGCCCCATGGTGGTCACCAAGCACCTGGTGGACCAACAAGGTAACACCACGACCCAGTCCGTCTCCTGCACCCGCACTGCAGCAGAAAGGAGGGAACTGGCTGAAGCCACCCATAGACGCCCCAGAGAACCAGTAGTCATTTGGTTGGGGTGCGTCTCTTTAGAAAACGGTAGCGAAATTGTAGACTCGGAGTAGTGCACCTATTTGGTGCACAACGCCAGTTGGCATGGCGGGGCAGGAAACCCCATCATCATCCAACGCAATAATGTTTGGCCAATTCCTCTCCCCTCTATGATCACCCAGCTCATGGGCACCACGCTAGCCTCATTTAACATCTGTCGTGGAGCTGTAAAGGCTCCGCAAGATCTAATGTATGGCGTAGCTGGACTCTCTATAGTTGTTTGGAGTCCTGCAAGGCACCCGCTCCACCTGACACCAGCCCAACAGACCGGGGGGCAGCCACATAGATTTGTCAATGACAATTCACAAATCCCGGTTGTGGGAATAGCAATAGACGCAGTTTGTGAGGCCACAAGGCATCCAGATGCTGGCCAAATAATGTGGTTACACACCGTTGTTGACCAACTATTAACTAGCTTGCATATCATAATAGATAAGATCCACATTCTGACCCGCCAACCCAAACCATCAGTGGGAGTGGTAGCCACTGTAATTTCAGGACCCCTTCCCGGCGCCAAGCAGTACCCAAAGGGTGTTGTGGTTGTAGATCTTGGGTCCTACCAAACATGATGCAAGCCTTTATGCCGTGCCACGGCCAGCATGCTTACTAATGCCTTGCTGGAGCTCTTGGCCGCTTGGGGAGTGCCCAGACAAGTTCAAACTGATGGGGGGCCCCCGTTCCAGTCAAATGCACTACAGCAGTTTTTCCTACAGTTTAACATCGCTCACCACGTCCACTTGCAGTATCATCCCCAAAGTAATGGCGTGGTGGAGCGTAAAATCGGGATCCTAAAGACTACCCTCTGCACTTCCTTGAAAGGAAGCGACTTTAAGAGCTGGCATCTCCACCTACAGCCGACGCTAATTAACCTTAATGAGCAATGCAGCCAGTGGCTGGACCTTAAGGCCCAGCCTCAAGGGCCATGGACACCCCGATTCAAGGCAGATGACCCATATCTGCAGTCCCGCCCATGATGGAAAACGGCATCCACAGCAGGCCGTCATCCAGGGTCTCGCCAAGTACCCCAATACATATTGGGTGCTGGTTAGTGACTCTGGGCGCCACCTGCTGGCCCACCATAACTGGTTAAGCAGACGCAACTAACTGACTTCGGCCAGTTCTGCGGTAACTGAGCCACCATGTGTTCTATCCTAGATGCTGTTCACGACCCTATCATCCGGAGAGGGCCAGAAAAGTGTCACCAACACTGTGGAGCTTTGGGCCACTGCGTATGCGGTCACCATCAACCTCACCGATTGCATTGTCTGCACCCGGCCCATACTTTCAGCCGCTGACATGCCGTTTTTAGTTCAGCTCATTTTTCTAAATGTCGGACCCGCTTAACGGGACCGACTGGGGCTTGGATGCGTGCTGATAGCTGCGCTCTATTTCCCGGGCTCCTGCCCTTACCACCCTGTCAGTTCACCCCACCTTAGCCCCACCAGGCACATTCTGTTGGGAGTTCCCTCCCCCAGTGGTAGCTTCATTTTGTTGCCCCGAAGATCCTAAGCACCAGCCTGTTTTTGTTGGTAATCAGTCAGGCTGCACCTGGGTCCTTAGTCCGAATGGACTATTTAACAGCTCCGGCAGTAATGTCACCTCTCAGTTTGTTAATGTCCCAGACCACAGTTTCCCACCCAACCTTACCTCCATTGCCTTTATTTCCCCTGAGGAGAATGCCTCATGGGCATATCCCTTTATCTCTGTTAACGCCATATTTAAGGAACTCGTTGACCTGTCTACATCTTGCATTCATACGGAGACCCGATTCCTATTCCCTGGTATTGGGGTGATGACAACAACGAGTACGACCTCGCTACCTTCCTAATGGACTACCAAAAGCCAAACACACCGGCTTTTTCGAAGCTCAATGCACTCCGCCCTGGACATTTCTGGATTTGCGACAACCAACCCCACACCAACCTTCCTGCACACACCATAGGTCGCTGCAATCTTGGCTACATCCAAATTGAGGGAGGAGGCATCTACTCCTACGCGAGATATGAACATCCCCGCTTCACCCATCGACAAAAACGTGGATCTTGGGACATTTGGAAGTCAATTGAGGGCTGGTTTAGTAAAACCGCACAGGCTGTGGTCACATTTAACCCCGTAGGCAATTTGATTTTGCAAGGGGAAGTTTGAGCCCTTGGCATTAGTATTGAAAGACTTGGCAATAAGACTGCTACTGCCTTACTTCTTACTAATCAAAAGATAGAAGAAACGCACGTGTATGTAATGCAAAACTGCCTAGCTTTAGATTATTTGTTGTTAAAGGAATCTGGGTTTTGTCGTTGGTTAGGCAACAGCTATCTTCAGTTTGCAGGTAAATGTTGTATGGAAATTAAGTCTATTGAACAAAATGTAACACAGATTATTGATGATATCGAGGAGGTTGCTAAGAAGGCCAGAGAGTCTGTTTTTTGGTGGGAGAACATATTCGGCTGGGTCTCTTCTATATTTGGCCTTGGGGGATTAAGACAGTTTTTCTGGTCCCTTTGTGTCATATTGCTGGCTGTTAGCTTTGTGCTGTGCCTTGTTTGCGGCATCATAAAAAACCTCACGAACCACAGGTATGCATCATCGGATCTGTGGTTCTCGCGACACTTTGGGCTTAACTATCTTGTGCAATTTAGTATTATCTGCAAATGTTACCAACACACTGTTTACCCCTTTCTCCAGTTCATTTATAAATAGGTTGAATAGGATTGATCCCAGGATGGACTCATGGGGGACACCACTAATTATCTCTCTCCATTCTGAAAATTGACCACTTATTCCTACCCTTTGTTTCCTGTTTGTTTGGTTTTTGTTTTGTTTTGTTTTGTTTTTTAAACCAGTTATCAATCCATGAGAGGACCTTCCCTCTTAACCCATGACAACTTAGTTTGCTTAAGCGCCTTTGGTGAGGGACCGTGTCAAAGGCTTTCTCGAAATTTAAAGTACACTATATCCACTGGATCTTGCTTGTCCACATGTTTGATGACCCCTCTCAAAAAACTCTAGCAGATTAGTAAGGCATGATTTTCATTTACAGAAACCATGTTGACTCCCCCCCCCCCCAACAAATTATGTTCATCTATGTGTCTGACAATTTTATTGTTTACTATAGTTTCAACTTATTTGCCTGGTACTGACGTTAGACTTACTGGTCTGTAATTGCCAGGATCACCTCTAGAGCCTTTTTTAAATATTGGAGTCACATTCGCTATCTTCCAGTCATTAGGGACAGAAGCTGATTTAAATAATAGGTTACAAACCACAGTGAATAGTTCCACAATTTCACATTTGAGTTCTTTTAGAACTCTTGAGGGAATGCGACCATCTGAGCCTGGTGACTTGTTAGTGTTAAGTTTATCAATTTGTCCTCAATCGGACAATTTCTCAGATTTGTTACCTAAACAGAATGGCTCAGGTTTGGGAATCTCCCTAACATCCTCAGCTGTGAAGACTGAAGCAAAGAATTAATGTAGTTTCTCTGCAATGACCTTATCGCCTTTGAGTGCTCCTTTGGCATCTCGATTATCCAGGGGCCCCACAGGTTGTTTAGGAGGCTTCCTGCTTCTGAGGTACTTAAAAACATTTTGCTATTACTTTTTGAGTTTTTGGCTAGCTACTCTTCAAACTCCTTTTTGGCTTTTCTTATAATTTTACACTTCATTTGACAGAGTTTATGCTCCTTTCTAATTTCCTCACTAGAATTTAACTTCCACTTTTTAAACATGGCCTTTTTATTTCTCACTGCTTCTTTTACTTGGTGGTTAAGCCACGGTGGCACTCTTTTGGTTCTCTTACTGTGTTTTTCAATTTGGGGTGTACTTTACTTTTAAGTCAGGCCTTTGTGTGAATAGATGGGATTAATTTGTATGAGCACGATTTACCTGTGTGAATAGATGGGATTAATTTGCATGCGCACCATTATTCTTCATCCAATATTATTTGATTTTTTCAAAAAGCAAAATACAAATCTACTGTGATTAAGACACAGATCTGGAGCAATGTAAATTCATAAGTGCTTGAGAAATAAAATTGATAACAGTAAGTCTCTCAAAACAGAAAGCTATTTTGAGACGTGTGTGGGAAAGTTGCCATGTGTAGGGAACAGTGAATTTACAAAATAAAGCAAAATATCTCAGACGGGACATATTGATATTGTTACTAGTACAAATATGCACTACCGTGTGCTTCCTTCAAATTATGAGCAGCCAGCTGCAAGGACAGATTGATTCTTCAGGCATGAATAATAATTCAGAAAAGTATGCATGATGAAGAATGCCCCCTTCAAATTCTTACCTAATGGAGAAGGACTATATCAGGAGTAACATGTTATATTTTCAGACCTTTAAATGGGCATTGCAGACTGGAAGATTTTAAAAAAAGCTGTAAAAAGATCCTTGTCAGTGTTTAAATTAATAATTGTATTTAATTCAATGTAATACCACTACATTGTGCCTCTGTGTGACTGAATTTTAACTTACTTTTATTTCAGGTGCCTTCAGAGCTTGACAAAGAACATTTCCAGATATGTTGCAGATATTAAGCCTTTGCCTCCCAACATAAAAGATAAGCTGATAAAATTAATGAGTATGCAAGGGCGGATAACTGATTCCAATATCAGTGAGGTAAGACCATTCAAGAATCACTTCTGTGCATCTCTCCACATTTATGCCAGTTTATTACAGAACAAAATATAAAATAATGAGCTCAACTAAAATTATGTATATAGTTCAACAAGTGATCCCATGACCTCTTCCTATGTACATTTCTCCTCATTTCTCCCTCATAATGCCATCTCTTGCTATTTCATCTCATGCCATCCTGGATTTTAAGGGATTTATCTGACTGTAAAGTTCCATACGTTCCTACAAACCAAGAAAAATATGGACACCGGTCAGTGACAAAGTTTTCTAGCTGACTTCTGTATCATCAGTTTAATCCAGGGGAGCCCTGTTATCCACTGTACTTATTTCAGTATAGGATGCTGTGCAACTGTTGCTATCAGTTTTGAATTAAATTGTCTAATTGGCATAAATAAGTGTGTAACATGCAAATTAATCACAGTTGCAAACTTCATGACCTAATAGCTAACTAGCATATTTTTAAAACATATTTTTGCAGAAAAGCCCTAACAGGCATAGTGGATTGTCTCTGTTTGCTGAGGCTGCTGCACAGATGCTTCCTTTACAATCTTGCAGGATCAGCAGATTGATTAGGTGTTGGATCTATACTGCTCTTTCTTTTGGTAGCAGTGGGAAAACACTATAACAGAGACAGTTGCCAAAACGAGCTTCTAGCAGCTGATATTTAAATAATGTATGGTTCTCAGAAAATCTTGAGATACCTATAATGTTCTGTGGGCTTTAGGTCTATGATTTAGGATAAAATTCCATTAAATCCTGAGTTCTTTGAAAGGTTGCTGAGGTGGACTATGAGTTCTTTGGTTCTACCCTTTCAGTTGCTCATTAATGCTTGTCAGTGTTCCAGGATGAAATTCAATAATGACTTGCCTCAGTTGTAAATTCAGATGTTTTGACATTTGTATCCTTTTATGTCCTCCTCGTCTCGAAGGGAGCTATAAAAATTAAGGAAAACTAAAAGTTGGCCTTGGTGAAATAGGAGGAATGAAGAACTCCCCTGTTCATTCTTGCTTTGATCTGTTACTTGTGCCAGGCAAATGCTACCAGTCCCTGAAAGTCAGAACAACAAGACTGTGAGGCATGGGGCAGTACACCAGAATTGTTCTGAAAAAAAGCATAATCTTAAATACGCTACATTTCTTGAACTGTAATAAAAAGTGGCACAAGATGAAAATTGAGTCAATCATATACATGTAGTATTCTTTTAAGAAGCCTGATGAATTGCTTTGAGCAATTTGTTGGATGCAATCCATCCATACATATGAGAAAAATCAGTTTACAAAAACTCAAACTCCCTCTTTTTTTATCCCCATATTCTCTAACAGAGCGTTGTCTCCTCCTTTGCCTCTTTCCTGTTCTCATCTATAATCTGCTTTCAGTAGTTTATCACTACCTTTTCCTGGAAGCACGTTGCTCCTTGTACTTTTAGTACTCCTGTTCTCTTCCTTCAGCAGTTTTTTCCCTCTTTCTAGCTCTGTTAATGTCCCCAAGTTTCTGTCTTAGATCCCATGGTCTTTGTCATACACAGTGTACAATAACTCAGTACTGACAGCTTCTGAATCTGCCTTTCCTGTCTGTAGAGTATTACATCTTTGATAGTCTGTCTTCTTGGAATCCAAATGCCAGTTCCAAGTCCCACAACCCTCCCTCTGTCCTCTGCTTTTCTTCTCATATCTTTCTTGGATAATTCCACTATTTTCCCTATTACCCAGACACAGATATGACTTATATTTGACTCCTCTTATTTTCTTTTTCCCCCACATCCAAGGTGTCATCAAATCAATTGTCTTCATTTACAACATTTCTGTGCCTGTTGTCTCATTTCTGTTACTGTTTCTAAATTTTTTTGCCTGTAACTTGATCATCTTTTGTCTTTACCACTATATATCCCTTTCTGTATGTTGCCTGGCTTCTCTACAGTCCATCCAAAAGGCTACTGCTGAACACCTTCTCCAACTCCCAGTCCAATCATGTGTTTATCCTTCCACCTATTCAAATCCTTTGCTGGCTTCTCCTCATCCTTTATATTCAGATTAATCGTCTTGTCCTTGCATTTCAAGCCCTACAGTTTTCACTTCTGTGTGTTTTTCTATTCCATCTCTTTTTTTCTGCTCTTCCTCAAGATTGGCTAAAACTAAAACTCACTGTGTCATCCTACATTCTGCTCTTTCCCACTTCATGTTATACCAATCTCTTCTTTCAGTTCCACCTTTACAATACACTTTTGCCAAGACTGTTAGTGCTGCTTTACAGAATTAAAAATTGGCATTTCCTCAAGAGTGAACTTTCATCTAGTATATTATGTGTCTTAACTATTTCTGTCTAGCTTAGACCATAAACTCCCTGAAGGGAAAAATGATTCCTGCTTCATGCATCGTATAGTGTCGAACATACCTATAGTCAAATATTATCTAGTAAATCTGAAAAAAAGAGCAGAAAATAAAAGGAAACTAAAATCTAGTGACTAGGGAGAAATGTTCTTTATTGGTGTGGTAGCAGTTTTACTATGTGAGTATTTCTTTCTGGTTTTCTTGAGTTTTACACAGTTTTTATCTTAATATATTGATAATTTATAGAATTTGCTATATTGTTATAAAACTACCAGCTTGCTGAAAACTCCATGTCACTCTCTTTGGTTGTATAGTACCCTCTGACCCTGGACAGTTATTTTTGAAAAAATTATCAAAGAGAAGTCATGATTTTGAATATACTGACATTATTTGGTCAAATTTAAACATGCTTTAAATGCAGAAATGTTCGCAAAAATAATCCACAATGACTTTCTGGTTTTCATTATTTCTTATGTGTATTGAAATGCTGCCTGTTGCATTTATCACTTCTCCAAAAATATGTCAATACATGTCTGTACCTGCAGTGCAGTAAAGCTTTATCGGAAAAACTGTAGTTGTAGTTCAAAGCTATAACTTTTGTTTCAAGCAGCAAAATAAATAATTCAATCAGAGAGGGAATGAGAAAGTTGGAGATGGAAAGGGAAGAGATACTTTAGGTATGATTCAGAAATCTTAATGATACAAGACTTTAATGTACATTTATGTAAAAGATTATTCAGACTATGGATGTAAAATCCTGGTTAATCAGTTAACTGCTTAAACCTGAGGTTTAACTGATTGACCGATTAAGTAGGATCCCATGTGCGGGGCAGCAGCAGGAGTCAGCAGCCCCATGTGCAGGGGGACTGGCTTCTGCTCCCGGAGGAGTTACCTGTTCACATCCTTAGTTCCAGTTAAGCAGTGTGAGCTGGAACAGCTCCTGCCTGCCGATGGCTGCTCCAGCCCCATGGGGCCCACTGTGGACAGGAGCTGTTTCACCTACCCAGGGTGCACTGCAGGCAGGGCTGCTTCGGGCCAGGCTGGATCAGCCTGTGCCTCCGGTGGGAGGGGGAGGGACCTGCGGCAGGCTGAGTGGGTGCTCCAGACCAGCCAGGCTGTAGCTAACCTCCCCCGCCTGCTCCCCTTTCAGTTAGTGAATTGATTAAACATTACATTTAACAAGTTAACCATTAAAACGGGATTTTACATCCCTAGTTCAAACTGCTTAGGTGTGAAGTGCTTTAAAAAATAAATGAAAATTGTTACCAATTTGTTTCAACATTTAGTAAACTTTAAACTTGGTAATCTGAGGATCAGTTAACTTGATTGGATTTTTTAAAGATAATTAGCACATAATAAAGTAAGTTACCCCAGGCTGAGAGAACCAATCCATTGACAGGTAACTTGTACCTTTTGTCTGCTTTTAAATGTGGCTGAGGGCTTAATATGCTCATAGAAGAACTGGATACAGTTTTATTCTAAGTATTTTTTTTTTGCAAACATTATTTTCAGCACATTTTCCAATAAATTTCTAATTATACAATCAAGTTTCTGTTATTTACTTATTTCTATTTGCTAAACACATCAAAAGCGGCTAATTCAAATATCTGTACTACTTTTTTAGTATACTATGTTGCTAAAAATCCTTACTCCTTCTAATACAGTAGTTCCCAACCTTTTTTATACTGCAGACTGGCAAACCCATTCACAAACTTTTGGCAGACCGGTAACATTTTATTTGAATATTTACATATTCATTCATGAATATGCAAATAAAATGTTACTTGTCCACCAAAACGCCCAGCCACCAGTGCCACTGTGAACAGCCAGCTTCAGCTCCAGCAGTCAGCACGTGGCAGATGGCTGCCACAGATGAAGCTGGCTGTTCGGGGCAGCTCTGCGGGCCAGGGCTGGGATATGCAGTGGTTCTGTGATCCCCCCCAGTGCCAGCCCTAATCCCTAGAGCCCCCTACCTCTCCACTACCTCCCAGCACCAGCCATTGACCCCCGAGTTCCCTGCACCCAACCTCCCAGTGCCAGCCCCCCACCCCTTATAGCCCCTACCACCAGACCCGCCCCCAGTGCCAGCCTCCTGTTTTCAGAGCCCCACTGCACCCAACCCTCCTAGAACCCTCCCGTGTCAGCCCCCAGACTCCAGTATTATCCCTGTCCCCAGAACCCCCCAGTTCCAGCACTGTCTCTGTAGCTCCTCCACCCCCAGGGCCCTCCAGTGCCAGCTCCCCACCTCAGATGCCCCAGTGCCCCCCAATGTCATCTCCCCACTTCAGAGCCCCCCACCCATTAGATCTCCCCAGTACTGGCCCCATCTCTGGAGCCCCCAGTGCTTGCCTCGCCCCCCTCACCTAATCCTGCACTGCCTCCCAGCCACCAGCTAAGCATTGCTGCCTAGGTCGCAGCTGCTCTAACGCTGCCGTGCCGGGCTCTGCGCAGCCCTCCGGCCATGCAGCTAACCACTCTTCTACGTCCAGTAGGAGACCCCCGCCCTTTCCTGGCACAGGTTTGCTGAGAAGTGGGGCAGGACATGGCTCTCCCAATAGCAGTGGCAGCAGGGAAGGTGCTGGGCAGTTTACTCCAGTTCTGGTCCCCAGAGCTGCCATTGCCCAACAGCCAGAGGTTCGAGGCTCAGCACTGGTTTGAGGCCCCTCACTGGTCCGTGGACCAGTGGTTGGGAACTGCTGTTCTAATAGGTTAACAATGTCTTGTCTTAACATGCCTCCAAGGCATCATGGAGAGATGCGGCACATAGGCAAGCTGTAGACATGAGAGTCTTTAGGTTAAGATTAGAGGTGAAAGCAACAAAGCTGATGTCATGGTAGGTGTCTGCTGTAGACCATCAGACCAGGAGGATGAGGTAGACAAGGCTTTCTTTGGAAAGTCAACAGAAGTTTCCAGATCACAGGCCCTGGTTTTCATGAGGGACTTCAATCGTCCTGACATCTGCCGAAAGACCAATATAGCTGTGCACAGACAATCCAGAAAGTTTTTGGAGTGTTGTCTACAACTTCCTGATGCAAGTGCTAGAGGAACCAACTAGAAGTCATGATCTTCTAGGCCTGCTGCTCACAAACAGGACAATTGGTAGAAGTAGAAATAGATGGCAACCTAGGCAGCAGTGACCATGAAATAGTTGAGTTCAGGCCCCTGATAAAAGGAAGAAAGGAGAGCAGTAGAATACCAGACCGTGGACTTCTGTAAAGCAGATTTTGACTCCCTTGGGAAACTGATGAGCAGGGTTCCCTGGGATGTTAATATGAGGGTAAAGGAGTCCAGGAGAGTTGGCTGTACTTTAAAGAAGTTTTATTGAGGGCATAGGAACAGACCATCCCAGTGTGCAGAAGGAACAGCAAATATGACAGGCAACTTGTGAGCTTAAACAAAACAAAACCAACAAACAAAGCTTACAAGAAATGGAAACTTGGACAGATGACTAGGGAGGAGTATAAAAAGTGCTTGAGCAAGCAGGGGTGTAATCAGAAGGCCAGTGTGCAATTGGAGTTGCAGCTAGCAAGGGATGTGAAGGATGACAAGAAGGGTTTCTACAGGTATGTTATCAACAAGAAGCAGGTTAGGGAAAGTGTGAGACTAATCTAATGACAGATATGGAAAAAGCTGAAGTTCCTGATTTTTTTTTCCCTCCGTCTCTACATAGAAGTTCAGCTCCCAGATGGCAGCACTCAGCAGCATGGTATGGGTAGGAGGTGAGCAACCCACAATAGTGAAAGAGCGGGTTAAGGACTATTTAGAAAAGCTGGATATGCACACGTCCATGGAGTGCATTTGAGGGTGCTGAGAGAGTTGTCTGGTGTGGTTGCAGAGCCATTGGCCATCTTCTTTGAAAATTCATGGTGATCGGGGGAAGCCCCAGATGACTGGAAAAAGGCAAGTGTAGTGCCCATCCATTAAAAAGGGAAGACAGAGAATCTGGGGAACTACAAAACAGTCAGCCTCACCTCAGTCTCTTGAAAAATTATGAAGAGCCCTGGAAAGCCAAACTACAGTTTTGGGAGGTTGAAGAGGCTTAGCTAATGAAGAATAAATGCCTTTTGACTTAAAAAATGTTAGCATGTTTCTGAGGACAAGACTGCCTGCAAGAGAATTAGACAAAGACACCAAGAGCATATGGGGCCAAGTATTTTGAGGTACTATTGGTATCTGTTAGACAAAGGAATTTTTGTGTTTAGGAGTCAAGGAGTGGAAACATTGTAGCTAGTTGCTTCCCAAAGTGCCTGTCATGGTCTTTTGTATGTGATAAAGATGTATTTTTTATTGGAAGGATAAGAATTGATCGTACACAGAAACTGGACTGCTCTCTAACCCCAGGAGGTAGTTTGTCACATCAGAGATTATATACGTTCTATAGAAAAAGGATTTAATTCCTTAGGCTGTTAGCTTGGCATCTTTCAAAAGAACATTTTTTAAAAGTCATATGTAATTTCTAATGCAGTAATCACTGATTAAATGTGTATATTTATGGTATTACCATGTATAATTTGATGGAAATATTGTGTTTGCATTATAGGTGCTACACCCAGCAGTGGAGACACTAGATCTTAGAGACTGTGATATTTCAGATAATGCCCTGCTGCAAATTAGTAATTGCAAGCAACTGAAAAAAATTAACTTAAATTCTTGTAGAGAAAACAGACTAGCCATCACTTCAGAAGGTATGTTTCCTGTACAGGTAGAATCTGAATCTATCTTCTGTTTGTTTTCTTTCTTTCTGGTGGGAGAGTGGAGAAAATTGTGAAAGCAATTAGTGTAAATATTAAACACACATGTTGGCGAAGTAATTTTAGTCAGTTATACACAAAGAAAATACATTCCTCAGGAACGTGTTTAATTTCATGTTGCTTGGTTACAGCAAACTCTTTGTAGCGCCGATCCAAAAATTAGTGGACCGTTTTCACCAAAAAAATGCAGTTTCATAGGAAAATATTGATTTTTAACAAATTTTTCCAGAGGAAAGCATTAAACTGTTTTGACTTTCATTTTTCATGGGTAACATCAAAATGTTTATTTTTTACTTTATTTGTTTTGTTAAACTTTTTAAAATCATATTTATATTAAACTTGACATTATCAAAATGATTCAGTATTTCCTAAAAAGTATTTTCTATTTTGGTGTAAATTTAAAAACATCAACCTTTTATTAGAGCTAGAAATAAAACCATATTTTGAAATGTCAGAATTTCCTGCAGAATTGGCCAGGAGCCAGCAGCAGCCCTGGATCCAGGGGCAGGAGCCGCCTTCATGTGTGGTGGCAGCATCCCCAGCACCAGGGCAGGATCCCGCTTGGTCAGTTAACCAATTAAACATTGTTAACCTAACATTTACTGGTTAACTGATTAATCAGGATTTTACATCTTTACTACTCACATGCTTACAATTGAACATAGGCTTCAGAGTTTGCTAGAGTGAGGCCTTTATATCAGAATGTTTTATAATAAATAATCCAGAAGAGAGAGTGTATTCAAATGGAGGGGGGAAATAATTTTTATAGGGTTAAATTAGAATTGGTTCGTGACATCTTGGACATAAGACAGAATACACCTACTGAGGGGGAAAAAAAAGCCAAGGACATATGATGATATGATAAAGGATTTGTTTGGTCACTCTTCTGCTCAGTCAGAGAAAAGAGAATAAAGATGACCTACGGAGAGGGAGCAAAAATCTATTGGGGGTGAGATGGAAAGAGCTAGGGAGAGGGAGCAAAGAGACCACAGACAGCACCAGAGACTAGATAGGGTAAATTAACAGAGACAGGAGACCACTGAACATAGTGCTACAAATCACGCAGGAACAAAACGACATACTGGGGAGCATAATACTCATGAACAATACCAGACACCATAACATAAGGTCCCCCAACACCCGTAACTCTTTTTCCCAACACCCTTGCCTCTATCCACCCTCCTGCCCCCACATACAAATAGTAGAATATTATGTTGCATGTTTCAAAATGCAGTTATTGATGTCACTATTTTCTGTTAGAGGTGTATTGTTCCTGGATACTTAAAATTATCAAATGATTATCAAGATCTGAACAATGAGACTTAATTAGAATAATCACAGAGATAATCAGAAATGTGGCTCCTGACATATCCAAAGATGCACGTTAGTTTTCTTTATAACACAAGAACTTCCTAAATGTGTTGAATATTTGAATGAAAGAGATAATAGTGTGTCTACAGATAATTGTGCCCTAAGCTTTTTAACATGTAGTCCTCTTCATTACCATAATAAATGCCTTTGTTATTTATAATAAACTAAGTTTGTGAAGATAGACTATCAGTTAACACCCACCAGAAAGTGTTTGTAAACTTTTTCTAAAAGATTTATTTGTTTGTTTTTGGTATCTACAAATTTAGCATTTAGTAGATTATTTTCTGTTACTTTCACACTTCTAACAGACTAACTCATGCAATTCACAAATCCAAAAGAAAAACAGGTTTCAATTTTAATCGTCTTAGTACCGGTATTTGTTTCTAAGAAAGTTAAGGTTTTTTTTAAATCAAAATTACCTTAAGTTTGTCAATGCCCCTTATATACCTTACAAATAGGTTATAACTGCAAACACTAAGAAAGCTAGGACTGTATTGAAATGTGCCAGCAGTTTCACTTCAAAGTATATATTCTTAAATCTCAAGGTATGTCTGTATCTACACAACCAACTTATGTTGACACCCAAAAGTTGACAAAACAAAAATCGCCAGAGGATGTTCACGCTTGTGCCCTGTCAGTAGATCATCTCCATATTGGGGTCACCATCATCATCAGTGTGAGCAATGCACTGTGGAAATGTATCCCACAGTGTAATATTGTGAGAAAGCAGAGCTGATCCCTGCGAATCTTGGGATTCCCTCAAAGTATGTCTACACAGCAGCGTTATTCCAGAACTGATGTTATTCCAAAATAACATAGTGCATGTCTACACTACGAGCCTTTATTTCAAAATAATGTCGAGTTGGAGGACTTCTTACTTCAATTCATGGTAACCTTCATTTCACAAGAAGTAAGGGAAGTCGGAGAAAGAGTGATGCTTCTCAGACTCTCCGCTTCTGTAGACAGCGCCAAAAGCTGATTTAAGGTGTTTCGGCTTCAGCTACGCAATTGACGTAGCTGCAGTTGCGAAGCTTAATTTGACTTTAGCCCTGCTGTGTAGATGTGCCCTCAGGGTTCTCCCACAGCTTCTTTTGTTGTCAGGAGCGGCATCATGAGTAGCTCTGTGAGCTCTCTGTGCTGAGGAATGTCCAAGCCTCTGTCTCCCTCTCTCCACAGTAGCAGTCTGCCTGGCACTGTGTTCCTCATGCAGGGCAGAACAGGAGATTTGTTCTTTGTTCCCAAATGGAGCAGATCACTCAAGGGGAGGGGCTCATACTCGCAGGGCAGCAGAGATCAAACAAAACATTGAGCACAGCCTTCAGGGTAGGCATTGTGCGATACTGATGTGGGCCGCTGGTATGCTGGCGGGGGAAAGGCACTGCCTTCCCAAACTACCCGCCTGCCCCGCCCACACTCTGCCCCCAGAATGCCTATTCTAGGTGTACTGCCGCATAATAGTTACCATAATGATAGTCTCTTTCTGGGCATGTGGGCCAGATCATTTAAAGTTCAATTTAGGTTCAGCTTAAATACAAAATTATAAATGCAAGGCGTGCTGGAACTTTGGTTCACCTACAAAGAGTAAAAGACGTTATGGTAGTTTGGATTCATTTACTAATAATTTAAATCAGTATAACCAGTTTTAAACCAATATAAGAGTTCAATGCAAAAATTACAGTGGTTTAACTAAACTGATTTGCTAAACCAGTGTAACTTCTGTATGTAGCTATGTCCTTAGCTAAATTATTTAACCCCAGAATTATCTGATTTGTGTCAGTGTAGTGAGCTTGCAGAGATTTAGCCAGTTAAAAATCTGTTAAATCAGTGCAGCTTTTCAAATGTATACTGAGCTACAGACAGCAAGGCTGAAAGATAAATGAATTGTATGAAAAGTAAATAAATTGGAAAAGTTCAGAAAAATATTTTCAAATCTCCTGTGTTATTTTGTAGAAATAATACGTTAAAAAAGCTCAGGCAGAATATGACTTTTGAACTGACATTTTCATTTTTATAAAGAAGTATTATTATACAATCAGGTATTTTTGGTGATGAAGGGTTTATGTAAGAATGACTTGCTCTATTTCTTCAATAGGAGTCACTGCTCTGGCCTTGTCCTGCCCTTATTTACGTGAAGCCTCATTTAAAAGATGCTGCAATGTGACAGACAATGGAGTTCTTGCTCTTGCACTGAATTGTCATCTTCTACAAATAGTTAACTTAGGCAGCTGCTCATGCATCACTGATGCATCCCTTCATGCACTTGGACAGAACTGCAGATTTCTACATAGTGTGGATTTTTCATCTACTCAGGTAACCAAAACAGCAACAATAAAAATGTAAAGCACCGTGACATAAATAAAATGAAGAAATGAGTTGCATTAACTGCATTTTTATTTAGCTGTGTTTTTAGCAGTGTTTTAAGATTCAAAACTCCAAAGGCACATACAGTTCCAGACACTGCTTCCCAATGAAATGGTATCAAATGGGTTCTGTTTTTTGATGATATAAAAATATTTTCTCTAAATCCAAATGACTAGTAATGACATGTAGTCTGGAGCACCGATACCTTTTTTCAGGTATCAGGGGTTTTTTTTATAGTGCTGTTCCTGTTACTCTGTGCCATAGGAATACAATCTTACACCAGTTAATTAAATTTTTCTGACTAGGACTAATTGGACTGGGGAGGTGGGGAAACAAGCTGAATATGTGAGTCACTGAACCATTAAAAACATAAGTCATACATACCAGAATTGATTTTTCACTTCTCAAGGTTTAGTCACTCTTGAAAGAAAGAGTAAAATGTATAAAACAAAAGGTATGAGTGACATTGTAATCTGAAGTTTTAAAGGGGTAGCCAAGTTAGTCTGTAACAGGAAAAACTTAGTCTTTAAAGTGCTACCAAACTATTAATTGTACTCTGAGTCATCTGTTAGGTTTATGAATTGTTGATCATATGATCCAGCCAATGCTTAATCTGTGCTCTAGGCATGGCAGTTCATAGACCTGGCACCTCTGGGCTTGCTGCATCAGCTATGAAAATAAAAGAATAGCTTGAGTCCTGGCACACCTTTCATTACAATTTATGCCCTGGCTTATGCAGGGATTTTGGTCCCATTGTGTGATTTCAAAGAATCATAGAGTACTAGAACTAGAATGGACCTCGAGAGATCATCAGGTCAGTTCTCTGCTCTCACAGCAGGACCAAGTATCATCTAGATCAGGGTTGGAAACCTTTCTGAAGTGGTGTGCCAAAATTTAACCCTCCTCCCCTGGGCTAAGCCGCTCTCCCAGGAGATGGGGAGGGGCTCTCTCCAGCACATGCCCCTCTTGCCTGGGCTCCACTCCAGCTTTTCCTGTGGGGAGGCGAGGAGGAGCTTGCGTGTGTTTCCCTGCACTTGGATGCAGGATCTGGGTTGGAGGTGGGGTGCAGGAGCAGGCTGAGAGTAGGGTGTCTGACTGAGGGAGAGGGCAGGAGTGGGCTGTGGGTAAGTATCTGGCTGGGAAGGAAGAGATAGGAGCAGGATGGACAGGGTCTTGGCACAAAAGAGGGAGCAGGGGTGCGGGTCTGACTGGCACTCTTTTTTTTTCCCCCCCCAGTGTCTGTAACAGGATTTATTTATTGTAACAGTCACTCCCACATGGCAGCCAGACGCTGCTCCACACATGGAATAAATTAGCGGACCAATGGCCAACTGTGGAATGGCAGCTGCACCTCTCCAGGAGCGCAGGGAGTCTGGCCAGCGGGTCCGGGCAGGCTGGGCAGTATCCAACCTACTGGGCACCTAGGTGACAGACTCCAGCAACCCCCTGGGGCTCTCTGATGGGTGTAAGTGCACAGTGCACACGGGCAGTGCAAGATGGAGGAGGAGCCATGCATGGAGCAGTGGGGATACGGCCATGGTAGCAAAGGGTCCTTCACCGGCAAGATGGCAGCTGGATCTGCTTTTGTCCTCTGCATTGCTCTCAGGCACCCTGTCCCAGGCATGGCTTCCCGCTGATCCATTGGCCGGATTTTGGCCAATGGAGCAGCAGGAAAGGCCTGCAGGCAGCGTGCTGGTGCACTGCTTTGTTCCTCCATCTGAGTGAGGGGGAGCACGTGCGCATGCACAGAGCCATTTGTGGCTCCGGTGTTTCTCTCACTCGCTCGGGGCTTTCTCCACTCCCCTGCCCCTGTGTGCCACAGATAGTCATCTTGCATGCCACTTATGGCACACATGCCAGACGTTGCCAACTCCTGATCTAGATCATCCCTTTTTCCTAGATCATCCCATTTATTTTTCTTCAAATAAAATGTCTCAGACTCACAGAGTTAGCTGTCTAATTTAGACAGGCCTCCCAGTTGAAATGGCTCCTTTGATTATTTTTTTTTCCCCATGTAAAGGCTTGTGGATGGAGTATGTTTTAAGAGACAGGATTTGAAGGAGAAGAGAGTAGTTGTCTGCTGCATAAGGAGAAGGAAATCTCTAAATAGAGTGGAGAGCTAGAAGATTGCATGAACACCAGGGAAGGAATTGTTGAGGTGGTGCACTGCATTGGACAGACTTCTAGGAGAGAAATGGGGACAGGAAGAAATAAGAGCATGGCTGGATGCAGGAACAGTGGAGAGCAGAGGTTCTCAAACTACAGTGGGAGTTAGCTCCCATGTTTGTGCACAAAGAGAGATCTCAATCCCTTGATTTCCTGTCCTTCGCCCACAGCCTAAGCCTGCCATGGGTAGAGGCTGCTTCTCAGCAGCCTCCCCTCCCACACTCTCCACCACCTCGTTGCTGCCTCTGATAGAGGCAGCAGTGTGGGGGGGGGAGGGTAGGGGGCAGTGCAGAAACGGTGCTGGATGGAACTGGTATCTGCATTAGCAGATGTCAATGCAGATACCTGTGGCTCCATTTTTGTATCTGCACAGTGCTCTAAAAACATGCTTTATTTGAATTGACATTTTTGGTCTGTGCCACATCATTAACTTACCAAGATTATTGGGAAATATATGGATTCAAAAAGCTTATGTAAGTAGTAGAAATACTACTTTATGGTCCTCTGAAATACTAAATACAGGCTGGTAGATGAGAGCTTACACAGGTATGGAACTAGCTGTGGGAGGAATGAAAGGAAAAGATGTATAAAAAGGATATTTGCCTGACCTTCACTGGGCACTTGGGGTTAGCAGGATAGTGTAAACTGGATCATTTTACCCTACTTGTGATGCACTCCACTGGCTACTTCCTTTTATTTTTATTTTCAGTGGTCTCCAAGGGCTTATGAGTACAAGAGAGATAGGGACTGTAGTATTATATGGATGGGGTTTTTGTGCAAACGGGTGTGACGGCCCGTTGGGGTTTTCTCGTCTCCTGCACCCCCGCAATGGCATGGACAGACTCCACCAGCCAGTAGAATAGAGGGAGTTTATTGCTTCTCCAGGATACAGCATAGCACAGATGTCATCGGGTTACAGGGCAGGCCTAGGATGCCTCAGCCCCCCCCTTGAGATGGGGGAGACCGGGACATTAAATCCCAGTCCCATTGCCTAGGCTCCTTCCTCCATGATCCCAGACAAAAACTAACTCTCTTCCAGCCCTGCCCCCCAGCCAGGGGCCGCATTCCACCTTCCTTTGTTTCTCTCCCTGCGGGTAGCTGGTCAGCCCCCTTTGCATAATGATTCATCCGCTGTCCTGCTGGGCCCTGCTGCAGACAGCAGCCATTGGGGGTCACTCACAGCCCAAGCCTAACAACCAGCCAGGTACCCACACTACATCACAACAAGTTAACACTCTTGTTTATTTGGATTTTACTTAAAGTCTTTGTGTATTTTTTTTATGTGACTCTCTCTCTTAGGAGTGTCACATTGTTGCTCTAGTAAAGGACTTGTTAGTGATTTGTGCAGTTTGCATCCTAATTAATGAAACAATGGGCTACCAGAGCCTGCTCTGGGGGCTGCCTTTAAGAAGAAAGTGAAGAAGCTACTTCAGATCTGTGAAGGGGGACAGCTACTGCTGGGGGAAGGAGGGGAATGTAAACACATCTGAAATTCTTTCCCAGTGCAGGATAGAGGGGTAGCCTAAAATACTTTAAATGCAGAGCCGCAGAGGGGTAGCTAACTCTCAAAATACTTCAAATGCAGAGCCACAGTGGGGATAGCTGCCAGGCTTGGGTTCAAGCCAGGACTGAGCCAGCCTGACTGCACACCAGCTCCCAAACTTCTTTCAATGCAGAGCTGCAGTGTTTAATCATGTAACAATCAACATTTTTGTCAGCTACACTGTTACTAGATTACACACTTCCTAACTAGATACCACCCATTACCTTGTACATGGGGGTTCGATCACATCTATCATGCTGTCAGTTTAGACCCTGTCCTGAACTTGGGTAGGTATGTTTGTTATTTGTGAATAGTGCATTGGTACCAAGATGTTTCTTCACGAAGTGTTCTGTTCCAACCCCTCTGGAATGCACTTCCAGCCAGCCTGTGCATAGTACCATCTAGTGTTTTACACCATTAACCCTGTTCATGCCAGATTCTGTTAGCAAAGCCTGCTTCTTGCTCAAAGCTTAGCTTTGCTTTATATCAGCAAAGTCTTGACTATTGTGCCTAAGCCTCAAGCCTCACACTAGGGCTGTGATATGTAGGTTTGTGTTTCAGGCCATAAGAACATAAGAATGGCCGTACCGGGTCAGACCAAAGGTCCATCTAGCCCAGTATCCTGTCTGCCGACAGTGGCCAGCACCAGGTGCCCCGGAGGGGGTGGACCGAAGACAATGATCAAGCAATTTGTCTCCTGCCATCCCTCTCCAGCTTCTGACAAACAGAGGCCAAGGACACCATTTCAT
The DNA here is from genome assembly GCA_030068395.1 of Apalone spinifera. Taxonomy (NCBI): domain Eukaryota; kingdom Metazoa; phylum Chordata; order Testudines; family Trionychidae; genus Apalone; species Apalone spinifera. Next base: position 96,591,074 of record CM057845.1, read on the forward strand.
CCCCTGGCTAATAGCCTTTTATAGACCTAACCGCCATGAAATTATCTAGCTTCTCTTTAAACTCTATTATAGTCCTAGCCTTCACAGCCTCCTCTGGCAAGGAGTTCCACAGGCTGACTACACGCTGTGTGAAGAAGAACTTTCTTTTATTAGTTTTAAACCTGCTACCCATTAATTTCATTTGGTGTCCTCTAGTTCTTCTATTATGGGAACTAATAAATAACTTTTCTTTATCCGCTCTCTCCACACCACTCATGATTTTATATACCTCTATCATATCCCCCCTCAGTAACTTTCTCTTTTTAAAAACTAAATTATTTCAAGTGACCTGTAAATAGCATAAAGAATCAAAAGAGGAATAAGCCCAATTAGAAAAATAATTTGCAGATCACTCTTAAGAACTAAGGGACACTATATTATGAGTTTTTTATAAACTTAATTATTTTTCTTTGTTATCCCCTCAAAAAAGTAAAGAGATTTTTTAGTTCTCATTTGTGTTTGCATTCTACCACGTTATATACATTGCTGGTAAGATTGGTCAAGTCATTATGTGGGCACATGTAGAGTGAGAGAGCCTGTAAATAAAGACCACAGTTTTGCCAGTTTTATATGGGACATTTTTCTTTTCTGGTGAGGTGGTTCACATGAGGATTACCTGTGTTGCCCGTGTGTCAGATTGTTGGGTTTCAGTTAGCTTTATATTTGTGTTGGTGTCTTTATTCGTTATCTTAATGTTTTATTAGTTTCATTGTATGGCAGTTTTCTGCCTGAAGATTTATGGGCCATATAAATGTTCCAAAGAAATGATATCAGACTTGAGGCTTTAACATATACATTCTGTGGTCTTTGCTGTTTCCTTCCTTCGGCAAAACATCCTCCAAAATAAAATCCTCATACTACAATAGCAGCTAAATGTCAGCTGAGCTAGATTTACTGTTTAAATGGCAAAACAGGCAGCGTTATTTGTAGACAAGCAAAGAACAAATTCATTTCATGTACAGAGAATGTAAAATTATTGAATAATTCCATGGGAAACATTCACGATGTTATAAATTAGGGTAAACCTATTGACGTTCCATAGTTACACTTGGTAGGTTTTACTACTGCACATCCTTTAAAATAGCTGAAACAGTTCAGCTCCAGGCCACTGAACAATGCATGCATTGTTAGGCCTAGGAACTTTGCTAGGTACTATTTGAGTGGAAAGATTGAGGGTGGGAGACAAGTAGAGAGAGGTAAAGAGAAACAAAGGAGGAAGCTCCAGCTACACGGTAGAAAAAAAAATCCACTTTGCGGCCTTCAAGAAGCATGGAAGAGTGCCTTGGGGTTGGATGCTGGCTAAATGAGGTTCGGAGCCATGAGCAAGGAAGTAATCTCATGCTTGGTGGTTCTTGTGTTTAGGTAAACAGGACTTTCTACAGTTTATGTAAATAAACACAATGGCATTAAAGTACTACCCGGCTCCATCACCAAAGTCTCTTCCCAACAGAAACAATCTACATAGGACCCTGTATTTTTGGCTAGTCTGTTGAGTGAAAGTGGCTAATATTAGGTGAATTGGGAATCAACAAAGCAAAATTTACCAGCTTTCTAAACATGTCCTTATCTCAATAATGATTTATGATGAAATATACAAACCTCTCAAAGCTCATTTCTGTGGTTCTTGTGGTTCATATTGTTATAAAACATTCTGATTTAAAGAAGTCAAGTGTAGCTGATATGGTTTTGTGGACTATCTTTTTCTTCTGTATTGCATGAATACATTATTGAATGCATTATTTTTCAGATTTCAAATTTTCATTAAAGATCTCGAGTTACTTTAAACTGTCTTTATAGTAAACATCTGCTTATCTAAATGTAAAGTTTTCATTAGAGAAATGTTCTAATCAGTTCTAAAAGGCTACGTCTAGACTGGCATGATTTTGCGGAAATACTTTTAACGGAAAAGTTTTTCCGTTAAAAGTATTTCCGCAAAAGAGCGTCTAGATTGGCACGGACACTTTTGCGCAAAAGCAATTTTTGCGCAAAAGCGTCCGTGCCAGTCTAGATGCACTTTTGCGCAAGAAAGCCCCGATCGCCGTTTTAGCCATCAGGGCTTTTTTGCGCAAAACAAATGTCAGCTGTCTACACTGGCCCTTTTGCGCAAAAGTTTTGCGCAAAAGGGACTTTTGCCCGAACGGGAAGGGCAAAGTATTTCCGCAAGAAGCACTGATTTCATACATTAGGAAGTCAGTGCTTTTGCGGAAATTCAAGCAGCCAGTGTAGACAGCTGGCAAGTTTTTGCGCTGCTTTTGCGCAAAAACTGGCCAGTCTAGACACAGCCAAACTGTTTAGAATCATAGTGATTTGAAGGTAGTCTGACCCATTTAAAAAGATTGTTGTACTGTATGCTGTGTTGTTGCCGCCATGTCGGTTCTATGGTATTAGGGAGACAAGGTGGATCTTTATTAGACCAACTGCTTGTGGTGAGAGAGACAAACCTTATGCACCTTGTTCCCCCATTTTTAAAGAGCCAATTTCAAAACCATACTGGGTGAAATTTATGTTTGGTGTAAAAGCCAGTGAAATTGTTCCCATTTATAGTAGCAGTGAATTTGGCTCTGCATTTTGTGTTTAGTTCAAGACTGTTAGAAATAAAATTAAGTAGACAAAAGACTTCAAGAGCTTGCCTACACTTTTTCAGAAGAGTGGCCTTGTAGTCCTGCTCAGTCATTGGCAGAAATACAAGGAGTGCTAATCCAGACAAGGCATGGCATTTTTCAAAACTTTGTATTAAAAATGTCAATGTTCTGTATATCCTTGTGCTCCCATTGTTGCTGCCTCTGGTAGAATTGCACTGGGAGGGCAGTGTAATAGTTGACAGTTGCTTAACAGAAACTAGTGTAGAAAGAACACAAGTGTAGCAGTGTAAACTAGATCACACAGCACAAACATGCTACAACAGGACACCTTTATTGGTTAGACTATTAAGTAGTCTATATTAAATTTAAAATAAAATAAATTAGTCTAAATAAATTTTTAAACTACTAAGTAGAAATATGTATTTCTATAACTCCGTGTAAGAGAACTATGGGTATGTCTACAGTAGTTATTTCGAAGTAACTCACATTATTTCAAAACAACAAGGTGAGCATCCACACAGCAAGCGCATTATTTCGAAATAACAGGCTTCTTATTTAGAAAGAATAAACCCTCATTTCATGAGGAATAATGCTTATTTCAAAATTGCTATTTCAAAATATGCTTTGTATGGACAGCACAACAATGCTTATTTTGAAATAATTGTCCTGCAGGGCTTCTCACAGCTACCCCAGTGGCCACTCTGTCCATACCCCTCAAAACTCTATAGTTTCCCTTCCCCTGCAGGCTTTAAAGCTGCAGGCAGAAGGGAAAGGGCTTATGGCAAGACACAGGCCCTGCTCACATCCTGCCACACAGCAGGACCTTGCGCTGCCTTCCCTGCTGCCAAGGCAGATGCCAGCACTTCCTCTGAGCAACCTATGGCTGCAAGCATACTAGCAGCCATCTCAGAAGCCCCTGGGCCCCATCCTGGATCTCATGTGGAGATCCTGGATCTCATATGGAGATCCTGGATCTCATAGAGGTCTGAGATTAGCTGCATTACCATACTAGATGCCTCATGACACCCTCTCTTTCGGCTTTTTAAGTGCCATCCTTTTATCCAATATGCCAATAACACATTTTTTTTCCTCCAGGTGACAGATGATGGCGTCATAGCACTAGTTAGTGGAATGTGTTCAAAGAATTTAAAGGTAATTCATCTAACCTGTTCTAAGTACAAAGCAATGTTAAAAGTGAACACTTTTTTGCCAATACATTTTTAATATTGCAGAGGACAAATCTTGTTTATATCAAGTTACGTATTTACATTTGTATGTACGGTTACCATGACTGTGAGCATGCGTCAAATCACCAGGTTGTGTCATATGTGTAGATTGCTATATTGGAGGGGATCATCTCCCTGCTGGGGGTGCTATTACCATGAGGGACACCACATACCACGCTCCTGCTTCCTTCTGCCCATTTCCATGGCACTGTCTCTTCCATGGCACCTCTCTATTCTCCCTACTATCCCATGTCCCATCCTCCTGGGCTCTTCCTCCACTGCCTCGGAGGGGTTCTCTCATTGCGGTAGTTAACCTACCTTCCCCAGAGGCAGTAGCTAGGTTGATGGAAGAAATCTGTTGACCTAGCACTGTGTGCACTGAGGGCTAGGTTGGCAGAGCTCACCTCTCAGGGCTGTGGATTTGCACTCTTGAGAAGCGTAGTATGCCAAGGTAAGTTTTCAGTATAGAACAGCCCAAAGTGGAATAAAAAAAGTCATACAGCAAAAATTGTTCTTAAAGACTAGTGGCCTTTTTCACCTCAGTGTAGCTGTAGTAATAGCCATCTTTGGCAATGCAAGGATCAGTAGAGCAGGAAGAGTTGAGGCTTGTTTGAATTATATGAATGCTTTCAGAATTTGTCAAGTTTCTTCTTTATAATTAACAACTATAAGAGGCCATGTTACAGGGCAGCTGGCCCTTTAAGGTGAACTGGGCCCAGCCTCACCTGTGACTGCTGAAGGCAAAAGAACCCTGGCCCCCGGTAGCCTGCTTTGGTAAGGAGAATAGCTTTGTGCATCACCTTATGAGTCTTACATTTGAAGAAGACTGTGCCATAAAAGAAGGACCCAAACAGACTTTGGGGGCAGTGTTAGTCTTGCCTGATGATGCTTGTTTCAATTTTAATAATGATAAAAGATACGTCAAAATAGCTACCTTAACTGGAAGGTATTTAATCAGAAATTATTGAATAGTAGAACACAGAGAGGAATGTGTAGGTCATGCTGTCCTGAGTGGCTCACAGTGCCTACCTCAGGGCAGGCTGTCAAAAGCAGGGCAGATACCCCAGTCTGGTGGTATGTTCTATGATTAAATGTCATCAACACAAGGAATAACCTGCCAGTTTCCCAGAAGTCTTTTACAGCTAACCAGAGCAATTCTGGTTCTCTCAGTCTTCAATTACTCCACCCTGTTAGAATCCAAACAGTACAAAGATGAAGGATTTTCCTTTGTTTCGAGATTTATATTTGTTCTCTTTGAACAATTTAACATAGCTTTGAGAGAGGGATGCTTTACAAGTCTTTGAACTCTGAATGCCCTCAAATTGCTTTCAAGGGTGGAAATACATTACCTTTCTGATAAGAGTCTCAGGGAGGTAATAGTGTTAGTCTGTAACTTTAAAAACTACTTTAAAAAAAAAGTCCTGTGGCACATATTTTTGTTAGTCTCTAAGGTGCCACAGGACTTCTCATTTTTTAAACGTTCTTTCTGATAAGAGGCCTCTCTGTGCATTACACAAGCTTCTTTCATATTTGCAGTATTTAGATATCTGGAGGAGGGGAGAAATCAAATACAATGGAAAAAATTAAAGAGATAAAGGTATATGAAACCAGTGTATAGAAAGTCTCATTAATTTTATGAAGTTTAAACACATTCACAGACATTTAATAGCCTGGTTTGATGGTCTGCTAAGACACAAATGAATTCGCCTGACTTCCATCTGTGAATGTGTCTGTTTTCATTTGGGCCTACCTGTAATACAAATGGAGAGAAGACACCACCAAGTGCAGAGTGACAGTGCTTTTCTCACTCCTGGCATTCTCATAAGTTCTCCACTTTTGCTCCCTAGTCCAAGTCCATAAACCATGCCACCCCACACCACCACTTAGTCCCTCACTGCAACTTGTGGGGGGAGGGAGGGGTGGCCCAATGGCCACAGTCTATAACTTGCCCTGTTCAGAGCAGAGCAGTTCAAGAGTCCAAGTAAAAAACTCACCTCCACTCATGAGCTGATGCAGTCCCCTTGCAAGGGATGGGAAATAGGGGAGGGTTTTACATCCCCTAGTAGGGTCCAAGCCCCCCTCCCATGCCACTGGACCCCAGCCTAGGGCCCTATTAGTGGCTTTCTCTAGCCACTGAGTCAGCAGGGAAAAGCTCCATCCAAAACACACTGACTCCCCACCAGCAGCTCACTCACCATGTAGCCCTCGCCTTCCCTGTGCTGCTTCCTGCTACAGTTACCTCAGCTCCCTCATGGATCCCTGTCTCCCCTTCTTTGATCAGGATCTTTCTGCTCCTGCTTGGCTCTGGAACCTGTGAGTTCACTGGGAGCATCTGACCTCTAGTCTGTGTGGTAGCACATCAATATTTGGGTAGTCACTGCGGTTTGCCTGGAGCTGGCAATGCATGTTTTCTCCCTTCAGCCAGCAACCCCAGTTGAGCTGAGCTGCTCCCTTTTATAGCTGTGCAGCTCGAGCATGCCCAGTAAGACAAAGGGGGTATGGCTTTCTCAGCCTTTAGGGATGGGTTAACCCCCTCCTGCTTGGTGTGGTGGAGAGTATGCCCTGTCACTCTACAGTTCTGAGCAAAGCTGGCCTCAGCATCATAGTATACTTTACCGAACTAATTGGACAACTGAAGGAGTGAATGCAGCACAATCCACTCCCAATTCAACTGTCTCAAAACTCTTTCCCTATATAAAATTTTGAAATTCTTTTCTCATTATTGTGTTAACTGTGAGTTCTATCTTAGGTGTCTATTTAATTGTAAAAGACATCTGTAACCAATAAGTTCTTATCAAAACCATTCATGAAAACAAATGACTCTTATTGACTTAGAAACCAATCAATGATTCATTATCTCATCAGTTAGAAAACATCTGGGTGGTAGATGAGAGAATCCATCCTATCTCTGTAAGGTAGTATCTACATTAGAGTGCTGGGCTGTAGTGTTTTAAGTGTAAGTTTCGAGTTCTTTCAGTATTTTTTTAATAGGAAAAAAAATCTTTGTGCATAGGAAAGGACTTCTTTTTCAGAGTTGTGTGTTTTACATAATAATCACCATCGCTGTGGATCTGTAAAATTAAACGGACAACATAAAAGTTGTGCTTTAGAAGTTATGGAAGTGGTTACCAGATTTTTGTTCTCGTAACAGGAGATCCACATGGAACGTTGTGTGACTCTGACAGATGTAGCTGTGGAAGCTGTCCTTACCTGCTGTCCGGAGATATATATTCTGCTGTTTCATGGATGCCCACTGATAACAGGTTAGTCAAATCAAGCCAATAGTCAGCCTAAAAGTTTCTTTTGGGTGCGGAGGCAGAGGTGAAGCAAACTGAAGGCCCAATTATTTTCCTCCCCCTCCCTTTTATAGAATTCCCATAAGGCGGGAATGCTCTATTTGATTCTCCAACCTCCCACTTGTACAGTTCAGCATTTCAAGATATAGGTAAGTATCAGGTTAGTTTCAAGGTGCTGGATCACCTGACTGTAGTATCATAGTGTCCATGAGTCAGTGACAGTATGGAGCTCCCACAAGGCCAAGCCTTTTCATAGTCCATTGCCTTGCTGATAGGCCATCAGCCCTGTCTGGCTTTTCTGTTGCTGTACCCGAATTGTTAGCAGTGGGCATCACCCAAAGCAGAGTATATGAAACACAGATACACAAGTCAATATTCCTAACTTCAGATACAAAAATGATAGATATACAAATTGGATAATTACATTCAGTAAATTATATCTTGCATGAGTCATTTTGCATAAGGTATATCGGTTATATCATACCTATATCATAAGCATATTTTCATACAGAATATGGAATATAAGGTCACAACTTTCAAGTTTTATAGGTTTCTCTTTGAATTGTCTTAGCCCTGTTTCTAGTCCTTGTATGGAATTGAGCCTATATTGGTGTCAATAGCAGTTGATATCCGTCTAGTGACTTGGATCCCCAAGCAGGCCAAGGAATAGGACCACAGGTTTTCTGATTCTCCAATGAAGTCTGCTACCCAGCTGACTATGCCACCTCCCATTTCTTCTTAGTTTTCATGTGTGATCTGTCTGTTTCTATACTGCCCACCTCGCACAATGGTTGGCTCCGTAGAAGCTGGTAAATAAATACATTGCACAGAACCGGCTTCTAATTTCACACAGATGCATCTGGAGGAACTGAAGGCAGTGGATTTATGCTAGTGTGAGAGGCAAGTCAGGCTTAGTATTATAATATAAAATACTGCATATGCTCAAGAAAACTGAGTTACAGCTGCTTTGGTAACCATAACTTTGTCTTTCCAGCGTTTTTTGTGACTATTAAAATGCCAGTTTTTAACTATGCATTAATAGGGTGGCTTGGCATTTGGTAAAAGTAATAAAAATAACTACTTAGCAAGCTAGAAGTAAACTAACTCAGAACTGATGTGTAAGCAGGGGTGTATTTGCATGGCAGGCAGTCCCTCCCCTTGTTCCCTGGCTGGAGTTGGAAATTTGGCCAGCCACACTTCTGTCATGACTGAGAATTGGTGGCCAGACCAAAGCTGAGTATCACTGTGGACTCATTCTCCTGCTTTCCATTCCCTATATCCTGCCCCCACCACTTTTGTTATCCCTACAGCACCAGGAATCCACAATCTTCAGAAGGGTAGGTGGGTTGGAGCTGGACTTTTGGCACTGGGGGAAATGGAGATGTAGGAGGAAGGGATCTGGAGCTCCCAGGCCTCTGGCCCCTACTGGAAATGAGGCTCTTCAGCTTGACCCCCATTCTGGTCAAGAGCTCAGTGTTGGCTGTGGGGTAGGAAGAGCTCAGGCTGATATGGGAGCATCAGGAGGGTAAGGTAAGGAGCTGGGTGCAGGGAGAGAGCTTGGTGGTGGGTTAGGGTTTGGGGAGAGAAAGCTCTGTACTGTGTCTTTAACAAATTATGGCTGTGCTGCTGGATGCAAGAGGATTTGGTCTTTCCAGCAACAGGAAGTGAATTAAGTCTATCTAAAAATAGACCAAGCAGTTTTCCTTGAGAATCCAATGCAAAGTCTCTTATCCCCACATTCAGGAAAGAACTTAAATAAGTGTTTTACAGTTAAACACCGGCTTAAGTGTTCTCTTTCATCCAGGCCTTAATGAGGATTTACCCTTGAGGTGGTTCAGTTGGATTCAATTTGCAATTGTTTTGTTGTGCCTTACATTTTCTTTTCAAGTTTGTAACTTAAAACCTGGAATGTGATGCTCTGTTCTTAGTGTTATGTGGCTCTTTGGTGGTCATCATGGGATGGTCATTTTCTCTATTGTACCGTGCCTGGAACAATGAAGCCCTAACCTGGTAGCACCATATAATTGTTAAATAGTGACACAGTGTTGGTCTTGGCCTTAGAATTGGCCTTTACTTAAACTTAGAAAAAAGCAGACTGCCTGCAAAAAATCTGTTATAAGTGCTCCAGAGAAGCATCTTAAGAAGGTGCTAAGATCATCATCATCTTTGCTCATCATTCTGACTGCAACATGGCCACCTCCATCTTTTGAAATCTTCCGGTGGTTCCTTTTTTTTTTTTTCCCCTGCATCAAGCTTAAGCCTTCTTGTCTTCATTTTCAAAGCTCTTCCCAATTCTGCTCCTCACTATATACCCAGAATTTTCTTCTATCACTCTGCCCCTTCCTCGCCCCACCACAGATGCTAACCTGCTCTGCCCATTTGTTCATTCTTCCCATAACACCTTCTTCCATGAATATGGAGCAAAGAAAAATTGATATTTTGCACTAATGGCAAATGAAACACAAATGAATAAATAATTTATCCTTGTATCTTGTTGTATAACAAAAATAATTTGTTTGCCCAGTAGCTGTATACATTATAAAGAACTAATAATGTTTGTTTTTTCCTTGTGCTTTGTTGCAGATCGTTCCCGAGAAGCCTTGGAGCAATTAGTTGGACCAAACAAAATTAAACAAGTGACATGGACTGTTTATTGATTTTTATATAAAAACTCCAACATGGTACAGGTTTTTCAGAAATCAATCATCTCTGGGGAACAGTCTTCTTTCTGGTAACCACTGTCGTATGTAATACCAGATTCCTTCATTCTTTGTTTCTAAAAGAGCTGTTTGTGAACATCCAAGTCCTTTAATGTCATAGGTGTGCCTGTCATCCATGCCATGGTAATTAATATTTCCTCTAATTAAAGCAATGCCTTTCTTTACATCACAAGTCTGATTATCTTTTTGGGTGAAAAACATAGTTCCTGCCAACGTAACTGTGGTGGAATCCTCACTCAGGCCCCTGGGTTTAGGACACCTTCTGGTCCACAAATCAGCCAGAGATGCTTCTGGTGCAGTCCTCCATGCTTTTATTGTCAGTTCCTACCACCTTCTATGTACAAAGCTTACAGTCTATTCAGCCAGCTCCTCCAGCTGCCTGGGCACACGCTCAGCCACACCCTTGCTCCTGGCTCCTCCTTGCCCTCTCCTGGCTGCCTTCCTCTGCCTTATATAGCCCTCGCCCAGTGAGGCCCACAGCTGCTTCTAATAGCCCTTCAGGCCTGGGCTTGCTCAGCTGTTTCCCCTCAGTCTCTTTAGCCAGGCTACAGTGGCAGAGCTCTGGCTTAGCCACCAGTCTGTCACAGTAACAGTTAATTTTTAAGCTTTATTAAAAAATGTAGGACAAAAGAAGATTGAGGGGTGACCTGTTAACATTTGTCAAATAGGATAAGGGCTTTTATAAAGAGGACCATCAGTTGTTCTCCATGTCCACTGAAGCCAGGACAAGATATAATGGGCTTAATCTGCAGAAAAGCAAATTTAGGTTAGATATTAGAAAAAATCCCACAACCTTTCCAACTACAAGGGTAATTAATCTCTGGAAAAGCTTCCAAGAGAAGTTGTGTGATCCCCATCATTGAAGGTTTTTACAAACAAATTGGACAGATGTCAGCAGGGATGGTGTAGGTTTATTTGGTCTTGCCACAGCTTAAGGGGCTGGACTTGATGAACGCTCAAGGTCCCTCCCTTCCAGCCCTATATTTCTATGATTCTGAACTGCCTTCAACAGCTTGGAATTGTACAAAGATGTTAAAACATTTAAGCAAATTTTCAAAACATTATGTATCCTGCCCATCTATTTTAAAGGATTTAGTTTTCAATGCAATAGGGTTTTTATTCCAGCAGTCATCTCTGAAATGCATAATCCTACAAACTTACCATGAGTAACAACAACTAGAGACAATAGAGAATATGAAGAATTAAACCAAATCTTCATATATCTGTAGATAGTAGGCTGTTTCCATTCCCCACACCCACCCAAAGCAGCAACATTTGTACACAAAGCTTTATAGTGTAATCACTGATCTCTGTTCCTGTGTAACGCATTACTCAGGTTATAGAAAACTATATTCAATTCAATAACATGCTTATATCTAATAGAGATGTAAAATCTCATGTAATGAATTAGCCAGTTAAACATAAAGTTTAACCTGTTAATCACTTAACTGGGGTCTGGGAGGGGGGGCCAGGCTTGCGTGGCCCCCCAATGTGGGCTGGTGCTGTTCCAGTTGGGCTAGAGCACTCCCCTCTCCCCATAGCATGGTGGGCTGGCTATGCTGGAGCAGTCCCCTGCCTGGCTGCTCCAACCCAGCTGGGCCACTGATTAACTAGTAAGCATCACTCAGTAAGGTTATCCATTAACATCCCTAATACTGGGAGATCCCTAACAGGGGGATCAATTTTAGAATTTTGTCACCTAAATCCCTCTTTATTCACCAAAACCAGCACTAAGGCCTTGTCTCTAGTGGAGATTTGCTCTAATTATAGCCATTGGCATAGCTTCATGAGTGTACGCCACTAGTGCAGATATACCCTTGGCTGGCTTACTTCATTATATTTTGCCTTCATCTACTAGTCAGCTGTTTGTTTTATTATAGTTGGCTTGTCTCTCTATATACAAATTTATTTCTGCGTGACAACAGCATGATGGCATCACGTCACTCTGTGTCCCACCGCCGCTCCACCCTCAGCGGCCCAGCCTTTTCCCTTCCTGCCTCCCTCCCTGGTGCTTGCAGGAGGGGGAAGCTGGGGCTGCTGCACTGTGGCCTTGGCCCAGCAGCTGGGGGGAGAGAGTGGCAGCTGCTACAGCCTTGACCTGGCCCTCTCTGGCGGCTAGGGAGGCAAGCGAGGGCTAGTGCAGCCTCAGCCCGGAATGGGGGGCTATAGGGCTCCCATTGCCTCGGCCAGTATCCGGGGGAGGAGGGCGGGAAGTGCCAGGGCTGGTGCGACCTTCACCTGGCCGCTGGGGGGGGCAGAGGGCAAGCTAGAGCTGGCATGGTGTGACCTGGCCTTTCCCGGCAGCCAGGGCAAGAGAGCTGGGCTGGTGCGACCTCAACCCAGCGGCCAGGATAGGAGGGGCAGACCTGGCGGCTTGGGTGTGGCGGTTCAGAGCTGCCATGCCATGGCCTCAGCCTGGCCCTCCTTGGCAGCCAGGAGGATAGCCAGGGCTGCCTACCCCCAGAGAGAGGGGGGCTGGCGAGCATAGCAAGCAGAGGGCACAGTCCCCTAGTATTTCTTATTGAATTATTCTGTTTGTCTGTAACACAAGGAACTTACAGGCCCGTATCCCATATATATGGTTAGCTGAGGGAAGTTAACATAACGATAGTTAAGTAGGCGTGTGACCTTTGGCCTATATAATTGGCCTAACAGCCACCCTTTTCGATGTTGGAGAACTAGAAATTCTTATTAAAAAAGCAGCAGCTCAGTGACCTTTCTGTCACTCCACAGCAATATGGAAGTAAGTAATAAACCAGGTCAGGCAACATAACACAGGTTTTGAGAATGAGCTAATTTGGACCCTTCCGCTCTATTATTTGCCATCAAGCTCGAATGATGAGGAACTAGGATCATCATTCAGTTGGCATGTCAGGAATGAGACTGGTCCTTTGTCTTTTACATCAAGTCCCTAAGGAAGGGTGCAAATAGGCTAATGAAGGAGTTTCTGTAAGGGAGGGTACTAGTGTCACTCACAGAGCTGTACTATTCCCTTTTGGTTCTGTGGTTTGGAACTTTGATAACCCTTTTCACTTATTTTAGTATAAGTTGCTAAGTCTGTGTTTTGCCCTCCAAGTGAGGGTATTTGCCTTAAACCCCATGGCTGCATCTAGATTGGCATGATTTTCCGGAAATGCTTTTAACGGAAAAGTTTTCCGTTAAAAGCATTTTCGGAACAGAGCGTCTAGATTGTCACGGACGCTTTTCCGCAAAAGCACTTTTTGCGGAAAAGCGTCCGTGCCAATCTAGACGTGCTTTTCCGCAAAAAAGCCCCGATCACCAAAAGGTTTGCGCAAAAGGGACTTTTGCCCGAACGGGAGCACCATAGTATTTTCACAAGAAGCACTGATTTCTTACAGTAGGAAGTCAGTGCTTTTGCGGAAATTCAAGCTGCCAGTGTAGCTGGCAAGTTTTTCTGGAAAAATGGCTGATTTTCCGGAAAAACTGGCCAGTCTAGACACAGCCTATGGGTCCTTACAAGAGCTATAACCCAGTACATTTAAGAACACAAGCACGGCCATGCTGGGTCAGACCAAAGGGCCATCTAGCCCAGTATCTTATCTTCTAATAGCGGCCCAGGTGCCCCAGAGGGAATGAACAGAAGTGGGAATCATCAAGTGATCCAATTCCTGTTGCTTATTCCCTGCTTCTGGCAAACAGAGCTAGGGACACCATCCCTGCCTGTTCTGGCTAAGCCATTGATAGACCTATCCTCCATGAATTTATCTAACTCTTTTTTGAACCATGTTATAGTCTGGCCTTCACAGCATCTTTTGCCAAGGAGTTCTACAGGCTGTCATTGTTTGAAGAAATATTTCCTTTTGTTTGCTTTAAACTTGGTTAGTCATTTCATTTGGCGATCCTTAGTTCCTGTGCTATGAGAAGGAATAAATAGCACTTTGTGTATTTTCACCACACAACTCATGATTATATAGACATCAATCGTAATAATTTTTGTTGCCTTTTTCTGATCTTTTTCCGATTCCAGTATATCTTGTGAGGGGGCAACTGTATCTGCATGCAGTATTCAAGATGTAGGCATAACATGGATTTATACAGAAGCAAGATGATATTTTCTATCTTCTTATCTATCCCTTTCTAATGTCGCATAGCCTGATTCTGAACCAAGGAAGCTTACTTATTTTCTGGTCAGATCAACTGGCGAGCTATAACATTATTTTAAACTTTAAAAATCAGGCACCATAGGTCAGACATGATCCTGGATCTTACTCATTCATCCATGGCCAGAAGTTCCTGCTCTGCAGGACCTATGCAGGGAGTACTTATATGCCAACAAAGCGAGTCTTCTGACATGAGAATTCACCAGTTTCTCACCAGTAAGGGAAAAAACCAAGTACTTATCAGTTGCAGAATTATTTTCAATTTGGCAAACCCAAGCAGCTACAGACTTCACAAACCTGCTCTAGAAAGCTTCAGAGGGGTAGCCGAGCTAGTCTGTAACAGGAAAAACTTAAAAAACAACAAATAGTCTACTAGCACTTTAAAGACTAACAAAACATGTAGATAGTATCATGAGCTTTCATGGGCAAAACCCACTTCTTCAGATGACCGGAGTATAATTAGTCCAGATCCAAGGATAAATAAGGGAGGGGGGAGGAGAGGAGAGACAGCCAGTAAATAAAACTTAAAAAACAACTATCAGTCTAGCAGCACTCTAAGGACCAACAAAACATGTAGATGGCGAGTAGATAGTTAAGAACCAAACAATGGAGGTGCTAATGGTTCTTAACAGACTCCTGTAACTACTTGAAATATCTACTCACCATCTACATCAGTGGTTTCAAACCTTTTTAACTACACGATCACTTTTCAATTGAAGTGCAATGTAAGATCTACCTCAAACCCAAATACCCTGGCCCGGCTTCCTTCCTGCCCCTTCTCTGAGGCCTCACCCTGCTCATTCCATCCCCCTTGCTCCCCACCTCCACTCACTTTCACCAGGTTGGGGTGCAGACTCTGGTCTTGGGCCAAAGGGTTCAGAGTGTGGGAGGGGCTCCAGGCTTAGCCCAGGGTGAGGGTCCAGGAGGAGTTTCAGGGTGCAAACTCGGAGCGAGGTTGGGTGTAGAGGGACTCATGTCTGGGGCAGGAGATTGAGTGTAGGAGGGGGTTCAGAGCTGGGACGGGAGTTCAGGAAGCAGGCTCTGGCTGGGTACAACTTAACTGAGATGGCTTTCAGATGGTGGGTTAAGGCAGGCTTACTCCTACCCTGGCCCTGCACCACTCCTGAAAGCAGCTGGCATGTACAGCAGTGGCTCCATGTGCTGCCCTTCATCTACAGGCACTGAGCCCACAGCTTCTACTGGCCACGGTTCCCTATTATTGATCAATAGGAGCTACAGGAGTGGTGTCTGCAGGCACCACTTTCTGCTCTGCCTTTCTCAGGGACTGCAGGGACATGCCAGCCACTTCCAGGAGCAGCAATTACCACAGGGATAATAACTCCAGCCACGACAGGTTAGGCATTTTAGAACTCACTACTCAAAGAATTAAATGCAAGCATAAGAGAGAAATGAAAATTATGAAATGCACAGACCAGTCAAAAACCAAAATAACCCACTTTGCAAGCAGTAAAAGGAGTAACAACAAGCCCCCAGGTATGTGTTGGGTCGGGAGATGAGAGGGAAGGACAGTGTGTGTTTGTGAGAATGACAGACACACAGTGTGTGAGAGTGACAGATTTGCATTGCTAAGCTCCCTCCATCCCATTCTCTCTATGTGGAGACAGGGTACAGAAGTGGGGGGAGGAGGGACACCCTGACATCAGCACCCCCTCTTCTCCCTCCCACATCCTGCACAGCAAGCAGAAGGCTCCCCAGGAAGCAGACCCAGGGCAGAGGGTAGGAGCAGCATGACAGTGGGTAGAGGAGCAACAGAAGTGCCAGCACTTGATAGCTTCCTGGCCAAACCAGACAGGATCACCTGTCAGAGGCACCAAGATCTACCAGTAGATCCTGATCTATTGGTTGGTGACCACTGATCTACGTTTTGTTGGTCCTTAGAGTCCTGCTATACTGATTGCTGTTTTTTAAGTTTTTCCTGATCTAGAAAAGTAGGCTGGGAAAAAATTCCTCAGAAAAACATGCCAAGATACAATAAAATTAAAAGGCACATCTATAATACAGTGGCTTGTCCTGGCAATGAGTGTTGGGCAACAAAGAAAAAATAGGATTGTGAGATGGATGAGTGAAGGAAGCAAGAATGACTATGTGAGAGTAATAACCATGAATGAAAAAAATACACGCGCAAAGTAATAACCATGAATGAAAAAAAAACAAGGGGGCTTCAGGCTCAATAGGTTTGGCCACGCAATGTGCAGTCGTGACAACTACACGGGTGAGAGAGTCCAACTGATCAAGACTGAAGGAAAAAGACAGAAGCTGAGTCAAGAAGTAGTGGGGGCTGTCATAAAGGAAGACTTGATAGCATGTGGTATGATACTGGATATGGCACTGAACAGCATTGCAGAGGGAGAGGACTCAAACTAAACTCCATGGAATGGGATTAATGCAAGGAAGAAGTAGTAGCGATGTCATGTCTAAAGCCACTTAACCACTTAAATCATTTAAAAGAGGAACACAATTTACCAACATTTCCAAGTCATTGTGCTCCCATTTTTCTACTTTCACCCTAAGCACAATCCAAAAGAGAGGTGTCACTGTGTAACAAGGCCTGTCTTCTCCTGATTTGTTTGGGATTCACTGCCCTAGCCACAGTCTCCTTCAAGGCAGTCGTATTGACCAAGCTTAAACAACCCCCCCAACAAGCCCTATTTCCTCAGTTCACCTTAGGCTACAATCCCTAGGGGACTTTCCCCTCTTACTACTGAGGCTCCATCCAGGCAACTCTGGCTGTTTCCTAAAGCTTTTAACTCTGACTCAGCTGGTCTCTCTCTCTCTCAGGCCCAAGCACCTTCTTTTAAAAAATTAATATGGGCCAGCTGATGAAGCACACAGCACTTGTGTTAAAGGGGTTTGAAAATCTGTAGCGATCATATTAATATGTTCATCAGCAGGACTAAGCTATTCTTATTCTCATGAATACATGCTAGTTGCATGGGACAGAAAGCTCGCAATAATGCTATATTCACCTGGGTATGAAATTGTATAACTGCATTACACACAGGAAGGAGATTTAAATCTCTGAGAGGAGCTGCAGGCACATGCTGCTGGGGATAAAACTTACTTCCTGGGACAAAACAGCCTCATAATTGGCCCCGTAAACTTGTGAAGCAGCCAGAGAGTTGAACGCTCTTATCTTCACTAGACATTGAAAACTAGATTCTTATCAACTGCAGCAGTCAGCAGGGACCCACTGATACTGAATTTCTATTATCTTCTCCCCGTTTATCTTGATATTGTATGTAGTTATATCCTGTTCAGCCTTTGAAGACATACCCTTAACTTACATTGGCTTCCACAGAGCGGGGGAGGGGAAGGCCTGCACATCTGAGGGAGGAATTTGCCTGTAAGGCTTCTCTCAAACTATGGGCCAGATCCTCAACTGGAGTGAAGGGATGTAATTATATGGATTTCAGTGGCATTGCAGCAGTTGGGCCAGTTGAGGATCTGCTCCATTTTCATACTTTATAAAAACAGCAAATATTTATTTTTTAAACACCTTCCTTTTTTTTCAGATTCAGTTTTAGCAGCTTTTGGGGAAACAGATCAGGGCTGGTAACTCCAGACGGTGCTTGAGGTTAATCCATTGTTTTCTTGCCTTGTGGATTCCGGAAGTGAATATTCTGCCACTTTGTGCAATTGACTATGCATGGGGTGGGCTACGAACTGAGGCCTTCCAGGGTCACCAATTAGCACTTTAGTTCCATGAGTCCTGATGCATTTCCTCAACCAGTGATGAAGACTGTTTGCAAGTTGTTCATCATAAAACATATCCCCCAAAACAATGAGGTTCCACTTGTTCAGCTCTGTACCAATGATGTTCTTGGTTAGGACAGGAAAGGGATTCACATTGTTCAGCTCACAATTTAATACCATGGCCATTCCTGCAACTGAGAACAAGCACATGAGAATTTACTTAAAACTCTATACTAATATTTTCACAAATTCTTTCTTTGGAAAAATCTCTTAATGTTAACTAGCCTTAACTAACTTAATAGTGTTAACTAGCCTTCATTAAGGTAGTAATTTAGCAACTTCCAATCATTGATGGATTTGATTCTCACACCATCTTTGTAAGATATTACCCCCATTTTACTGATTTGGAACTGAGGCACAGCATAGATGAAGTGAGTTACTCAAGATCACACAGGTAAACAGTTCCACAGCCAAGCATTGAACCCGTTAATGCAAGTCCTAATTCAGTGCCTTTGCCACCAGACAATACTTCCTCCTTAGTTAACAAAGAATATTAAGCAAATTAATAAGAATAAATCAATTATAAAGGGTGTCTAGGCAAAAACAAGTAAAAATAAGACATGTAAATCGCTGTTAGCCACATAATCAGAAAATAATTATTAAACATGTAGAAAATAGACAAATCATTGTTGGTGTAACTTCCTAGAAGTCATGGTTACCCCAGAGATGGAGATAGTATCAGTGTGGTTCATTCAAAATTAAACTCCATAAGCAAGCTCATTAGTCTCTTTTCCTTTTCCTAAATAACACAATTAACAATACAGGCCAGATTTCAAAATTGTGGGTGTGCAAACTCTTAAAAAAAATCAGGTCACTTACTTAGGTGCTGAAATATGGATAAAGTGTATAAAAGTTAGGAATCAGGATCGAAATGCTCACAGGTGACTGGGGCCCAATTTCAGAGAAGGGTACTCAGATCAGTCCTTTAAGGTTTCTCAAATCAGGCACCCCAAAGATGAAAAACCCAGAATCAAACACTTGGGAAAATAAATCAGGCCTCAAAGTATAAAAATGTAGTTATACATTTCCTATGTGAAATATGTTAATTTTTTAATTCTTCTAGAAATTGTGTTTGTGGGGAGTGAGGGTAGTATGTGTGTGTAATCTTGTTTTAACTTGAATTTCTTGATTAAATTTTTTGTTGTTACAATTCAAAGCAGTGTAATCTAGCATACTGAAGAGTGTGGAGACTGCTCTGGTAGTCTTAATCAGCAGTTATCTTTCAAATATTAACTTGGATTATTTGGACATATTTTAGAAATGGAGCCTGGGTTTCTTTGACCTAAGTATGAAAAGAACAGATTGTTAAGGATGAGCGTTATTCCGTCCTAGACGTGATAAGGTGTTTCAAAATAGACATAGAAAATATTTGAGATAAAAAAATAATATTGAGATAAAAACTGAATAGACTATTTTCAGTTGAATTTGGAGAGATTAAATCTATTTCTTTAACAAAATGTATCAGAAACATAACTTAACCCCTTGACTGCACTCCTAGGTGAAGTCATTTACAATGTTGGATTCAAATACAGGACTGCTGCTACATGGAAGATATGAGTAAAAAGCTTCATAAACAAGTTACCAGGGAAATGCAGACATTTAAGCAAGATTGCCAAAGTATGTGAGGTAGGAAGGGAGGATTTTTGGAATCTTTTCTAAAAAATCACCATCCAAGTATCTGTCAGGTTTGAAGGTAACTCTGAAATACTGAAATAATATATTAAGTCTGATATTTTTATTGTTACAAGAGACCTTGAGAAAATTCACAGAGCCAGTTTTCCATCAAGTTGTAATGCTGCGGAAGACATTAAAGGCATCATCAATTTTGATGCAACTGAGGCTGTTAATGACTTGAACTTGTTATACCAGCAGACAGGGTTGGTTGCAAAGGCCATTGTGAAAAAATAAGGGGGTGTATGTAAAATTATTGTGCACTCATTCTTCCTTTTGGAGAGAGAACTCTAAGAGCTTTACAAACATTAAGTCTCATGGCACTGTGATAAATAGTATCCCTATTTTAACATCTGGAGAAACCGAGGTACAGATTAGTTAAGTGACTTGCCCAAGGTCAATGAGCAAATCACTGCTAGTGCTGGAAATGGAACCTAGTTTTCCTGCTAATCCTATGATCTATCACTAGACACCATTCTACTGTAAGTTCAGTTCCTAGTGACTTGAAGCCCACAACAAAAAAGCACCACTAAAATTGGCAGGCGTGGCAGAGATGGCAAGTCTGATTAGGCACAGAGACTTCCTCTTCCACCAAAAGAGGAAGATGTATTGTTAGGGAGTCTGCTCTAACATTCATTTCAGTGAGCATAATCAAAGAGTAAGGTACTACTTAGGCTACGGATCGGCAAAATATGGCCCGTGGGCCACATCCAACCTGCTAAGCCACGGGATCTGATCCATGAGAGCCTCACCCAGGCTCCCTGCCTGCCTTGCCCACTGTTCAGAACAGGGCTTTGAATGCTGCAAGCCCGGACACTGGAGCGGGAAAGAGGCTTCATGCACTGCCCACAGCACAATCCCACAGCTTCCATTGGCCAGTTTTCAGCCAGTGGGAACTGCCTGTTTGCAGGACAGGCAG
>CM057845.1:96615248-96626767 GCA_030068395.1 Apalone spinifera
CCGGCAGGCCTACTTGGCAGAAGGGTTATACTTAAAATATAATCCAGGACAGTGGTGGTGGTGAGGTTCAAGGGATCATTCCATAAAATTCAACAAATCAGGGAACTGTATAGGGGAAAGTGTCTCAAATACTTCCAATGTCATACCATGTCAGTGACTGAATTGACAGATTTGAAGATTAAATACACAAATTTTTTAGTGTCTGCTTCTCTGCTCCCCACAGATAAACAACAGCAGGATGTTTACACTTTTTGCTTTCCAGTGAATGTTATATGCAATTATGTGCAGACATAGCACAAGGCCTGAGAGCAGGGCATGTTGTTGTTACATGTGGCGTGAACTTTAAAGGGGCTAAAGAAATGCTAATTAAAGGGGCAATGGCTGCTTTGAATTGACAGTGCTGTACTTAACTAATCTACTTCCCAGTGATGAGTAGTCCCTGCAAAGTGGGGAGCCATTAAACCAATTTCTGCAGATGTTAAGCTTTCACTAAAACAAGAGGAGATTCCAGCCCAAAGGGTTGTGCAGAGAACCATCTGCGAGCTGAATGTAAACTGTAGTGCTCTCTGCAAAAGGGAAGATTTTGGTACCTATGCCAAGGCTCGGAGCCTTATCAAGCAGTAGCAGAGTGCAATTAACAACACTGGGCAGCTTCCTTGTTGCCAAAACACTGTGGGAAATAGCAAAACTGCTATGACTCCGGTCAATACACACTGCTGGGTGGGACAGATATGGGCTACTTGGCAGGAGGAGGACCCTAAAAAAGACTCTGGCCCTAATTCACTGATACCCCCATGCCACTTACCACCAACTCTACCAGCAAAAAAACGGCCCTCAAGCTGCCTGTCTCCTATGGAATTTCCCCAATGCAGAGGAAATCACTGGCAGGTACAGACTAAGCATTAAAATGTAGACTTAGGACATGGCCACTCATTTCTGTTACACCCACAGTACTGAGCCACTGGAGTGCAGGACTGAGCCCTTAGTGCGTTCACATCATTTTTTGCCTCTCAGGAAGCAAATCAGGACAACAACAAAAGAAATGATTAAGCTGTTATCATTTAGTTCACCCCTCTGCTGAAAATTCTTGCTGCTTTGAAATTGATGGAACTATAAAATCTCTCTTTCCTCTAATTTTTTTACAGGTGTAGAGACAAAATACCTTATTTTCCATTCAAGAAGAGCTCTGTTATTGAATCTCCTGTGGATTTCCTTGTAAAGCGGGCTGTCAAACTGAGGGAACAATCTGAATAAGTGTAAGACAGGTCAAAAGTTTAATCATTAAAAGGGACTTTGTTAATTTAAAAATCACACTCCTAAAATATGTTACACACAGTAGTACAAGTTACACATATAACTACAGGTGGATTGACCTGGGTACCTATAGGCTAGTTAATCTGACCTCAACACCAGGCAAAATAATGGAAAAGCAGTATTCAACCAATAAAGAATTAAAGGATAAGAATATAATCAGCACTAGTTAAAATGGCTTTATGGAAGTTAGATTTTATCAAAATTACCTGATTTCATTTTTTTGAGTAGATTATGTCTGAATGGCATAAGCAATGTTCCCTCTATTTTTTTTCCCATCCACATACAGAATAAATTTTGAAGCTTCAGGGGGTAGCCAAGTTAGTATATACAGGAAAAAACAACAAATGGTCTGGTAGCACTTTATAGATTAACAAAACATGTAGATGGTATCATGAGCTTTCGTGGGCACAGCCCACTTCCTCAGAAGTGGGCTGTGCCCACGAAAGCTCATGATACCATCTACATGTTTTGTTAGAATACATTTTATTATGTGCACCGAACCATGTGCAGATGTGCACTACCAGTAGAAAGATATGCTGCCAGCTGGGTGGCATTTGAATCTCTCCTGACAGCCGCCCAAGTGCTCTGTTTACCAGGAACACAGGAAACAGGTAACTATATAATACACTGTAAAGCATTTGATGTAATACTGTGTGTCATTGATTAAAATACAGCATTAAGCAACATCCACAGAGCACATGTTATATGAATTCAGCACTGACTAACTGGCAGCTCTCAAAAAGTAGTTGTCAATCATCATTGAATGGAAAATTGCTAGTGAGGTTCCCCAGTAATTAATATTAGGCCCAGTACTATTCAACACTCTTTTCTCAATGATCTAGACGTAAATAAAAAGCCACAGATGATAAAATTTGCAGATGACACAAAAATTAGTGGAGTGCTACATGATAACAGGATAATTTTACAGAGCCATCTGAATCACCTGGTAGCCTGGGCCCCGCCAAATGCAGATGACTGAAGAAGTGGGTTATGCCCACGAAAGCTCATGAGCCCATCTGCATGTTTTGTTAGTCTTTAAGGTGCTACTAGACCAGTGTTTCTCAACCTATTTTTATAAAGTACCCTTTTAAAAAAAAATTTTAATACCAATACCTACAGTTTTCAGACACACCATTTTTTTTCTACTATTGCAACACATTTGTTTAAACAACTTAATCGTAGCCGGGCGGGTGATAAAATTTTTGGGTGTAAAAAGTACAAAAATAATAAAGTACTGTAGAACTTAAAACAAAAATTCAGTTTTCTCCAAGTTCCAGTTGTGTTGATGTACCCCCCAGACTTCTCTCAAGTACCCCTAAGGGTACTTGTACCACTGGTTGAGAAACACTAGTTGTTATTTTTTATGTACATTTCTAACATTCACATTTGCAAAAGGCAACAACAAAATTAAAGAAGTTTCTGAAAAGAGCCACAAAAATAATCTGGGTAGATTACAGTGTACAAGTACTTAATAAGAAGAAAAGACCAGGTACCAAAGGGCTCTTTAAAATCAAGTACACAGTGGTATAACCAGTCCAGAACCAATATCTGGCAGCTGAAGCCAAGCAGATTCAAATGAGAAATTAGGTACACATTGTTAATGATGTTGTACGAGATTAACCACTGGAAGTAACTACCAATGGCAGTGGTGTATCCTCCATCTCTTGATGTCTTCAGGCGGAGACTGGATGCCCTTTTGGAAGACGCTCTTTAGCAAAACCTAACTTAAGCTTGTTAGTCAGACACAAGTTATTGGGCGCAGGATAAGGGTGAAAGTTAATGTCTCATACTGGATGTCAGACTACATAGTTCCTTCTGAGTCTAAACTATGAATTTATGAAGCTGAAAGACATCACAGACTATGTGAAATTCTGTGTTGTAGAGATGGTCATATTCACTAGATCATCTAATGGTAATTTCTGTCCTTAAAATCTTTGAATCTACCAAAAAGAGAGGAAAAATACTTTTTTTTCAGTTTGTACTGTGCATTTGACTGCACTTTATTTTATGGTCAGTGTCATGATTTCCCCTGTTTAGACAGTTTGCCTAGGCATACGGGTTTTTCCTACAGCAACAGGAGAGGAAAAATTGGTTTTAAAAAATAAGAAACATAAGAGTAAAACACACATATGTTGATAGAGGAACTCAACTGCAGGTAGCCTTTTTGAATTGATTTTAAACTGCCTTAAAATTAATCCAAAAGAGATCTGCCAGGTCTGCTTCACGGACCATGTACCTCTCTTTCCAGCCTCATGGCTTTGTAGTGCAGCAAGCGTGCTGCTCAGCACAGCATTGTAAAGTGTTCTAAACTCAATCATGTCCATCCATCCCTGTCTTCATCGGCCAGGGGAGCAGTGACTGCCAGTAAAAGCAGTCCTTGTTAGAAAAGTGCTAACACTATTGCAAACAAGATATTAACTTTTCTTTTTTGTTAAACCTACCTTTGATATTACTGTGACAGCTTAACTCTGGAGTCAGTCAGCACAGTGACTTAATTTGTCCTTTTGTTATTTTTTGCAACTTGTGTTGTTGCTATGGTTAGCAAATGGTATTTCCCTGTCTTCTGTTTCCTGGTTCACGTGCACCAGCACAGTGAGGTCATCAGGCTCGTGCTCTGCTTTGGAAGCCACGTGCATCTTTTTCCCCTTACATCCCTTAAAGGGGACAGCATTTAGTATGGCAGCACTTCTGCTGGGTCTGCCTTGAGATACCAGTTTAAAGGGAAAAAAATTCTGCAATGGCAGGGAGCTAGATCAGACTATCTGACTTCTGTGATTCTTGCTGAGGTTAGATTGGGATTGTTCACAGGAATAGTCTAATTAAAAATTGCATGATTTTAAAAAAGGCCAAATGTTCTTCCTTAAAGAGAGCAACTGATATTACAACATCAGAAAAGATCTTTGCAGCCTAATTTACTTTCCACTTCTTAAACTGATAGCTTATTCCTTGTGTTTCACTTAGCCAGGACTGTGAAAATAAAGTAGTCTGTTACATTTTCAGGTTCTCATGCCCTAACACAATGCTGTAACGTCAGGGGTGCCAACAATTTGTTTATGTTGCTTTTCTTTTTAAGATTGAAACTCTTAGAATTCCATGGCCCTTCATACTTACTGATAAGAAATATTTCCCATGCCAGTGTTCTAATTGGTTTTCAGTTCTGCATCTGAAAGAAAAGAACAAAATGAAATAAAAATAATTAGTGTGATACAATTTATAGTAGATACATTCCTGTAGGGAAACATAATTATTAATTATCAGCTATCTGGAAGAAATTCAAGACGTTAGATTCAAAATAAAAATAGAATTTGGTGACTGAAAACAATATTGTTTTGAGATTGTCTTGCTGTGTGAATATTGGCTTGTAAGGAGTAAAACCTTAAAGCTCCAATCCTGCACTCACTACAACAGAACTACTCACAGAGTGAAAAATGGGACACATCAAAGTTAATGGGAGTTTTGCCATTGACTAACAGCCAGGATTTCACCGACATTGCATCAAATTAAGCACCACCTGGATAAATCTTTACAAGATCAGGACTTGAACCTTCAATGGCTAATATAGGCTTTAACCATACTAATGTCATTGACAGTAATAGGAGTTATCCATCTAAATTCTATCAAACTCTGAAAGTGGAGTGGAAAGTATATAACCTAAATTAATGCATATAAAAGATCTCAGTGTTGAATTATATTGTATTTTTTTTAATATTACTGTGTTCTTGAGCATTACATCTGTATTCATGAAACTAAAACTCATCAGCACCAAATTCAATCAAAATACAATGGCCATTTTCTTTAAAATGTGACCATTCATCATACAGATGTGAGATAAAACTTCTCAATGGGATGTAACATAACATTCTCTCTCAGATCTATGTTTACATTACACACTGCTCTCTCCTGATCTCTAAATAAATTCATGTTTTATACTTGTGTCAAAAAAAAAAAGATTTTTGAAAAACTCTTGCAAAGTAGGATAAACTAACCCTAAATTTAAAAATGTAAATAAAAATAAGATGGGAAATGGACGTACACCTTTTCTTAGTAAAGAAAAAAATATCTAAACTCACTCATAAAAGCCCTGATGAAATAAAGTTAACTGAGCCTGGATTAGGGTTTCCCAGGCTTTCTGTATCAGCAGCCTCTTTCAAAGGGATCTACTGGGAACATTCCTCCCCTCCTCTTGCAAACTGATATTATACAGTCTATACCCTTCCTGAAGCAAATTTATAATATGCTTGTCTCTCACAGATCCTCTCTGTGCTCAAACTCTGTCTCCACTACCCGTGTGTTTCCTTCCCACTAGGTTTTCTCCACCTAAACAACAATTTCCCTTCCTATCTCCCCATCTGTTTTCTACCAAGAGCCTGTCCATCCTCCCAAACCTCTCTCCCAGCACTGCCTTTACACTGGGGCTACATCTATACTGCAGGCTTTTTGCCCACAAACAGCTGTTCTTAAGCAAAAACTTGCAGAGTGTCTACACTGCATGCACTTTCTTGTGCAAGTAAATTTACAGTACAGCGTGGAAAACAGGGCTTCTTGCACAAGAGTTATTCCTCTCCTCATGAGGAATAAGTCTTCTTGCGCAAGAGCTCTTCCACAAGAAGGCAGTGTAGACGGGCAACACGGGTTTCTTGCATAAGAAAGCCCTATGGCTAAAATGGTCACCAGAGCTTTCTTGCGCAAGAGAGCATCCACACTGCCATGGACGCTCTTGCGCAAAAGCACATCTCTTCCACAAAAGCACATGGCAGTGTGAATGCTGTCTTGTGCAAGAACTTTTGCACAAGAACTCTTGCGCAAAACTGTTTTTGTACAAGAAGCCTGCAGTGTAGACGTAGCCGGGGAGTATGGAAAGAGGAAATATCAGGGTCTGCAGCAGAACCAGTCTCCAGGCAATCTAATCAGCACAGCTGGCTTTTAGCAGGCTGCTTGATTAGCTATGCCACCTGACTGGTGGGAAGAGACAGCAGATCATTTTTTTAAACCCAGCCAGCAACAAAGCTAACAGCTGCTCATAGCATTTGTCCATACTTGTAATCAGTGCTTTTTTTTGTGATGGTACTGTCTGGTATGCAGTATCAGCACCTCCAGTCAGAGCTCAACAACTTTTCCCCTGAAGTACTGACACCTTTTTTTTTTAACAATAAAAAGGACTGCTTGTAATAGTGTCTGTCTGACCCAACCCTGCTTTTGCCTTGCTTCACTCCAGGTAAACTTTTCTCCTATTCCTCATTTCTCCTGACTCTGGACTCCTATTCCTGATTACTACTCTGAAACACAAGATTCAGCTGATCACACCACAGTAGGCTTCCTCTCTTCACCAATCAGTCCAGACCTCTGTGGTGGTGTCTCCATTTACCATTCCTCTGGGGTACAATCAGTAGAGCAGAGGCTGGACTGTTGTTATCTCCCCCCCTCCCGGCTAAATTTGCTGTTACCTGCCTGTGTGGAGGATCAGCAACCATTCAGGGGGAAATAGAAGGTGGTGCTACTGCACATCAGGGCTCTCTTGAGGCTGGGACCTGCCTTTGTCTATCTCCCTTCACACATGCACACCCCTCGGTACCCTGAAGCTCACTGCTAATATGCTTTGGGAGTCTCAGCTGACAGGCCTACATTATGAACTCAGTTGCTGAGTATAAAAAAACCACAAGTCTTTTGTTCTAGAAACCTTCTGACAGAGTATGAGATTTAGCAAACAGCTTTTTAAGGGGGGTCTTGTTTATCCTCCGAAGTGACCAATAAGTCC
Source organism: Apalone spinifera (assembly GCA_030068395.1). Lineage (NCBI taxonomy): Eukaryota > Metazoa > Chordata > Testudines > Trionychidae > Apalone > Apalone spinifera. Next base: position 96,622,318 of record CM057845.1, read on the forward strand.
CAAATCCCAGTTTTTAACAGGAAGGCTGGGAATCCACAATGTCCTAAACCCAAATCTGCCCTAATCTCTTGGGTTATGGCACCATCTAGTGGTCAGATGGTTTAGTACAATTAAAATGTACAGTACTCTGATGTGAAAGCTTCTTACAAAGCTAGGATTTTCATTTACACATGAATATTTGGATAGCCTCCTGGATATTTTAGCAGATTGTAACACATCCTTACTGCACATCACTCCTGTCCTCTGTGCCTACAGTGAAAAACAAAACGAGCAATTTATGATTGAAGCAATTCACTATGGATGTACTTGTATATACAGATTTCAACTTGTAGGTGTGCTACTAGATGAGAGAAATGAAGAACGAGAGTACAAATTAAAAGAACCAAGCCCCTTCTCACTTAAACTGAGAGACTTCATCTTGAGCATCTTTGCTGATCACAGGGATCACAGTATTTGTATTCAACTAATGTAGTTATGCTGAAATTTGCACTAAGGATAAGGAGGACTTTGATCAAAGCATAGCACAAACTTTGTACATCAAGGGACTGTATCAAGAGACACAAAACTTACACAAGCAGATGAAGAAGGTTGCAGAGGGATTTGCTGGATTACTGGTTGATGAGGGAATCTAGTGCAAGCTAATTAACAACAAAGAAATGGAATCATAAGAGTGAAATAGCTCATTCCTTCTCTAACTGCATTTAAAACAGAAGATCCGCTTTTGTATCTTATATCTATGTTTGCAAAGAAGGTTATCACAGTTTTTTGCATCACAATAGAAAAAAAGTATGGGCGTAAAATCACAGGGGACAGGAGAGTTGAATTCTAAATGTTGCCAAGTTTTAATTTGTGCTCTCATTCAGCAAGGTCAGAATCAGGCAATTGTGTTTTTAGCATATTAGAATCAGTTCAAACATCATAGTAGGTTAGATGCTGTACAGTATATTGGTAGCTAAAGGCAAATACAAAAGAGCAAGAGACCTACCTAACTAGTTGCTAGACTAGGACTAGATTCTTATGTTGTTGCCCAAAATTGCAAAATCCACACTTTGGGCAACAGGTGCCTTTCTGTGTTTTTTGAGGAATGAGTATGCTGACACAGCAAACTACACCACACGATTCATTTGTGTTTCATTTCACAAAAGCTTTGTCTGTTTTCAGTATGTTTTATGATTCCCCCGCCCACCCACCTGACTCCTGCCCAAGAAAGTAACAAATGGGTTCTAATAGATTGGGAACATTCACAACAACCCTTCTGCCTGAAAGCCTGAAGCAGTAGGGAGGGAGGAAACTTACAGGATATGACTACATTGCTAAAAACACATGTAGCAGAGTCTCAGAGCCCAGGTCTCTTGAGGCTTATGTCTTGGTGCTAAAAACAGCTGTGTAAATGTTCCAAACTAGGCTGGAGCTTGGTCTCAGAAGCCTGGGTAGGGGATAGATTTCAGAACCCAAGTGGGAATATCCACACAGCTATTTTTAGCACTGTAGCAGGAGTCCCACAAGCTCAGCTCTGTAGAACTGGGCTCTGAGATGCTGCTGTGGTTGTTTCTTATTGCAATATAGCTGTACCCTCAGTGGGCACCAGCAGGGTCCACATGGGCCAATTAGTGCACAACATGTTGATGTGCATCAGAATTTACCTGTAGTTCTCATTGCTATACAAGGTAGACTAGCACTAAGGCACTTAGTCCAGGTCTACACTGAGGGAAAAATTCTATTTAAGATACACAACTCCAGCTATGAGACTAGCATAGCTGAAGTCAACATATCTTAAATCAGATTGCTCTGGTGGTCCCACTGCAGGTGGTTGACAACTCTCCTGTCAACTTCTCTTACTCCTCACGACCCCATGGAGTACGAGGATGGAGAGGGGTGCCATCAGCATTCGATTCACTGGGTCCTTATTGGACTTGCTAAATCAAACCCCCAAAAAACCATATCCAAAGTATAGCTCTCCCGGTAAGTATAGACAAGCCTTTTAGGGACCTACTTCTCACTGACAGTCAATGAAATTTAGGTTCTTAAACACTGACATCACTTTTTAAAATGGAGTTTAGGTTCCTAAAGCCCATGGGGGCTTAAGAACACTTTATCCACTGCCCCATTGGAACTTGTAGAAACTTGCTAGCATGAGAAAGATCATTTTTTGTGGTCCTATCTAGGCAGCCAGCAAGCATATCCCTAGTCATCCAGACCTAGTGGGGCCTGTGGGACCTTCAAAAGAGGCTGCAAAACATACTCCAACCATTTCTAAATGAATTTCTTACTGCTGTGGATTCCAAGAGTTCTCAGCTGCACCATGGTGTGGTGCAGTCAAGGAAGCAGCTGCAGACTGAAGCTTAGCCACTTTCTATGCCATATAGCAGCTTATACTACTATACACTCAAATTGAAATTGTTGATATTTTTGTAGCATATGTTTATTTTTACAGGATGGGGTTGCTAGCCCCATGCCCAACCCTCCTTAGTTGCCTCTTAATCGCTTGGAAAGAAATTGTTGATGGCCTATGCTCCCATAGGAGCTAAGGGCAAAGAAGAAAAAGACTACTATACACTGAGGCTATGGCCACACTGAGTCTGTTTTGCGCAAGAAATATGCAAATGAGGCAAAGCATGGAATAATTTGCATAATTAATGAGCTCTGTTTTTGCGCAAAACCTCCCTCTTGCACAAGAGCCGTTCTTCCTGAAAAAAATGTGGAAGAATGGCTCTTGTACAAGAGGGGGTTTTTGCACAACAAGGAGCCGTGTAGATTTCTTGTGCAAAAACGGAGCCTCATTGATTATGCAAATGAGGCTCAGCAATATTCCATGCTTAGCCTCATTTGCATATTTCTTGAGCAAAACGGGCGCAGTGTATTCATAGAGGGTGTGTCTAGACTACTGGGTTTTTTCAACAAAAGTGGACTTTTGTCGACAAAACTATACCTGTGTCTACACTACCTCCGAGTTCTGTAAGTCGACAGAACACAGCAGTTTTGTTGATGGCAGTAAACCAGAGTTATGTCAAAAAAAGGCGCTATTGCATCCACACTGTACTTTTTCAAAAGAGAGCGTCTACACTCTCTTTCGAAAAAGCGGCTTGCTTTTTCGACAGAACTCATTGTAGTCTAGACACTCTTTTTCAACAGAGGCTTTATCAACAGTATCTGTCGACAAAGCCTGTCAAAAAAAGCCTGTAGTCTAGACGTACCCAGAGATTTCACTAGGAGAGTGAATGCTATGTTACCATCTGGCTTCTTCTGAATGTACCTGTTCCAGTTGTATGGATGCCCAATGAGGCCTCCATCTAACCCCATCTTGGTCCCCTTCCATCTGGCTCATACTGACTTGAACCCTATGTACCCAAGAATTGCAGGGGCATTTATTGTCACAGCAGGCTGCAGGAAGCAGCTGTGGGGTGAAGAGAGACGCTACAACTCCCTCTGCCACCACCATTCCCCTAAAGGTATGCTGACCATATGTCCCAGGTTTTCTGGGACTGTTCCAAATTTAAATGCTCTGTCCCGGTGCCCCATCAAGTAGGGAAATGTTGTGGAAAGCCCTGCCAGATCTGGCTAGAAATGGCACCGCCATTTCCCTCCCACGCTGGGATAGCCTCGCAGATAGTAGCGCAGCGCACAGCAATGCCCTCCCTTCCCCAGCATGTAGGTGGCTCCCTTGGTGCTTTGCCAGCGGTAGCCAGGGCCACTTCCAGTGGCGTGCAGTTTCTGGGTTGGGTTGGAAGCTGGAGCCTGGAGCATTCTCCGAGTTTCAGTGCGGTGTGCGCCACCACCTGGCAACCCACTACCGCCTGACCCCCTCCCTCCCTCCAACACAGGACTCCTCTGCTGCATGCAGCCTGATCCAGCCACACGGCCTCCTCCTCCATCCCTAGGCAGCTGCTTGCTCTTTCTACAGTGGCCACAGTGCGGGGGTGGGACCAGGTAGGTCCAAGAGCATGCCTTGTGTGGCTGCAGCTTGACTCCAGCTGAGGCCGGGGCCACCCCAGTGCTATTTTTAATACTGTGGTCTAGGTCCCCAAGTGAGGCCCCAACTCCAGCTGGAGTCAAGCAGCAGCTGCACAAGGTGCATTCCAGCTGGGACAGCCTCACCACAATGGGTCTCATGCAGCTTCTGCTTGACTTCAGCTGGAACCAGGGCCGCCTGTGGGGAGCAGGACTGTGGAACTAGCAATACTGTGGTACTAGCCTGGGCAGTCTCTGTTCCAATCCCAGCATGTGGTCCCGCCCCCGGATCAGCTAGGACCAGGACTTCAGGGGATTCTGGGGCCAGGACTGTGGTACTAAAAATAGCACTGTGGCCCCAGCTCCAGCCCTCACAAACTGCTTTCCATGTCGAAGGCAGAAGGTGAGGGAAGGAGCTGGGGGAGAACTAAGGGGAAGGTGGGTTAGCAGAGGAAGGGGCTTGTGCTGAGGGGAGAGGAGGAGGCCAGGGCAGGAGAAGAAA
>CM057845.1:96631359-96666098 GCA_030068395.1 Apalone spinifera
GAAAGGATGTGGACGCATTGGAGAGGGTCCAGCGGAGGGCAACCAAAATGCTTAAAGGGCTGGAGCACATGACCAATGAAGAGAGGCTGAGGGATTTGGGTTTGTTTAGTATGCAGTAGAGAAGAGTGAGGAGGGGAGGGGAAGCCTCCAGCTTCCTAAAGGGAAGTTCCAGAGAAGATGGAGTGAGGCTGTTCTCAGTAGTGACAAATGGCAGAACAAGGAGCAATGGTTTCAAGCTACAGTGGGGGAGGTCTAGGTTGAATATTAGGAAAAACTATTTCCCTAGGAGGGTAGTGAAGCACTGGAATGGGTTACCTAGGGAAGTGGTGGAATCTCCATCCCTAGAGGTTTTTAAGTCCTGGCTTGACAAAGCCCTGGCTGGGATGATTTACTTGGGTTGGTCCTGCTTTGAGCAGGGGACTGGGCTTGATGACCTCCTGAGGACTCTTCCAGCTCTATGATTCTATGATTTAAAAGAGCCCGGGGCTCCTGGCCACTTCCACTGTGGCAAGCAACCTGAGACCTAGGTCCTTTTAATTGTTGTTGGAATGCCATGAGGCAGGCTACAGGCAGCCTTGAAGGCTGGGGAGGGGGTGTGCTGCAGTGTAGGTGGCGCTGAGGGCTGACTGTCCAAGGCCCCGCCCCTTCTGCTCAAGGCTCTTGCCCCTTCCGGGAGCACAAAGCTGGTTCGGTGAGGCTGTCGGCTCCCCTGGCCATATGCCAGGAATTCAGTGGTTACTGGGAAAGGAAGCTATCTGCATTTGAGCATGGGTGGAAGGTGGCCTCCTCACTCCTCCACCAGACCTCTCCACCCACTGCTGACTCACTGCATCCCTCTTCTCTTCTCCCCCAAACACTAAGCCTTCTTCTCACCTGGTCACCCACCCACTGTGAGACTCTCTCCTGCCTGCTACTAGTTCACCACTTGCCTCCTCACCTCTAAAGAAAGACAGGAGTGTGAAGGAAGACTTACCAGGCAGCAGGTGGTAGAGGATTTAGGGAAGGTCAGAGCAGGGATGGGAGGGGGTGGGGCCAGCAAAGCCCAGGTATCCATTATGACATTATCTGATTATAATATGACCATAAAAACCATTGTTGATACCACTGTATTATAGATGCAACAAAATCTTGTGCCAAATAGGACACATGGCCAGAAAGGGTTAAACAATCCCACGCCAAATGATGGGAAGTCAACTTGTAGAGGCATGTGAGAAAAGTATATAAATGGTAATTAAGGCTGTTCAGTGGTAGTTAGGCTAGAACTTTGAAATGCAAATCTGAATTGTTAGAAATTAGAGGTAATACTAGTCATAATGTTTACTTATATCTTAGAGATGCTAACCATGTAAACAGACAGTTCCTGTCTATCACTATAACTAGTGATTCAGAGATCAAAAGGGAATATTAACATTTAGATGAATCATATGTGAAATAAAATCATTGTCTCTTTCAAGTTTGTGATAAACCGCTTAATGCTAATTGCCATCATGTTTGGGAGACAGAAGGTTACATCAAAAGCCTGTTGTGTTTTCCCATGCCAGGAGGCTGTTGCAACTGTATAAAGCCTCTTCGGCTAGGATCCTTTTTTATCTCATATCTTCTTGGCTGCTCATGGGGAAAACTGCAAGCCATAAAGGATGAGATCCTAGGAGATCCTGGTATCCTTATAATGAAATTGACTTAATAACCACTCGTAAGTTGCCGCATGAGCAGCCCTCTTTCATATCAGCGGGCTGCACAACTGTCATAACCAGGATCATTTCCTGGGAGAGGATAGTTTTGCTAACTGCACTTGTGTACCTAGAATTTCTGGCGTGTGCTGATTGAACCATAGCAGCACTTTGGATGCAAAGGGAGCATATGGCTCTCATAGTCAGTGTTGTGTGAAATCAGCATGCACCTTGCTTCTGGTGTCCTTGCTTTACCTGGGCAGGGTCAGCCCGTGACTATAGGCCGACTCGGCCGTCGCCTAGGGTGCCCCCTTCAACGGGGCGCCCGATGATGACATCACGGGGCGCACGGGGCACCCGATGATTACATCATTCCATTGACGGCTGTGCAGGCGGGGGTGCTGATCGCACGCTCCGCCTTGGGCGCCAGCTGCCACAGCCCACCTCAGGCCACTCCTGTACCTGGGTATGACTTTGGTAATACTGTTAGGAAAAAACCCTATGTGGATGGAAACCAGTGGAATCTGGCAATCTTGCACATGGGCAACAGTAAATAAAATGTCTCTCAGGCTGCATGTGGCCTGTAGACCACAGGTTGGCCACCACTGATGTATCTGGACCTCAAGAATTGAACTTGTGTCTGTCTGTTTATTGATTTTTTCAACAACACTCTCTCTTTTCTAATACATTTTAGTCTAATTAATAAGAATTAGCTGTAAGCATCTATTTGGCATAAAGTCTGAAATATTCATTGACCTGGGAAGTAATGAGTCTGATCCTTAGGGACTGGTAGAACTTTATCTGACTGGGTACAGTAAGGAAACTGCATTGTTTGGATTTCTGATTAACTAGTAAGGCAACATCAAAGCTGGTTTGGGAAATATAAATATTGGTTTAACCACCAGCTTTGAGGACTGGCCGTCCCATTTCTTGTGGTGCACCCTAATTTTGGAGCTGGAAAATCAACAGAGGGGGCCATGAGCGGTGTGATAACCAAGGTACCAGGGAAGCCAGCTGTGGTTATCACACCAGCGTATTATACCTGCCACTACGCACTGCCCGCCCAACTCCAAAATTATTTCCCACTAATCAGTAGCTGTCGGACATTACAAACCATCTAGAATGCAATTACTACTGACTTATCGATGCAGCTTGATTCTGGTGTCTCTTCAGTGGAGGGCTGGGTGCACAGATCTAGAAATGTGATCTTTCATATGCAGATGTTCTGCAGCCACTGTTTGTTGTCCTAAACTTGCACTACCTGCATCCCACCAATAGGAGTTCATTTCTCAGGTCCAGAAACTCTCTTCTGCCATTTGTAGTTGCTCATGAAAACAAAATTCAAGGTTCCTGTTCAATTTGAGTATGTCTATCAATAGTATTTCTATCTGAGTATGTCTATCAATACATTCTCCTTGAGGATAGCTTCATCCCCTTCATTTTGATCCTCATTGTTGCAGCACTTCCGGAAGCTCTGCACATACAGGAGAATCATGCTTCCTGTATCTGCAACATGCACGACAACAGTGCAGAGATCTGTGGACTTCATGCTTCTGCCACAGATGGCCAACACACACATGCCATGTGAGTATGTGAGGGTTTTAAAAAAATGTAGAGAAAATGTGGGATGTGGAACATTCTGGGATGGAGAAAATTGCATTCTGGGAACTCGACTACTAACTCTCAGAAATACCTGGATGAATCATCACAAAACACTACAAAAATGTCCTAAAAGGCACGCTGTGCTGGTTGGTGGTGGCATGTGGCATACACAGATGCCAGCGCTCATGAGTATGCACAGCACTGATGCAGACAGCCAAGTATGCATGAGCTGAGTGATATACACACTTTGGTAGCTATATGCTGCTGTACTAATAATCCAACTCTGAAATCAGGGCATGATTTAATTAATCCAGTACAGAAAGTGGAATGCAGTTTGAATTGCAATTGACAGTACATTAAGAGAACACTAACCAGCAGGTATTTCCAGGCTATTCCCCTATGGAGGGCATCCAAATGACTCTGGTATGGAATAAGAGTGGCTAGCCTGATGGATGTTAAATAATCATGCTGCTGGCCAACACACCATAGCTGTGATAGCAAGAGAAAGGGAAGCTGTGGTTTGTCTTGGAGTATTTTTTTCGGGAAGGATTCGATGATATCCTTAAATTCGTGGGTGAACTGTGGTGTGGGGTCGTCTTTGAGTTCTCTATAGAAAGTGGTGTCAGAGAGTTGTCAGTTGGCCTCATTAACACAGGAATCACAATCCCATTCCAAGGAACTTTCCACTTGATTTCCAAGACACACAAACAAGAGAACCCAGGCTGACTCATCAGACCTTGCCAGCCACCACAGCACTCTTACGGAGCGAATATCATTCAAGACTCGTAAAAAAAAATCCTCAAACCACTCAGTGCACAAAGATGCAGCCTCTTCCAGGATACAACTGACTTCCTCCAGAAATTCCACACAACATTAATAACATCCCTCAGAACACCATCCTTGCACCAAGGATGACACTTCCCTATTCACTAACAATATACCAACTTCCCTACACCTCTACAATGATGGCATCTCTGCCTGCATCAAATATTTATTAGACAATGGACAACACTCTGATATCCCCTCCAAACACATCACCAAAGTCATCCATTTCATCCTTACCCAGAGCAATTTTTCATTAAAAAACATATACTTTGCCCAAACCATGGGAAGAAACTAGTGATGCAAGCGTTTAAACGCTTAACTGGTTAACCAATAAGCAGATGCGTGGGTGGGCAGTCGGGAGCCTGTGACAACTGAGAGCCCACAGCACAGAGCCTGTGGCAGCCAGTAACCTATGGGCCAATGGCAGCAGTTGGGATCCCACATCTTGGAGTCTGCAGGGCCGGCAGTGGCAGCTAGGATCTCAGAACATGCAGAGTTACCGGTGGCAGCCAGGATCGTGGCAGCAGCCCAGAGCTGGTGAGGGCAGCAGCAATTGAGAGTGGGGGTGGGGGTCCACAGCCCAGAGTCCTCAGAGCCAGCGGCGGAGGCAGCAATGCCAACCCATAGACGGTGAAGCTAGCAGCAAGATGGGATCCTGCAGCCTTTGGGACCAGCAGCGACCCAGAGTGGAGCCTGTGGTACCAGCAACAGCTGGGATCCCAGGGAGTCCACTTAACCATGTAACTGATGGAATTTCCATCAGTTACATGATTAATGTTTTTAAACATTTTTTACATCCATAGAACAGACAAGGGTACTAGGATGACTCCCCGGTAGGACAAAGTCTTCATCATAGAATCATAGGGCTGGAAGAGACCTCAGGAGGTCATCGAGTCCAGCCCCCTGCTGAAGGCAGGACCAACCCCAACTAAATCAACCCAACCAGGGCTTTGTCAAGCCGAGACTTAAAAACCTCTATGGATGGATATTCCACCACCTCCCTAGGCAACCCATTCCAGTGCTTCACCACCCTCCTAATGAAATAGTTTTTTCCTAATATCCAACCTAGACCTCCCCCACTGTAACTTGAAACCATTGCTCCTCGTTCTGCCATTTGTCACTACTGAGAACAGCCTCACTCCATCTTCTCTGGAACTTCCCTTTATAAAGCTGGAGGCTTCCCCTCCCCCCCACTCTTCTCTTCTGCAGACTAAACAAACCCAAATCCTTCAGTCTCTCCTCATAGGTGATGTGCTCCAGCCCCCTAATCATTTTGGTCGCCCTCCGCTGGATCCTCTCCAATGGGTCCACATCCTTTCTATAGTGGGGGTCCAGAACTGGACACAATACTCAAGATGTGGCCTTACCAGAGCCGAATAAAGGGGAATAATCACTTCTCTAGATCTGCTGGCAGTGCTCCTCCTAATGCAACCTAATGCAACCATTAGCCTTCTTGGCTGCAAGGGCACACTGTTGACTCATATCCAGCTTCTCATCCACTGTAATCCCCAGGTCCTTTTCTGCAGAACTGCTATTTAGCCAGTCGGACCGCACCTTTAACAATGCTTGGGATTCTTCTGTCCCAAGTGCAGGACTCTACAGTTGTCCTTGTTGAACCTCATCAGATTCTTTTGACCCAATCCTCTAATCTGTCTACATCACTCTGGACCCTATCCCTGCCCTCCAGCATATTTACCTCTCCCCCTAGCTTAGTGTCATCTGCAAACTTACTGAGGGTGCAATCCATCCCCTCATCCAGGTCATTAATAAAGCTGTTGAACAAAACTGGTCCAAAAACAGATCCTTGGGGCACTCTGCTAGAAACCGACAACCAACCTGACATCGAGCCATTGATCACTACCTGTTGGGCCCGACAGTCTAGCCAGCTTTCTATCCATCTTACAGTCCATTTATCTAATCCATACTCCCTTAACTTGCTGGCAAGAATATTGTGGGAGAACGTATCAAAAGCTTTGCTAAAGTCAAGGTATATCAAATCCACTGACTTTTCCTTATCCACAGAGTCAGTGAACAACATGAGGACTGCCAGGTCAGATATAGAGTGATCATCCTCCATGGAAACTTTCACAACACCTTCAAAAGAGTTTATACTCACACAAAAAAAATAATTATTTTAAAGACTCAGAATTTATGTCTTTTTACAACCATCTGTAACCCACTAATTTTCCACCCACCTTCTTTTGTCCTATGACTGCAGAGGTGTTAAAGGCCACTTGACTTTGAATGCTCACCAAAAGTAAAGTTCATGATACCATTTACATGTTTTGTTAGTCTTTAAGATGCTACTAGTCCATTTGTTTTTTAAGTTTTGCATGTTACAGACTAACTCTGCTACCACTTTGAAGCGTTTGCACTTACAATATGTGAGAGACAAGGTAGGTAACACTGTGTTAATTGCCTATGCTGAACAACCTGGGACAGGCTGAGTGCTTTTCCTAGATCTGAAGATCTAGATAGAGCTCAACACCTAGTCTCTCTCACCAACAGAAGCTGATCCAATAAAAGCTATTACCTCATCCACCTTGTATCTCTAATATCCTGGAACCAACACAGCTGCAACAATTCTGCAAATAACTGTGACAGTACAGTCAGAATAGGCTATAGGAGCTCCAGAAATCTTTAATCTCCCAGGATTATCCCTAGGTTTATAGTAGGGTTGTGAACATGGGTTCACCAATTATGAAACACAGAATAAAAAATGGCCTTCTGCCATTTTATTAAAAATATCATGTTGAATATTCATTCCAGTAAGTTGTTCAGAACTTTCATTGATCTCATTTTTGTGTATTTACTATAGATTCTGGGATTCCTTAGCAAACCTCTTATGCTTTTGTAACTGGGCTGTGTTGCATTGTAATGTAGCTGTCTGGCACTTCTCACTGAAATCAAAGTGTACCAGTGGGAAGCCTGATCACACTTTAGTTCAATTTGCATTAAGCTAGAAGGCACTGAGGTGTCTTAGCTTAGGTCAGGAGAACTCCTGTGTGACTCTCTGACTTATTTGCTGCATGCTGCTCCCACTAAATTCAGTGTATGCAGGATTGGAATCTTCTTTGGGGATAGCTATACAGAAAGCTTAGCTATACATGAAAACTACAATGAATTTTTCCTTTGAAAATAAAAGGAGTTATCTATACTGGGTGGCCAAATTGTGTTAAACATGAGTTTGGCCACAGCCAAATATAAACAGTCGGCATTTAAGTTTGGCGAAGAATACTCAGTCACTTTGATAGTGTGGATACAACCCTACTCTGTATGACCTCGATCAGCAAAAATATACAGGTATTTGTTCCTGCATCACAAGATGTCTGAGACTTTACTGCTTTGGATCTTTCCTGATTCTATGACAATGCTACATAAGTCCCGAGGCCTTGATGTCAGAGATGTAAACGGTTATCTGTTTCCATACACTCGTATGCTAGAAATATGCCATGGCAGTATGCTGCTAACAGAAAACACATGAGGGGTATGTCTACATTGCAGGATTCTTGCACAAGAACTGTTTTGCTCAAGAAGAGTTCTTGTGCAAAAGGTCTTGCTCAAAGAGCACGTCCACACTGCCACATGCTTTTGCGCAAGAGATGTGCTTTTGCACAAGAGTGTCCATGGCAGTGTGGACGCTCTCTTGCGCAAGAAAGCTTTGATGGCCATTTTAGCCATAGGGGTTTCTTGCACAAGGAACCCCTGTTGCCCGTCCACCCTGCCTTCTCGCGCAAGAGGGTTTATTCCTCATGGGGAGAGGAATAACTCTTGTGCAAGAAGCCCTCTCTTCTGATGCTTTACTGTAAATTTACTTGCACAAGAACACGCGTGCAATGTAGATGCGCCTCAAATTTTTGCGCAAGAACGGCCGTCTCCAATCTATTATTTTCTAAAAGTGAATTTGCTTTATGCACTTTGCCAGCTCTGCTTCTCTTGCTATTTAATTTATCTCTTCACACTTTTGCCTTTGTATTTTTCCTCTTCATCCTCCTGTATGTGCCTAAAATAATCTGAGTCCTCAAATCCCTCCTTAAAAACAACCCACTCCTTTCAGCTACCTCTCCTGTCGACTCCTACACTAGTGTAATTTATTTCATTTTCTTATTGTCAAATCTAAAAATCTGTTCTTTCAACCTATATGCACATTTATTTGCATCTTATTTTCTGTTAGTGTTGTCCCTCCATCTCTTCCCTTATGGCACTATCTAAATATTTAGATATAAATAATAAAGATTTTCAATGGAAAAATCAATGTGGCCTTAGTAGACATTGAAATGTCGATACAGGAAATTTTGGACCAATGTGAGAAATTCAAGACTGTATATCATTGGGAACAGATGTCATTCATTGAAGGATTCTGAGGCAAATTTAAGTGTGAGACAGCAGAGTCAGTTACTGACAAATATGTGCAATATATCCTTACAACAGAACATTGTTTAAACCTTTCTCTGAAGCATTGGCCACTGGCAGAAGTAGGATGCAGGGACTGATAGAGCAACAGTCTAATTCTTTATGGCAAAACCCAAGAGGAAAAACTGAAAAGCAGTGTTAGCATTTGACCCAATTTAAAACGACAGATTCTGAAAAGTAAGACTTTCTGTGAGATTAAGGGAAGTGCAAGTAATGAAAGCAAAAAACAGTAACAACTTGAAACTGCTGAGAATTGTCCATTGCTAGCAGAAAACACAACTAACTAGGGAAAAGAGTAAATCCGTTCAGCCAAAATCTTCCCTTCTGATTTTCCACAAATGAGAGAAACTGGTAATAAGACACAGTTGTCACTACAAGGATGTGGATTAGGTGGGGGATGGTTCCATATTCTTCCCTGGGCTTGGTTCTCAATGGCCTTTCCTGCTTGTGTAGTCATTTATGCCCATGCAAAGTGAGGGTAAAATGCGACTAGTGATTTGATCATGTTGTACAGCCACTGTGCAAAGGAATAAATGACAACACTTAGTGCAAGGCAATGGAGAGCCAGGCAGAGGGAAGAATACACAACAGAAAAGCTGGGCATAAAAAAGCTCTTATCCCAAGATCTAAGGAAAAGAGTCTGGGTTTAATTAGTGCTCTGCAAATTGCTAGCTGTTCTTTCTACCCTTGCTACTGCTTCTCATCAAAGATCTTTTTTAAAAAAAATTCAGACTCCTGTTAGGAGACAGATAAAGAACCAGGAGTAAATTATGCAAGAAAGCAACTTGCTGTGGTTAAACTAGACCAGCCTGGAGGGCAAGACTTAGACTGGATAACAATAAATTACAAGGCAGAATTTGGACAGGAAAAATCCTGACCTAGGGGGCTATATCACTACTGGTTAGTTCCCAGGAGCTTGACCCAGTGAAGTGCTTGTGAGGCAGACAGGTCTGCCAGGGTTATGGAGGATGAATTGAGTGATTTTGGTAGGATTCCTCTTTATTAAAAGAAGAAATGAATACAGGAGTGAAACTCAGAAGGAAGTACCTGGCTCTTCTATTGGTTATGTTGGAACTGTACCGGGGTGGCCAACCTGTGGCTCCAGAGCCAGGCTCTTCGGAAGTTAATATGCGGCTCCTTACATAGGTACCAAATCCAGGGCTGGAGCTACAGGTGCCAACTTTCCACTGGACAGGAGGGTGCTTACTGTTCGACCGCCAGCTCTGCCCTAGGCACTGTCCCCCTAGGATCCTGCCACTTCCCACCCTCTCCACTGAGCCTGTCACACCCATGCTTCCCCCCTCCAGTGTCTCCCACTGAGAAAGAGCTGATCACAGAGGGCAGGAGGAAAAGGAGAAGGTGGCACGAATGGGTGGGGCTGCCAGTGGGCGGGATGTGTTGAGAGTGGTGGTGGGGAGATGATCAGGGCTGGCAATATATATTACTGTTGCTCTTTGGCATTGCACATTGGTAAATTCTGGCTCGTTCTCAGGCTTAGGGTTGGCCACCCCTGAACTATATGTACAACAGTGGGAGAAGTGGTGTGAAAGAGAGCTGACCCTAAAGGTAGATCAAGAAGAGTAAATGGTGACAGAAACCTGTATGTGTCAAGAGAATGGGGTTCTTGGACACATATAGTTACATTTTTAAAAGGTTCTGTTTTACTCCTGGTTTAAAAAGTTAGAGCTTTTATTCGTATGATTGAAATGTCTCTGTATATGCATGGTGTATTTGAATAAAAATGATTGCTCTGTGTAAGAGCTGGCTAAATCACAGTAATATAAAATTGCCTCTTATGTAAGTGAAAAGTCAGAACTGAAATGGTAAAGTTTTTGAGTGCTTCTTTTGGAAGGGACCTGATGCATATAGCTTTAAATATTTTGTGTGTACCGCTTTCCAGCTATGTTATATCACACATTCATCTCCAGCAGAGAAGCCTGCACCCAAAGAACAAGAGAGTATTATCTTCATATAAGCCAGTTTGGTTTGAATGGGAGTTAGGGCCTGAGTGAACTCTAGGCATGTGATCCAGAGCTGAATGGTCAAACAGAAGTAAGTTAATAAACAAGCCAAATTATGTAAAGTAGCCTAGCTGTGGGTGAGATGCAGGGAAAATAAAAAACCCACTCAGATGGTCCTACTTAGAACTGGCAATGAGCCTACTAAACTCCATGCTGCAGTCAGAGAAATTACAAGCACATTAGCAGATGTTTTTTTTCCTGTTTACAGAAAAAAAGTAGCTTTAAAAGCAAAAAAGAGCAATCTGGAATACCCACCATTGATATGTAATTTGTCACTGGGAGCGCATGTAACTTGTGGTCACTAAAAAAGGCCAATGTGATTAGGGACTGCTAACAAAAACATTACAGAGCAGAAGCTTCAGAGGGGTAGCCAAGTTAGTCTGTAACAGGAAAAACTTAAAAAACAACAAATAGTCTAATAGCACTTAAAGACTAACAAAACATGTAGATGGTATCATGAGCTTTCGTAGGTAAAACCCAATCTTCTTATTACAAAGCAGGAAAGTCTGCCTTTCTCCAGTTCTCCCTCTGCATATGGCTCTGGTGCAATCAGACTTGCGATACTGAGTCCAGTTCTAGATACTTCATTGTCAGAGAGAGACTGACTGCTAAACTCAAGAGAGTTCAGAGAAAAGCTTAGCAAATTACAGGCCCTCCTTGCTATAAGTCCAAGATACATTCCAAAAAACGTGGACTTATAGCGAAACAACTTAAAGCGGGGAATTTTTTTCCTGTGGCTGACTTCCATTTAAGCAAATTGTGGAGAGTGTTTCACATGATTTATAGCGCAGAATGGGAGGACCTATAACACATCAGTTCCCACAAACATCAACGACTTTAGTGTGGAACGGATGTATACTGGGGTGACTTATAGTGGGGACGCCCTGTATTAGATGGCTGGAGGAGATGATTTACAAGGAAAGATTAACATCTCTAAATGTTAATAGCTTTGCTAAGAGAAAATGGAAAAGGGACTCTGTAGTCAATAAATAATTGAAAGTTATAAACACTAGGATAGAAGAATATTTATGATGGTACAAGGACTATGAGTAATAATGGAATGGAATGAAAAAAAGAAAGGTAAAGTTTATGTTAAGTATTGGGAGAAACTTCCTTAGAAACAGACTGATTACATGATGGAATAGTTGCCTAAGACACATGGTGGGAGCCCAACATTTGGGATATTTTAAATTTCACACAATAAAACTCTAGAAAATATAGTATAGGAAGCAGTCCTGCAAGGATAAAGAGGAGCATATAGTACTTCAGTGGGTATTTTCCACCTCTAATGTGTTTGAATTTGAGATTCCATAATCCAAAGTAGGTTAGCCAAACAACTGACCTTTCCAACATTTCAGCCATCATGTGATATTAAATCAAGGGGATTAAGGAAATGGGGAGAAAAACAGACCAAACTCATTCCTGAAACACATCAGAATGGACATAACCCTCACTGCTTTCACAGCCAAATATTAAACATGTCTTCATTCTCACTCTTCTGCAATAACAACCAGAACAATGAAAAGAAACCATAAGATTCCCTTCATTCAGATTCCAAAGGCAGATGCTCTGCTCTTGCAATATGATACAATTATGTTGAAGTCCATGGAGCTAAGTGATTGAAATGGGGTTAAGAGCTATTGCTATGCATTGTTGCCAGTCCCAAGCATTCAAAATAATGAGCCAGGATTTTTTTTTTAAGTAAAATCCTGGCCTTCTGAAGTCAATAGGAGTTTAAACAACCACTTCAATGGAGCCAAGATTTCGTCCCATGGCTTAGAAAAATCACAAGATTTTTAAAATAATACTTTTTTATCCTTTTTATTTGCCTTCTTTTTATTTGCCTTGGTTTTTGAGCCTTTGGGGTTCACATTTTCAAGCTTGTTTCCTCAATCATAAGGAATAAAAACTTTCATGTTTATTTGAATGAAAGCTGGTAAAACTTGCAAGGTGTTCAGATACTACAGTAAGGTGCATACTATAGGGCCCTAGATAAGAAAGAGAAATTAAATTTTAAAAGTATGTTAAAATCAAATGCATCAATAAGCCTTAATTGTAATTTATTATCAGTGTAGTCCCACCCAGGGTCTGTTACTATATTTAAATACAGTCTTTTTTTCAGGTGTACTTGAGTACACTACCATTTTTCTATGATTGTAACTTCATAATTAATTTCGTTTCTAAATTTGTACACAAGAGAATTTTTACTAGCATCCTATCCACATTTTAATCTGGATAACTACATTCTACAGGTTGAAACTCTCTTAACCGGGATTCTCCGGTCTGGCATATCCATGGTCCGGCACAGGTGTTGCCGGACCAGAGAAACCCGGTGGAGGGCCAGTGGCAAGGATCCCTGTGGGGCCAGCAGGGCAGTGGGCTGCCCGCAGTGAGCTGATGGCAAGGCCATCCAGCGTGTGACAGCAGGTCTGCCCAGCAGAGTTGGGAGGCACGTGTGTGGCAGTCCAGTGGTTCCTGGAGCCTAAGCGTAGTGCAGGAAGCTGCCCGGTGGGACCAGGAGCCCCAGTGCAGCACATGTGGTCCTGGAGCCAGGACAGCAATGGCTATTCAATGGGGTCCGCAAGGTAATGGGGCCAGCAGGAGGTGAGGAGCTGGCCAGGAGGCCAGAGGGCCAGGTGAAGGGGCCAGCAGCACGGGGTTCAGAAATGACCTTCCCTTGTCCTGAAAAATCCCTCATCCGGGACCAGTCAGGTCCCGAGGGTGCTGGACCAGGGAAATCCAACCTGTGCTGGTATTAGGGTTGCCAATTTTCTACTTGCACAGAACCAAACACCCTTGCCCTGGCTCCTCTGAGGCCCTGCTGCTGTCACTGTCATTCTCACAAACACATGCTGTCCTTCCCTCTCATCTCCCAACACAACACATACGGGGCAGGGGTTCTTGTTACTTCTTTTACTGCTTGCAAAGTGGGTTATTTTTGGTTTTTGACTGGCCTGTGCATTTTGTAATTTTCATTTCTCTCTGGTGCTTAAATTTAATTCGAGTAGTGAGTTCTAAAATGCCTAACCTGTCGTGGCTGGAGTAATTATCCCTGTGGTAACTGCTACTCCTGGAAGTGGCTGGCATGTCCCTGCATCCCCTGAGAAAGGCAGAGCAGGGGGTTTCCACATGCTGTCCTTGCCTGCAGACACCGCTCCTGCAGCTCCCATTGATCAATAACAGGGAACCGTGGTGTGAGCTCAGTGCCTGTAGATGAGGGGCAGCACATGGTGCCATGGAGCCATTGCTGTACATGCCAGCTGCTTTCAGGAGTGGTGCAGGACCAGGGCACGAGTAAGCCTGCCTTAATCCTACTGCTCCACCACCTGGACACTGTCTCAGTTAAATGGTGCCCAGCCAAAGCCTGCTTCCTGAACCCGTCCCAGCCTTGAACCTCCTCCTGCATCCAACCTTCTGCCTCAGATGTCAGTCCCCCTGCACCCAAACTCCTTCCCAGAGCTTGCACCCTGAAACACCCCTGGACTCTATTCCCACACCCTGGGCTAAGCCTGGAGCCCCTCCTACACTCCAAACTCCTTGACCCAAGACCAGAGCCTGCACCCAACCCCTTACCCCAGCCTGGTGAAAGTGAGGATGGGAGAGGAAGTGGGATGGAATGAGCAGGGTGAGGCTTCGGAGAAGAAGTGGAGCAGAGGCAAGGCCTCAGAGAAGGGGTGGGAAGGAAGCCAGGCAAGGGTATTTGGGTTTGCTGTAGATCTTACATTAAACTTAAATTGAAAAAGCGATATTGTGGTTAAAAAAGTTGGAGACCACTGCTCTAGTTTCATTGAAAAATAACTTCCTAGTTTTTTACGCTTCTCATCAGATATATCAGAGGAACCTATATTTTCTGTTAATGTTAGGGCCTCTGCTTCCACAGACCTATAGTCATTTCAAACTTCTATGACAAAACTTGGCCAATAATTATGCGGCATTCAATAAATTTGTATCAATTTTTTGCATGTCTGTGTTCCCATTTTTATTCATCCTCAGAAACTGGGACTCATGAAGACCTCTCAATTGCTTTCGTCCTCCAACCTCATAGTTTACGTCTACACTGGCATGATCTTGCGCAAGAACTCTTTTGAGGAAGAGTTCTTGTGCAAAAACTCTTCCAGAAGAGAGCGTCTACACTGGCATGTGCATTTGCGCAAAAGATGTGCTTTTGCGCAAGAGCATCCATGCCAGTGTAGACGTTCTCTTGTGCAAGAAAGCTCTGATGGCCATTTTAACCATAGGGCTTTCTTGCGCAAGAAATTCATGTTGCTTGTCTACGCTGGCCTCTTACGCAAGAACAGTTGCGCAAGAGGGCTTATTGCTGAGCAGGAGCATCAGAGCTCTGGCACAAGAAGCCCTGATTTCATACATTAGAACGTCAGTGTACTTGCGCAAGAACTCGCGGCCAGTGTAGACAGGCAGCAAGTTTTTGCGCAAGATCGCGCCAATGTAGACACAGCCATATTCTTTTCTCAAATTATCTATATTACTTATATTTTTCCGTTTATTTACTAAGAAATATTCTATCATATCCAATGAAATAGATTTTGACCATCATGGAATGTCTTCAGGGTAGGTTTCCTTCCTTACTTCGACCAAATTACCAGTATTTTGTAGTTCCATTGCCACTTCAGTGTCTACTTGTTCAACTTTCGCAGTTGTGGTATCCTCACAACTTGGCAAGTGATTAAATAATTGAGATGTTTCCTCTTCTATACTTTTGATGAATGTTCTCTCTGTCTAGGCTACGCTGTTAGGTTGATGTAAGGCAGCTTACATCAACCTAATTGTGAGTCTATGCAACAGCCCTGCTCCTATGGACCTAATGACTCCACCAGGACAAGATGCTTATTTCAGTGGTGGGCACCCACAAATCCTGAGTGGTCTATATGAATGGCCCTCCTTCACCTCAGTGGGCTGAAGTAGCCTGTGTCTTACTGGGCTTCCACTTGCAGCCACCTGTCTGCCCCTCATGCACGTTGCACACACTGAAGCCCTGCACTTACCTGCTCCTCTCCTTCCCTTTCCTCCCAGAGCAACAGCTGATTTGTGGGGTTCCAGCTCTGGCAGGGAGGGGGAATGAAGCATGAATCAGGTGATTTGAAGGCTCTGAAAGTGCTGGGAGGGAGGGGAAGGAGTAGGCAGTGCAGGGCTCTGGTGCCCTCATGTGCAAGATGAGCCTGTTGCGAGGTTGGGGGTGGGGAGAGGGACAGCCAGAGAGTCCACAGACTGCAAGTGGAGCCACAGTGGACTGGAGGTTGCCGACCACTGGCTCATGTCAATGTAGACTGCACTTCTTCCATCAGTTGTTGGTGGTCATTCTTGTCTATTTTATGGCTTCCTGCTGGAGCTGTGAAACTGACAGGAAGGATGTTAGGCTCTCTTTTGTGAATGTTGGACCTGACTCACAACTTGGACGGTTGCTCTAGTGACAGTGGCTGACACTAGCTGCCCCTCAGACTATGCACTACCATCCATATCTGTAAAACTCAGGCCTGTCCTAGATGTGAATATTCCACCCTGTTGAGCAAGGTAACTGCCAGTGTACGCTGCAGCACGTTGGCAGGAGAGCTTCTCCGGTGGATATAACTTCTGCCTCTCACATCAGTGATTGTATTATGTCAATGGACATGTGGTGCAGCTGCACTAGTTAGACATGGACCTAAATGTTAAGTGTATACCAAAGCTGTGTCTACACTGGCGCAATCTTGAGCAAAAGCGGCCGCTCTTGTGCAAAAACTTACTGCCCGTCTACACTGGCTGCACGTTCTTGCGCAAGTAAACGGTGTGATGATCTAATGTATGACGTTCTAACGTATGAAATCAGGGCTTCTTGTGCAAGAACTCTGACGCTCCCGCTCAGGAATAAGCCCTTGCGCAAGAGGCCAGCGTAGATAAGCAACATGAATTTCTTGCGCAAGAAGGTCCTATGGTTAAAATGGCCATCAGAGCTGTCTTGCGCAAGACAGCGTCTACACTGGCATGGATGCTCTTGCGCAAAAGCACATCTCTTGTGCAAAGGCACATGCCAGTGCAGACGCTCTCTTCTGGAAGAGTTTTTGCACAAGAACTCTTCTGCAAAAGAGTTCTTGTGCAAGAAGCTGCCAGTGTAGACATAGCCCAAGCCTTAGGCTCTAAAATCAGTTAGGTGCTTTTGAAAATGTTACCCAAGCTCTCATTTGGCTGAATAGGACAGCTGGAACTGAGTGCACAAGGCTCCTAGGGCTGTTTCCCCTCCCAGGAGATCTTGCCATAGGGCTTTTCTAAAATGAAAGCTGAGACCGTGACACACAATCAGTGAACTGTCAGTTTAGGCCTTGCGTCACACAAACCCTGCTTCGCCTTTACCTCTCCAGGGACTGGTGCGGAGTCCTGCTGGGAGAGATCACTGCCCCTTAGGGCCGCGCTTGCTAACCTGGAGCTGCGGGTCATGCAGCAGTTCAGCAGGGCTCGGGCCACAGGCTGCATCGCACTGGGGGTGGGGGAGGGCTGAGCGCAGCTAGACTGAAGGTGCCCCTCCCCCCTGCACGCCGGTGCAGTGATTTAAATGTCCCGCGGAGGGTGGGGCGGCAGCAGCGCTGGGCCCGCCCCTTCCTCTCGCCGTGACTGGTTGCTGCGGCAGGGAGGGCGCTCAGCCCAGCCGGCGCTGCCCCACCTCCTCACTCAGCTGACAGCGGCTGGGGGGCATTGCCTTTGCCACTGCCGGGGCGCTCCGTGCAGGCGGCGCACGAGCCCGTCGCTGTGCTCTCGCGCCCGGCGGGCTTCTGCAGGAGCGCGAGCCTCGGCTTGAAAGGGAGAGAGACCGGGAGAGCGGCGCGAGCTGCGGTTGCATCCCCCCCCCCCCTCCTCCCGAGACCCCGCTGGGGATGGAGACGCCGCCGCTGCTGCTGCTGTGACCCAGCGGCCGGAGCGCGAGAACCCGGCCCCGCGCGCTGGGCTAGGAGCGGAGCAGGGCGGCGGCGGCTGCAGCCGCAGCAGCAGGGGGATGAGCGGGAGCGCTGCCCCCGGGCCCGGCTCGGCGCCCTGCCGCTTCGCCCATTACTTCGTGCTGTGCGGCACCGACGCGGACAGCGGGCTGGAGCCCGACGAGCTGTCCGGTAAGTGTTGGGCCAGGGGGAGGCCGCCCGGGGCTGCACGTCGCTGCCCTGCTGCACCCCGCAGCCCCTGCCGGCGGGAGCGGCCGCTGGCCCCTCGCTGCTGTCGTTGCTCGCTGGCCACCGCACCGTAGCGCTAGCGGGCGGGGGCGTTTGCGCGCAGCTCGCCGGGCGCTGGCGGCTATAAATATCCCGGCCAGGCAGCGCACCCAGGGGCTGCCTGCCTGTGTCTGTGCGCCAGCCCTGCCTGCAGGAGGCCTGGCCGCTCTCCCGCCTCCAGGCGTCTTCCTTGTGGGCCGGAGCCGAGGCCGCTCCCGGGGAGCCCTCCCGAGGGATTTGCCCACTGCGAGGGGGAGGCAGCTTCTGACAGCTCCCTGGGGCATGTCTTCTAGTACTGCCCCCGCAGCACGAATCCCCGCCACGCACTGCAGCCCAAAGAGCCGGCTGGATGCAAAGCACGATGGCGCCGTCCGTCCTCCCACAGGGCTGCCCTCCGCCCCACTTTCGGGCGCGATGCTTTGTAGAGGCCAGCTGGCCCAGTGGCTAAGGCGGGTTAGGTCGCTGGGAGTTAGCAGGTCGCATTGAGACGGGCCGCTGTAATCGTATTACCGCGTGGACTTCAGCCTTTCAGTCTCGCTGCATTGGCCTCGTACTTCAAAGGCTGCTGCGAAGATGGGATCGTTCCCAAACGTGTGCGTTTAGCAGCGACTTGGGCTCAAAGGGCAGGAGAGTGACCTTTGTACCTTCTGGCACTATGAAGCAGTCCCTTTTTGTTCCCTGCCGTGGTTCTCCCGCGGGAAGGGTTGGGGTTTCCACCATTAGTAGGAAATCAAAGTAGATTGTTTTGGAAGATGTGAAGCACACTAGTTTTGCTTTTCACTGTCCGAGTTAGGAGGCTCTAAGGGAGGTAACTATTGGGAGGGGGTGTAACACTAACTGATGTAGAGGGACACCGGGAAAGCTGAAGGCGATGAGCAACGAATTTTGCGAGCTGCAGTTGTATTTTAGGTCTTCCAGGGCAGTCAGCTTAAAAAAAAAAAAACAAAAAACCAACTGTTTAAGAGGATGTCGATAGCATATGGCACTCCTCCTGTATCAAGGTATTTTACCTTTTTCTCCCCCACCCCCTTTCTGGGGACTGGGATGTGAGACAGTGCTTAAAAGTGCCTTACAAAAATGTAACTTGCGCAGTCACTGTGGAGGGTGATCAAATTTGTTAGAAACTGGTATACGGGGAACAGCCTTAAATACTGTCTCCATACTCAAATTGAAGGCCAGTGCATAAAAGGATTAAAAATGCTGTGTTCGTATGAATCTTCTTCATATGGTACCATCAAAAGAGTCAGCGTTTATTCACTGCTGGTCTGTACATTATAAACATACAGTGGCTGTGCTTCCACCGTTGTGGTGGGACTCTGGACATTACAAAAGTGTAAGATTGCAAATATACAAATAATGGACGAATGTCCTATTAAATGTGACCTCTCCCATTCCCAATTTATATCTGGAATAAAATAAAAACATCTAGAGGACAGGAAGATTTGAATAAAATAATTAAAATACTGGGGGGAGAGGAGTCTGAAAGACTTACAAAGGAAAACCAGTGAAATGAAAAATACTTTAATTATTCTGACAGGATTTTCCTCTAACTTCATGGATTCTAGGAGGGAAAATATCCCCTGGAGAAGTGGGAAAAAATGCAGATTTTTAGAAATCCAAATGTTAACTTTCTGAAATAACTTTTTATTGTGTGTGGGGTTTTTTTTGTTTTTGTTTACCATTAATAGAAAATCAAAGTAAATTGTTTTGGAGGGTGTGAAGATTATTTGGAGCTAAGATCATACATACTGTGTCTTAGCACTGAGTTGACTGTCTTGGGAAGTTAATAGAAAATCCATTCAACTGTGTTTCAGGATTGTACAGTCAAAGACGGGGAACAAATAATTAGAAAGAAAATTGAATTTCAGCTTAGAAAAAATACCAAAATATTAAACCACCCGCAGATTTGTCTGAGGTTTAATTGCACAAAGTCAAGGAATTCCACAATAGAGCACTGATTCTGCAAACTATTATGCATATAGAATAGTAATAGAGATGTAGCCGCTTTAGTCTGGTCTAGCTGAAACAAAAGACAGGACTATGTAGCATTTTAAAGACTAACAAGATAGTTTATTAGGTGATGAGCTTTCGGGGGGCAGACCCACTTAATCTGAGGAAGTGGGTCTAACCCCTGGAAGCTCATCATCTAATAAGATAGTTTATTATCTTATTAACTATCTTGTTAGTCTTTAAAGTGGTACATAGTCCTGTCTTTTATTATGCATAAGTATATCTTGACTACTCAGGTAAATAGTCCCCATTACCTTCAATGGAACTATGTACCTGAGCAAAGTTACATATGTATGTAAAAGCAGGATCCAGAATAAGGTTGCTATGGGAAGCTTAAATCCTTCAGATGGTAACCATGAACTGCAGTAAGGATTTTCATTATATAACAGATCTTGACATAAATAGATCTCTATTTTCTGATTTCTTTTGTAGTAAGACTGACACAATTTTTGAATTTCATTCCCTTGTGTAAAACGCATTAATGTAAGGTTCAAAAATTGCATGTTGTCTTTCCTATTAATGTAAATTTTGTGATCAGATAATGAGACCCTGTATGCGGTGCACTAGGCACATGGTTAAGGCTATTCTGGGACCTATAATTTAGAATTTCTTGGCTTAAAGTTAAGAATTTAATTGTACACCCTTTTTTAACATCTAAATGTTACTACTTTCAGTAGAAAATTCCTGGTTTTGATGGCATCTCACCACTGAAGGTGAACAGTGTACTAAATCTCTTGACTTACATAATATGATCTTTTAAGGTTTTAACACTTGTAATTTTTTACTTCTGTTTCTGAAAATAACTTGCTAGCCAATTTTAGAAGGGTTTATCACCATTTCAGGTATTAGCGGACTTGTAATTTCTACCTAAGCTGTTTCACATAGTAAGACAAAATGAGGACTTTGTGTGAATATAAATAATAAAATATACTGTATTTTTTTTGCCATTGCATTTCACATGTTACTTTTTAATGTCTTCAGTTCACCAGTTCACCACTAGTCAGACTCTTTTTTTTTTTCCAATATGAAGACTTAGCACTGTCCAGTCTAGGATATAGTGTATTAATTGAAAACCTGGAGAACTTGCAGGGAATGTCTTAAAATATCTGTTTAAAATAAATGACTTAAACACTTCTAAAAACTTTCTTAATAAAACTGGTATTAGAATAACTCAAGTTTTTAAAGTAGTCCAATTCCAACAATGTTGCTTGAGGATGTACATGACACATTTTGCTTGTGGACTTACTAACCAGTCACAGCAAAGTAATATACTTTAACTCAGTTCTACTTACAGTAGCATTGTAAAAACATCCCAGGACTCTTTATTCCAGTTATACTATACTAAATAAAACTGTAGAGCTAAGCAATAGGTGTGCGGCTTATCATGCAAAACTTGTCTCGCTGTTAACACCTCAACCTTTCTCACTTATTTGTTGCATCTGTCTGCTTTGTCTTGTCCTATGCTTCAACCGGGTAAGCTCTTTAGTGCAGTGATTGTCTAGTACATCTGTGCATAATGCCTAGCTGTGTGTGTCCCAGATCCTCAGCAGAAAACTGAGTATTGCAGCAGTACAAAAAAAAAAGTTGTTACATAAGCTGATCAAGGTTCTTACTGGACCATTTGCATCTTGAGGTGTAATAAGACTCTGAAAGCGCAGTAATAAGGATAATACATCTTACTGCATTAAAATAATGTAAATTACTACTGACATTTTTAATTAGATTATAGGATTGGAAAAATACTGCAGGGTCAGCAGTGTGGATGTTAGTTTGATTACAGGGTCTGGGCAACAGTAACAGCTTCCTTCCTTGTTTGTGATTTAATGGCACATGTATTGTGTGATAGGGGCAGAGGGGCCCGGACAGCATCTTACTTTCTTGCTTGTTCATCCAGTATGATAAATGTGTGGACTGGCCAGAAGCTGTAGTGTAAATTAAACATTTGGTGCTGTTAGAGACATAAATATATTCCTCTAAATCTGTATAGATTGTCCTCTTTATTTTGGGTGTTTGTAAAAATTAAATACTAGCATTATGGGATTATGTAGCTATGATAATGTTGAGGTTCCCATCTCTGTGTTTCAGACTGAAGTACATCATAGGCTTCCAGAAGGACAGTTACGCCTGTGATGGGAAAACTCTATCCCAAATACAGCGAAGTAATTAAGTACATGCTTAACTTTAAGCATGTAAATCCTGGTCACATGTTGTTAAGCACATCTGTAAATGCCTTGCTGAATTACAATTGAGAACTCAAAATACAAATCATATTGCAAGAGGTTAACGCTTCTGTTATGTCAGTGGTATCATTTTTTAAATGATTTTGAATGGAACTTTGAGCAATTCCCTTCTTCTCTCCCACTCAGGGGACTCACGTGCCATCAGCAGTGAAACACAGACACTTCAGTAAATCATGTGGCTTACTGACAAGCTGCCAAATGAGTCAGCATTCCAACATCATCTGGAATTACATGACCTATGTGTCCCTTATAACTAGGGATAACCTTTGTAGTACATTTTGCCTGTATTTAAACCTAGATTGGCAGTGTGTACGTCTTCTGTGGAAACAATTTAGCGACTTACTTTGTAAATTGAGTGTTCATTTATAAATAAGCTGTTTTTTAAATAAAATTTTCCATTGCAGTGCAACAGTGTCATAGGCTTTGTCTAAGCTTGCAGCAATAAAGCTAGCTGACTACACTGACAAGTTTCTACACTGAAACTTGCTTTTGGGGGGCTGATTTTTTTTTCACACGCCTGAGTGGGAAAGTTTCAGCCCAGTAACTTGACAGTGTCTGAGAAGCCCTTATTTTGCTTAGTTCCTTTGTGCTCTCTTAACTACTTGAGAACTAAGCACTCAAACTGAACTAATAGCAAATGGATCCAGTACCATAACATCCAATTAATTTTTATCCTATGGGGAATTCATTTTCAATAAGTTAAACTGCAAATGTATCTCTAATTACCTAACCTTTTAATGTGTTGCAACACCTCTAGCATTCAATGCAGTATAGATATGATTTCAAGCAAAGAAACTACTTGGTACTGCAAAACTTATTTTGAGGCTAGAAGAAAATCTCCTTTTGTGGTGGGTGAGGAAAAAAATACGATTCAAGCTTGAATTTAAGCTTAATAGCTAGCTGGGGTCAGAAGAGGAGCAATATGTTTGATGGGACCTGTATCCTGAAGAGCATGAACATTAAGTATTTGTTTCTGTGCCCTTTTGAACTCTATACCAAATAGCATGAATGGCAACTTTTCTCTTGAGTCCTGAGATGGAAACACAGTTAATTCAAGTTTGAAAAAAAAGTAGGCTTGAAGATAGAAACAGACTAAAGCAGCTATTAAACTGTCAGCTTCAGAATTGCATGGCTTAAAACAAATCCATCCCAGTAAATATTGAAACTTGGCCTAGGATGTAAAAGGAAAGATTCAACTTTTTAACAAGTTTGGGGGGAATTTTACACTTTTGATCCTAAGTTATCCAAAATATTGTACTGCAACTTAATTTTTTTATACCTTATTCCATGCATTGTGATACTGTGTAATGTTGCTATAACCATGTCATTCCCAAGATATTGAAGAGACAAGGTGGATTTATTAGCACATATTCTAAAACTCTTTATGCTAAACTGTCTCTTCAATCTTGTGTTTAGCTCTTATCCTCTGAGTACTTTCCCAGACCAGAAGAAAAGCTCTGGGTAGCTTGAAAGCTTGTCTCTCACCACAACAGAAGTTGGTCCAATAAGACAGATTATTTCATCCACCTGTCTCTCTGTAGTATCGCAATAAAACATCAGAACAGTTCCATTGTAAGCAAAAGAGATTTTAAGGTAACATTTTTAGTAAGAAACTGATTCAGTGTCTTGTAGGAATAAAGACTTTTGTTCAATAAGCAAATAGAAAATCTTCCCTTCACCTGTGAGTTATAAAATTGAGTAGAGGGGCTGTTAAAATTCTCACTTAGACCATCTACACAGGAAAACTTACTAGTCCTGCTGTAACGGTACAATTTTTCCAGTATTGTTAAATTGAC
Organism: Apalone spinifera; assembly: GCA_030068395.1. Taxonomy (NCBI): domain Eukaryota; kingdom Metazoa; phylum Chordata; order Testudines; family Trionychidae; genus Apalone; species Apalone spinifera. Next base: position 96,655,127 of record CM057845.1, read on the forward strand.
ATAATTCCCCGGGTGAAACCTCATAGTCAGAAGAATAGTGGCCTTCTTTCAATTTAGTGAAGTATTGTGTTACAGTAGTAATGCTAGTTAATTTCCTTGTGTAGCTAGACAAGACCATAGCAAAGGATCTTGTCACAGTTGCCGTTCCTGTTTCTGATTTCTTGTTACAAAAGCAGATGACTGAATGGCCTTGAAGTCTTTTTATTAAAATAAAATAATTCAAGATGCAGAGTCTGGGACTTGGACAGTTTGTGGCCAAATTGTTAAAATAGGATTGTCAGGTCAATGATAAGGATGTGACCCTGAAAAGGACCAGCAGAGAAGGTGACACCAGAGAGCTTAATTAACTTTTTCTTGCATCTCATGAGAAGGTGGGTTGTGATGGAATTGTTTGTGAACCTGGAATCTTGTTAAAGCTCTTGGAGGCAATGGAGTTTTAATATCCATCACTTAAACAGGAGACGCTTTCTCCAATTTATTGCTAGGAGAGAAGGTCTGTAAAAGAGTAATGGGTAGTCTAATGACTCTAATACAGCGGTTTCCAATCTTCTTCTTTTTTTTTTTTATGCTGGAGACTGGAAAACTGATTCACAAACTTTTGGTGGACCGGCAACGTTTTGGTGGACCGGCAAATATACAAATACAATGGTGGTTGGCCACCTAGCTCCAAACCAGCAACTTGCTCCCCAATGCCTAACACCCTTTGACCACCCATCCCTATGCCCCATGCCCTTTTGACCCTTTAGCCTCTGACCTCTACAGCCCATGCCAACACCCTCTTGCCCCCACCATACTCTCACCCAACATCCCGTGGCCCCCAACCACAACATTCCCCAGAATGAGGCAACCTCCCTTAGGGAGCATGGCTATTATTGCTGTGCGTGCAGGGGAAGTGGCCGTTGGCAGCGCACATGCTCCCTCCTCCGCGCTCCCTCTTTCCCCAAGCGCATCTCATGCCCCCGTGGGTGGGGAGGGGAAGGGAAGCACAGAGCCTCAGCTGAGCTGCCATTACTGAGGGAAGACATGCTGCCTCCTGTCGCCACCTCAGTGCCGCTGCTGGCAAAGGGTGGAGTCCCAACTAGTTGCCATTACCGAGGGGGGGGAAGAGAGAGAGGAGGTGCAGCCGCCTCCTTCCGCCTACTCCTGCTGCTGCCTCAGCACCGATGCCAGCAAAAGTAGCCACACGGGCAGAGGAAGCGGCTGTTTGCAACACATGCGCTCGCTCCCTCCCTCCCCAAGTGCGGAGGAGGGAGGGATGCGCTTCCAGCACCATGGCTGCTGGAGCTGAACCATCATGGACAGCTGGCTTGAGCTCTGGCAAACGCCGTGGCCTGGCAGCCAGCGAGTCGCAGGCCGCGGACTGCCCGTTGGGAACCACTGGCCTAATAGGTTTTACTGAGTCATATACACAATATGGAATGTATGGATGGAGAGAATAGAGTACAATAAATCCTATTGTAATTAGGATGTAAAAGTATAACTGTTCAAATGGTTAACTGAAGCCTGGGCTTATCAGTTACTGTTACAGGCTATATGTGGGCTCTGCCCTGCTCCTGAGGGCCTGGCTGCTGGCCTGTTCTTCAGGTGCATGTAACCTTGCAACTGCTTTTTAACATCCCTAATTGTAATAGATGTTAAGGACAAGCTGGGGCTTCTGCAATTAAAAAACGTACAAGGAAAATATGAGGAAATTATATATAATTTTAGGTTTTTGTCAGTATAGATGAATTGTTTTTAATCTTAGTCTGTTTAAATGACCTGATACTCCTCTCGTTAAAAGGGAATATGTTGATAACGCTTCACTTTATTTTCTTGTTAGAGTGCTACAAATAGCGCACAACTGAGATCATGTATTTATGTTCCCTTGAAACAAGGGTAAACTTAAGGACAGATGACTAAAACCTTAATCTGTAACCTTTTCTTTTTTAAAATGAATTCAAATACCCAGGCACAACAAATCCTAAGCGTGTGTCTTGACTACATCCCTTTGTCGGCAGAGGGATGTAAATGAAGCACTTTGAAAGCGCAAATGAAGCGGGGACTGCACTTCATTTGCATAATCACATAATGGCGCTCTTTTCAAAAGAGCGCCATTTCGAAATTGAAACTGCAGTTTAGACGTGGTTTACAGGATCTTTTGAGAGAGCGCCTCATTTTTGAGGGAACCACGTCTAGACTGTGGTTTCAATTTCGAAATAGCGCTTTTTCAAAAGAGCGCCATTATGTGATTATGCAAATGAAGTGCAGTCCCCGCTTCATTTGCGCTTTCAAAGTGCTTCATTTACATCCCTCTGCCATCAAATAGAGTAAATTAATTTGAGTCTAATTCACATTATACAAAACTTCCCATAAACTCATCACTTAAACTCATTCCTTAAAAATGATCTGTATTTCTAATTGGCCAGTACCAAGTAACTAATTCCTGAGTTAGTGGGAGTGTCCTATTTCAGTGTATTCCTGGCATAATGTAGCAGTGCATAACGAGTTAATGATTTCAATATTCTTTGGCTCCAAAATCTGCCAATGTAACCTTTTTTGATCAATGACAAGGTTAAAGTGGAAAAAAAATTAGACAAGACTTTTTCTTTGTAAAATACAAAGTAATAGAATTAGTATATGATGGCAAGTCAATGCACTGCTTCTTACAAGTCTCTGAATCGCTTATTAAAAACATAATCCCCTCAGAAAAATCTTGATACTACCAAGGCATGCTTTATTCATATTTATCAATGTCATTGCAGAGAATCCAGCCACAATAGTAGCATGTTTGGGTTACCCAGTTAACTTATTGTTACTGGTGTCACTGTAGTAATTTATTTTAACCATAATACAGTAGCAAGCTCCTTCTTTTCAGTTTTACATACTATGGAGGAATTCTGACCATATTCTTCTTTGAAATGGTTAATCATTAACTTTTATTTGCCTATGAAAATAAATGTCCTCCACTTTTAAAATGATAAAAGAAAAGCTAAAAGTAACCTGCAGTCATTCATGCTACATAAAAGAGAAGCTCATGTACTTCTTATGTCTTAGGTTTCTCTTTCAGTCTTTCCACTTCACTTAGCGTTGAAAATGAATAAGGCTAGTGTCTTCATAGTCCAGTTTAGTTCTTAATTCTGCTGCACTAACACAATAGTGTACTGTTGTGTAGAAAAATATCATAGAAGAACATGTGACTGACATATTAAAAGAACATTGTCAAGTATTAAAGACCTGCAATATAGTTTGTGTGAGGAGGGAAGGGGACTTGCAGATATTCCCACCCCAAAATTAAGTGTTTTCATAAATGGCTTTTTTTTTAAACTAGGTTAAGATACTGAGGACCTTGCTAAGATCTATATAAAAAAGATAGTTTGAGGATTGTTGACAGACTGAAAGATTAGTAAATGTTCTATCTTAACTGATGTCTCTTTAATGGACCATTATTCAAGATTGTGTTTACAACGACTTGACTGCATCGCTAACATTGCTCAAGATCAGACTCTCTCTGTTGTCTGCAACCAGTCGGAAATAAGGATTCATTAAGCTTTTTCATAGCCGCCTTGTCAATAGTGATGTTGAGGTTGCATATCAAATCAGTGAACTAGTTATACATCTCTACCATGTATAAACATGTTATGTCACCTTTTAAATGTAAAATTAAGTCTTTTCCCATTAAATCCATGAATTAAACTTCAGAATATCAATGTGGATATTTGAGAAGAGTGAATTTCAAGAATCTTCCCTTATTCAGAAGTTACTCTTTTTAAAAATAAGTTAAAAAGATCTTATAGGTCTGAAATGACCCTGCTCTAAATGATGGTATAAAAGTTAAGGTAACAATATACTTTTGGATCTTGCAAAGAACATAAGTTTCTTGATTTACCACAACCCCCCTCTCCCCCAAATCTGCCTTCAAAAACTCTCATTTAAAAATACGTATAAAAATGAATGACACTTTTCTAAAACTCAAACTGAAAAAATCCCCCCCCCCCCCCGCCCGCCCCACACCTTGGAATGTATATGCTGAATTTTATTTGATTACTAGCTTGCTTGTCACTTTTAAAAATAATTAAAGTCGGGGATTGAATTTATGTGAAGAATCTAGTGCTAGCTAATATAATCATTTAGCAGGTTTTAATTTAGCCATAAAATGGACCCTGCTTCCAGACAATAGTATTTTCAGGGCTTCTGTGGACCTTCACAGTGAGGAAGCCAGAATTTCTCTGCACCTCCTTCTTCCCTAGCTTTTCCCTATTCACTTGGGTCCTGTATAGGGAAAACATGGGGAGGGGTTAGGGATTTAATCTGCAAAACCATGGGGGCATAGTGACAGCTATTCTGTGGTATTGACAATGGCAGATTTTTTTTTTCTTAATTTGATGTGCCATTTACTGTACATATACATTGGCTGTTGCAGATCACTTCACTTGCTAGTGACATGTATATAACTTCCATTATTTAAAAAAGCATTTTGTGCTCCATTAGCACTAACTGGGAAGCTCGATGTCTTAACTTGGCCACCTGTATGTGTAACTACATACCTGATTTCTACATGCTAGTCCTTATAAACACAAATCTCTGAAATTTGGGCTCTTCAGCAATAAAAGGCTTCAGGCATCTATTATCTTTCATTCATAATCTGATAAGTGTTTAAAGTAGAAGCATGAAGCAAAGCATTAATTTACTATTCATATCAATGGAATACACTAAGGTATTTATAACTTGGTTAGGGAATCTGCTTTTAGTCTGCCCATTGAAAATTGGGAGACAGATGGAGCCTGCTGCAGGAGTGTATGGAGAACAAACAATGACTTCTTTCCTTGATTAGTGATTTGGGATTTTTGTTCAATCATTTTAGTTTGTGATGGAACAAATGAAAGTAGTATGTAATTGAATACATCTATTGCTTTTAATTGTCAGTGGATTGCAAGAAAGGATGTCCTGCTTAATTTAATCATGATATAGTTTGCAGTCTGCTAGTCTTTCTTCTTTAGTAGGTGATGGGATTAAACTTGTAAACTGTTAGTTTTTAGAATTTAGTAATGAAAATAGCAACTTAATTATCATAAGGAAACTGTAATGCTTGCTTCTGAGAGCTAAATCAGCTAAGTATTATGAGTACTGTATAGCTAGCTTCCATTTATGAAGTGGTTTTTTTTTTTGTTTTAATAATCTGTATGAATATTTAATTCCCACAACTGAGTATTGAAACAAGGCAGCACTTTCAAAAATGGTACAATACTGAGTAAAATGAGATGTTTGTTTATGGATGGAAAGTGAAAGACTTTTCAGAAGAAATATAGAGAAGTGACCCTTTTTACAGATGATGTACCATTGGTTCTCAGTGAATATAAATGATATCTCCATTTCTTTTAAAAGGAGAAAAATCAGTCTTACAAATCATTATGAAATAAGTAAACTATACAAGAATACCCCATTATAAATTGTATTTAACAATACAAAATATTTTACATATACATAATGCACTACTTTTCATTGTATTGACCTTTGGCTGCAGTCCCTGCAGCCATCATTCAACTGTTCGTCTACGAAAATCTGAGATGAACTGTGTGATCAGCCTTTTCTCAAGGTTATAGCACTACCAGATATGTAGAATTTTCAAGCTTTAAAAATGTGACACCAGATTTTGTGCACCTTACAGTCCAAGCAGGCTGGTTTCAGATTTAGTCTTACTTTCCCATTTTATTAAACACATGCACTATATGAGTGGATGGAAGTTGCAAATAGTTTCCCTAATAAGTTGAGATTTACCATGACTCAGTTTTCACTAAGCATTCCTTTTATTAGTTGAAAGGCCACTTGATGTTTGGTTACATCCAAAACGCAAAGGCATATATGCACTTGTACTGTATTATTGCTAGTATATACAGTATAATTGTTGGCCAGAGTACTTAGGATAAGGGTCATGCAGATTCAAGCTTACTTATGCTAGATGGATAAACAAAAACATGCAGTTTGTAAAATCTGATAAACTGCTATGATTGTACCAATCTTCAGAGTGAATCTGTCAATTTTTAAAAAACATTTACAGTCAATGTTAGTTTCATACTTTGTTTCACTGATTCAAGAACTGGTTTTGTATCACACGGTTTATGTGTCTGACATTGAAAACCATATATAAATATCTAGCTTTTGCGAATACACAGCGGCTTTGTGGATGTAAGCAAAAAATCAGGGAATTCTAGTTAAAATAGTCTAATGGCACTGTGCTTACGAATTATATAACACCCCCTTATGCCTTTTTTATTTGGCTAGCCTTTCTACTTGTCCTCAAACACGGGCTCAAATAGTTTTATGCTGAAGTGAAGTTCCTTAAAATCATCTAATAAAATAGGCCTTTTCAAATCACTAGTTATAGCATATGTAAATTGTATAGCTTTCATCAGTAGGCTTTTATATAGTTTCTCCTCTTCTCCCCCCTCCCCCCATTTCTCCACTTGAAAATAATGTGCAGTTTTTATCAGCTGAGACAGACTGAGGTTACCATCAGTTGTCAGTCATAGACTATGTGGAATCCTGATCATTTAGAGAAACAAATGAACTTTCTGGAGACTTGGTTTTGCAGAGCTGTTTCTTTATTTTTAAAGGGTGTAATTTTCTGAAGTGTCAGATGCATTGAAGTAACACAAGACTTAATTTTTTAAAAAAGAGATTTTCACTTAAGATGTTTTCTCTTGTAGTCCTGCAACCTTATTATGTATTGTATTTCAAGTCACCAGTTTAACCATGCTGTTAAAAGTGGAACCTAAATCTTTCCTTCTGTCTACAGCAGCAGTTTTAAAGAAAGCATCATTGTCATGTGAGGAGCATGGATGTCAAAACATTTCGAGAGACACTGGTAATCGGAACAGTTCCTGTACATTAAATATTTATTAAATAAAACCAATTCCAGAGCACCCTGCTATGCAGGCAGTTATAAACTGTTCAGATACGCTGCTGTGGTGTTAATAACATGAGCATCCATGTTATGGTTTTAGGAAGAACATAACACATAATTGTTCACTTGTGTTCAATTATAATGGTGTGTATCTCATGCATCTATAAGCTGACAGATGAAAGCTTATAAAAAGAGGAACTGAAAAACATCTGAAACTGTAGAGAACCATTTGGCCTTAGCCAAACTAATTGCTAGTCAGCTGCTACAGGAACAGTCTGTTGGTGTTTTTTTTTTTTGCTTTCCAGTCTTTTGGTAGAAGAGACGTAGTAAACCCTTTAAATAAACAGTCTTTTGTATGTCTAGTCCTGACCTCCAGCATATCTCTATTTCATGTCCTCTGGAGCAAGCAAGTTGTAAACTACAAGGGAGTGAAGGGCAAGCCATATTAACTAAATCTAAAATTGTAATACAACTAAAAATGTATTGCACTGTTTGGATTCCTGCATTCTTTCAGACCAATGCACAATAAGACATGATTAATAAGACTTGGTTGTACAATCTTCATTTATGCAATAAGCTTGTGTTATTAGGCAAGCAGTATATATACAAGAGTCCCATTCACATGTTTGATTTAAATGCCTCTAATTTCAGCTTCATTTTTGCAGTTTCTTCATTAAATCAATTTTGTGCTTAGGCAGTCGAATAGAGAGAGTTTAATTTCCAAATGAAATCTGCTCACTTTATTGGAGGAATCTGAAAAAAGGTCTAGCAAGTACAGAACATACTACTTGGCTTTTGTTTTTTAATATGAAAGCCTTAATTATCTTGCCACTGAATCTCTTGTGGCCTGGCTTATTCACAAGTATTAACTAGAAAGACAAATAAGTTTTCTTTCCTGTGATGTGGTTGCAACTGATGCATATGTTTTGGGTGTTCCCTTTCATCAGTCAAGTGGTAACAAATCTAGATAGAGCATTTTCATGCCAAGATTATTTGTTGGTTTTTTTTAAATTTTGCTCCCAGTCCCTGCTAGCTGGTTTCCATGTTTCTCCCTGCCTTGTTTGGAAGAAGCAATTCATGCCTTGAGAGGAGTCACCATCTCCCTGCCCATCAGGTTTACTCTCAGATCAGTCAGAAAAAATGGGGAGTAAGTATTCCACCTGTTCATTTTCCACTGCAGCTATTAATAGAACCTTTCTTATATGAATTTGCTGCAGTTCAGTGCAGCTGTGCTGCAAAAGCAGGGGTGGGGAGGAGGTCAGAAACCAGAAGGATAAATGTGTGTTGTAGTACACAGGGCCTTGCCTTACAGTTCTGGATGCGCAGGATTGACTAAGTGGGCAGTTTGGCTGACATACGTTGTGCAGCTTTATTAAAGTAAGTGGGCTGCAAACGAGGTAATCAGTTTTAAAGCATCTTCCTCAAAATAGTGTATCGTTCCTGCCTAAGAGCTCCTGAGTGAGCTTTAACTGTTCTTCGGTGAAGGACCTGTTAAGAACAATCTGTCTTGTCGATTGGGTGTATAGAAAATCCTTCCCACCCTTTCCCATTAAGTCTGACTCACTTGTCTGGTTTAGCATTGTTGTAGAAATAAGCATAATGGATTTGTTAGGGTCAGTGCTTCACAATGTGACGATTGACTTTGATAGGCAATCGGGCCTAGTTTGCCACTCTCTAGACAAAGAATTTCTAGGTCTTGCAGGCTGCCATCTGTTTCTGAAAACAAGTGTTTGTGCAGGCGTGATGCAGTTTGCATGCAGAAAGCTTTTGCCTGAGGTGTGGAGAGAACTACTGAGCTTTGCTATTCAGGTTTTTCATTTCCACATTAAAAAACCCCTCCCTTAATAGATGAAGATTAGTTTCAAGGCAAGTTGGACATCCATTTCCACTTATACTTTCTTAATATTTTGCTAGTAGAGTCACAGTATTGATGCTTCGGTTTATTTCGGAAGCAACAAATATTGAAAGATATTTGTAACTTTCAAAATAGAGTTGCTTGAACTCAATTTGAGCTCTAGGAGGTCTTGCTTGGCTTTTTGTAGTTCTAAGCCAAAAATATGGCATTCTCTTTAGATGGGTCTAGAATTGGAATGTATTGGGAGTTACCAAATGATGCTAGTATACAGTATTCTGATTAATAGAATCTTGAAAATAATTACTTTTAATTTTGGTGAAATTGTAGTTAGAAGCAGAATATTTGATCTCTCAAATCTTTTTTACTATTTGAGGCTATATCTACACTATAGCAGAAAGTTGACTTAAGCTACAAAACTTCAGCTATATGAATAAAATAGCTGGGGGGGGGGGTGTGGTGTCAATGTACCTTAAGTTGAGTTAGTGCAGGGGGTCCACAGGAAAAACTTTCTTGTTGACTTGACTTGCTTCTCTCATCTGGGGTAGAGTAAAAGGGTCAACACTAGAATGAACTGTAGATCATTTGGAGGGTCTTTACTAGGCCAGCTAAATTGATCACTATTGGATCAATCTCAGAGTGTCGATCTAGGCTGTAGTGTAGATGTAGCCTTCGTTTAATTGAAAACATTCTTTTGTTCAGAGCAGTTGACTCCAGGTTATACCCATCCAAATGAAGTTTGTGTTACATGGTATACAGAAGCTCTGTAAGTGCACAATCAATTTAAAAAAATGACATAATTTAATTAGCCATAATCATTTTACTTAAAGTGCCATTTTCAGGGTGAAATGAGAGAGCATGAATCTTGCTTGAGCAGGAGCTCTGCACCTTATTTAGACAGTCTGGAAAGGAGAAATACTTCATGCTCTGAAGAGTAAGGTAGATATTAATGATACCTAATTATGCCAGCTGAAGCAAGGTAAAGCAGAAGACCTATTACACTGTCAAAATAACATCTCCATGTATTCTAAAACTCTAATTATAAATGAATGTATGCATCCCTCACACTTCATTTCCATTTATCAGAATATATAGACACATGGTTGTAGCTCTGTGTAGATGAGCATACCACTGAAATTTTACTGCCTTTCTGTCAAAATAATGGACTTTGAAAAAAATTAAGCTACTTGGTATATTTCAATATGTATCTTGTAATCTGTTAATGTTGGCAAAATAAACACTGAGGTCCCCTATTTGTTTGAATTTTTTAAAATACATAAAAATGTGGCGACACCATATATGGCAGTGAATTAGAAATGTGTAGTGCTTCAAAACAGTGCTAATAAGTGTTTCTTCTCTACTCTTGGATAACAGTGGGAATAATGTATATACCATTACACAACTGGATTTGAGTGATGTCAGTGAACTTTTGAAGTGACCCATATACTGGGGCTTCTTTTGTATGATTTGGATTTTATCTTGTATAAGAAGCTCTTCTGTTTACACTCTTAACTAATTGTTTTAAAATGTCATCTAGTTTGGATTACTTTCCTAAATTGACTTTGTACTGTAAAGATTTGTTCATAAAATGGCCTGCCTATGTGTGAGGCTTAAATACAGTAATAAGCTAAATAGAATCCCTTCATGTAATTTAGCTGCTAGTGTATTGAATTTCTTTGCACAGCTACTCTACGTAGTACAGAGCTGTTATGCCTGGCCTGCAGGATTAGGTTAGGAAGATGCTGAAGTCTAGGGTCACCACACTTTAAAAGATGTCTATGCAATGAATTTAATAAAGGCCCAACAAGTTTTGCTCTCTCCAATAACTTTGCCGGAGAAGAATGTATGTTTACGTGGCTCTGGCCCTGCACTTGTTTATCTCTGTAGTTTAGCCGCTTTCTGCCCTGATGGAACCATGTGTCCAGAAACAGTTTTTAGGCCAGCCTGTGGGAAGTATACAGGAGCTGAGCTTAGGCAGAGTTGTTGAGGCCACAGTTCAACTGCATTTGAACTGGCACATGGATGAATTAGGGGGTTGGAAGGTCAAGCCACTCTGCTTAAAAGGAGAGGGAGTTATCCTTGGTTTTCCCTGGCTTGGCTGAATAGAGCTTTCCCTCTTCTTTCTCTGGTGTAGTGAGTTTCTCCTTAGGTCAGGCTACTAAATCACTGGATGTGTTTCATGTTTTTTGTTGTACTGTGTGTGGGTGGGTTTTTTTTTTTTTTTTTTTTTTTTTTTTTTT
>CM057845.1:96685212-96712801 GCA_030068395.1 Apalone spinifera
AGAAGAGAGAGAGATTCATTCATGGAATTAGAGTAATTTTAATTGATTAGGCAAATAGAAGGATAATTGGAAAATCTCTCTCAAATAAGACTGAAATGGCAGTAAGTGCAACAAAAAATGAAAATGTGGCTTTTTAGAAATTCAGAATTTGAAAATCTTGGTATGGAACCGCAAAGCAAAACTATATTTTACTATAACAACATTTGAAATGTTTTGCCAGTGAAAAAGGTAAATTATGGCTAGGATCTTATCTCATTGACATGAAGTCTGTGAATGAGAACTCTTAAATCATTCCAAAACATTGAAGTAGTGCTTCATTAATAACTTGTTATATTTACTGTAGGTATTGTAGAATTGCCTTCGAGTCTGGATCAGGGCCTTGTTTACCAACCCAGAATAAAAAGACAGTCTCTGTTCCAAAGAGCTGCTCTGAGCAACATTGCACTAGAACCAGTCAGTAACACGTTCACCTCTTGATAAGGTGGTAAGTCTAGTACTATATAACTGTAACTGAGCCAAGGAAAGTTTCAGGTATTCAACAAATCACACTCCTTTTCCCAAATGGGGACCTGACCACCTACAGCTCTTAGAGCTTGTCTTCACTATTCTCCAGATTGGGTGGGCAAATTCTGACCTACAGCCCAGATACAGTTTGCAGGGTTAGTCGCTGGCAGGCTTCCACCTCTATATTTACCTGTGAAGGTGCAGGTATCAGGCGATGCAGCTCCCTTTGGCCGCAGATCATCAGTCATGGCCAATAGGAAGGCAAAGGTGGGGACTTGCTAGGTGGGCCTTTTAAAATTTCCAATCCTTGGTCCAAATTTGAGGCAGCAATCGATAGTGTGGGAGTCAATGTATTGCTTGTAGTATACTCGATAGATTGGGCTGTGTGTTAGGTGTGGTACTCCACCTCAACCAAAAGCACAAGGGGAGTCTACGGGAGAGCATCTCCTGTTGACACGGTGGAGTGGAGATAATGTTGTGTAAGTAAATCAAAGTGCATTGACTTAGCTACACTATTCAGATCAATGTCTCCTGTAGAGTAGACTTGCCCCTTAGTGTTGAACGGTTAGATCCAGTTTTTCTCTTAGGCTGGAGAGCATTATCCTAACACAACTCTCTAGAGTCTGATTTGAGAGCAATTGGTTTAAAGTTTGAGGTTAACAATATTGAAGTCTGTTGATCTTCAATTAGACTTTCACAGTATTCAGCACTGTAGGTGGGCAGGGTTTTCAGAAGTTTGGCATCCCATAATCTTTTATGGGAATTGGGGGGTTTGCTGAGCACTTTTCAAAATATGGTCTCTTGATTTGAGATTTAGAGAGAAACAGCAATAAAAGAAAACGAGCTGCAGTGATAAAGGTCAAGCGTTAGTCTTAAAGTGAACCTACAAGACGAAAACTATTTTCACACCACTTGGGCAAAAGTAACAGACATACACTCTTAGCAAATTGCGGAGACAATATAAAATGATTAAACTTGTAAGCAAGATGAAAACTGATTAGTGCACTTATGCAAGGTTTAGAAATACCCTGTCAAGTAATTTTTGAACAGGTTTGAAGGGATGGGTACTCAAATGTTTTTTCCAGAAGTACCTCAGAGAGCAGTGACATGGATGCCATAGAAGATTGTAGCCACTGAAAAAGTTAGCAAATATAGTACATTTGCTAAAGTGTCACCAATTTAGATCCTCACTTGCTCTTAGATAGCGTGTCTCATAAATTCAAAGTCCATTACATTTTTAGAACCGTTTCAGATCTTAATTTCAACACTTTTTTTCCTGTAAATTGTTTATATAGATCTATACACATACACACACATTTGTACATATCAAAAGATGAATACAGAGCAAATTATCTGTATTCCCCTCCTAGCAATCTGCATAGACTGTAAAACTAGAAGTATATGCTTAAAGTTAACCTCCAATGAGTTGTTCTAATGGACAAGCAATACCCTTGCCAGCAGAGGGTGGCTGGGCGCATGAATGTATGGCTACCTCTTTTGCACTACAATATAAATGTACAGTGTTTTAAAAAGCTACTGGATAATCTTATTGTGTCAAGTCTCAAATATGCTTTTTGACCATTCTTACAGCTTGTGCTTTACAAATAGCTATTATAAATTCTTGTTGCTTTTTGCTTACATTTACTTTCTTTCTAAAGTGTTCCTATTTATTAAGTCCTGTTTATGGCATTAACACCTTTCTCATCCATATACTTGGTTGAGTTTTAATTAAAAATGTCTTAACTTCTAGGCTCTTTCACTTACTTATAAAATACTTGTAGATGATACTTGGATCCAGTTTTTTAATTTACTATCCATTTAGTTTATTTTCCTCGGTTTCTGCTGTAATTTGCTTCATACATCATATGCCAATTTTGACTTAATAAATAAATCCACACACCATTTTTTAACATAATTGCCTGGTATACCTTTCTGTGTTCTAGAATATAATCATTAAATCTTTTACAATATAACGTTTAGGATTGGATGCTAAATAGGTTATAATAATTGTCTGTGACAATCATGTTACAAAAAACATGTCTTGTTTTCTATTGTTCTCTGCTCCCTTTCCTCCCTTCTGCAGTACTTTGCCAAGCAACTAAAGGGTAACTATGGTAGTTGACAATCTCTCTCTCTTAAAAGCGAAACTGTAGGCTACTCAATTTTCTTCTATCTCTTACACAAATTCTGGCTGTATTCTTCATCTATTGTGCATACTCGTAGAAACCTGCTGAGAGTCTTTGTTTGTTGGTGAAATGGCTTGAATGGAATAATGTTTCCTTCACAAATGTCTGCCTTCTGTACCATGACCAGATCTTCTAGTCATGTTTTCTGACTGGTTTTTCTAGTGCTGAAACAGTGTTTAATATTCTAGCCCGAATGCAATCTTATAATTTAACTTAGCAGCAGAAGTGAAGACTCTTAAATTAGACTCTTCATTATGGTTTCTATGGTTACATTAGAGGAGAAACCTACTAAATGCAAGTCAGAAGGGCACAAAAAAGTGCTGTGGTAACAGTTGCCATCATTGTAGCTTTACAGTTTCCAGTTTAATTCCTTAATTTCTTTTTAAAATTGTTCCATTTAAGAGGGAGTCTGTATTTCTGAAGAGTAGCTACTCTTCCTTCTAGAAAATATTTTTTTGTTAGGATTTAAGTTTTACAACAAAGTTTTTTGTGCTTTTGGAATAAGCATTTCTCTAGCTGTCTCCGCAAATGAGAGCAGACTTAAACTGAATTGCTTTTTTTATGCGTGGTTGAATTATTGATCTTGGTTGAGAGCCAGTTGTCTTTTAAAAATGTTTTGTCACTAATTTTCATAACATCCTTTAAAATATTAGCCCATGTTATTGCCTGTATTGTCTAATGTTAATATTTAATAAGAAATCAGTTTCTGCTTCCATGCACAATACCTTCTTTAACTGGCTTTTTGACTCTTTTCCTGGTTACTTTTAGATGTCACTCTCACTAAAATGACTTGTGGCGATAGAATATTCTGAAGACAGGCTTACAGGTCTTGCAAGGAACAGAATGTGTAACCAGGCATGGATAATTAATGATAGTGAGGAAAAAATTTAAAATGAAGTATTTTTCCCCCTAGTTGTGTTGTGGATATGGAAGTAAAGAGGCCCAGTAGTTGAGGTACTTGTACTTGTATGAGATATAGGAAAGCCATTTTTATGGCACCTCAAGGTAACCTTGGGGAGGTCACTTAACCTCTCTCTCCATGCTTCATCAGTAAAATGGGAATGATACTACTTCCCTATCTTGCAGGGGTTAGGTATGTTAAATAGCAGTTAGTAAGTTAATTGAGTAGTCGATAAGGGGATTCTCTGCAGCTCTGCTTTTTAAACGCAGTAAGAGCCACCGGGCTCTTACTACATTTAAAAAACAGAGCCACAGTGGTCTGGAATCAGTGCGAGCCAAGACTGCTCAGTCGTGCCTCCCCGTGGAGACCATTTTCATACAGAGGGTGTGTGTGTGTGTGTGTGTGTGGGGGTGTGTGTGTGTGTGTGTGTGTGAGAGAGAAGTGACTGGTTGAGTAGTGACTCAACTAGTCGCTTACATCCCGAGGAGGTGGGCACTTCTGGGATTAGAAGACTGTCCTCTGAAACATTACAAAAGAATGTCGTCACAGCCAAGTGAATGCATAAACAAGTTCTGTGGCCGCTTCTTGTCTTATCTGTTCTATCTTGTGACTTGGGGGAGGAGAAACAGATATTGGTTTATAATGGAAGAGGAGCAATGAAAATCAAATAATTGTATACCTCACACTTCCTTTCTATGTAACTTTTTGAGTCCTATGTAGATAATATGAATAAGAACTTGGTAAAAATTTTAAAGCAGAAGAAAGGGGAAAATTGTGTAACATTTGTTATATGTTGGGACAGGGGGCTACAAACTATGATTTAAAGATTTGTTTCCTACTCCTTTATTAAACTAGTTCTGTAAATAATCAGAAAGTGGCTGTATACTTCATTTTAAGTTGCTAGCCAGTAGTCCTCAGTTCTACCTGTGTTAGAATATGTAGATACAAGATCATAAAAAATGGCAATAAATAATAGCCAATGGGCAAAAACCTCTCTGTGAATCAAGCATTAGAGATGGCCAGGTCTACATAATTCAACATCATTTTGAAGTTATCAATAAATACCCTTTTGAGCAGGGAGAGGGAAACACTGATGGTTTCTGCATTCAGTAACGTAGATCTTGATACATAAACATGACGTGGATTAATGTAAATTTATTTCAATGACATCTTAACAAAGAGATGACAGAGCCCTAAGCAAACTGCTAGTCTTGTGTTAAATTTAAGATTTGTACTGTGAATAATAACTTCTTGGCAGAAGTGAATTTCAAATGCTATGGTAGTAAATAATTCTATAGCAACAAATTGACTCTTGAGTGAAGTGTTTAATTTTGGCTGTTGACTACTAGATTAGTAACTGGTATTGGCTTTTTTTCTACGCCTCAACCTCCTCCTGTTTTGAATCAGCAAAATTATCGTTCCTGTCATTCAGTTTGAGATGCGTACTCTTCCACCTTATTTGATTTTTATATAATTTATAAATACATTTAAATCTTGGATGAGAAGTTAGTTTCTCAGTGGCAGACGCTCAGATTAGTTTGCAAACTAGAATGTACTGATAATTTAAAGTTCAGGTAAATATCTCTACTTTGGTAATTTCTATACAGATGTTGAGGGACTCACTTTGATTTGCTCTGTGTCCATGACTGAAGTTGTGGTTTTAGATTTTTGTAATATTTTTAATAAGAATTTCTTCTTTCGTTCTGCATCATCAGAAGGGCTGGCTTTTATGGTGTTTGTAAAATTGTGCGGCAAGAAGATTTGGTGGCAGAAGGTATCTTAAGCGGTTGTTGTTGTTTTGCAAGATCTGTGCTGTTAACTTGGTGCATCAAAACTGTTTTCAAATGCCAGATTTTTGTTCCATAGCACCATGCAGAGGCTCTGAGGCATTCCCTGCCAAGATATAAATTTAGGCCAGCACTATTCTTAGGTAAGCAAACAGAGAACTCTGACAAACTCCCAGTGTCAAAATTTCCAGTTGGGTCTCGTTAAATTATAAATAAATGAGCACTATAAATAAATGAACACCCAAGAGCCTGTGTGACCCATATACTTGCATTGTCAGGCCCTTATCCTCTACTTAGGGTAACGTCACCAAAGCGTGCACTCCTTAATTCTTGGCAGACACCCAAAGACTGGAGGGTTGTGGTGAAAAATATTAGCTATCTTTGTAGATGAGGTGGGTCAGGTCATGTCAGACCAAACATGTTGGACCAACTAATTTCTGTGAATGAGGACAATCTTTCGAGCTGGACAGTTCTTTAGGATTTTGTGTCCAGAGTGCAATGGATACGTGCTTGATCCCTCGTGCACTGTTATTAATGTGCATTTGAACAAGACCATCTCTGGGGGAGGGAAAGGGTGAAAGTCCCAGGACAACCTCCTCTCCAGACCCTTCCTCACTCTGCCCGAAACTCCTTCCATTTCGTCCCCCAAGCCCTGCCTCTGCCCCGTCTCTCCTGCCTCCATTGCATCCATTTCCTGAAGCGTCTTACCCCGAGCAACACAGCCCAGGGAATTACCGGGGGCCTGGCATGGTGTTGCAGGGGAGATTGAACCACTGCCCTTGCCGTGGTGGTGGGAGCTGTGGGAAGCAGAGTGACCCAGCAGCCTGTTTCACTCTGCTGCCCATCTTCCAGCTAGGTCACTCCACTTCCCGGAGCCTGCGTCGCTCAGGGGAACGGAGTTAGTTGGGGCTGGGTTGCTCTGCTTCCTGCTGCTGGGGAGAAGGGGAGTGACCCGATTGGAACACATCAGGGCAGATCAGGCTGCTGCGTAATTTGGCTTCTCACAGCTCCTGCTGCCACAGTGAGTGCAGAGGAGGCCTGATCCCTGATGTTAGCCTCAGGCCACCCTGGGCTCTGTGGATGAGGTTGGCGCTAAATACGGGGGACTGTCCTGTCCATGGGACAAATAAGGTAGCTGGCATGGGACCAGGGTGGCTGCCACAAACCATTGTGGCAGCATGGCTCTGCATTTGACACCAGCCCCTTCACTTAATGGAAGACTCTACTGGTAATGGCTGAAGAAGCATTGACTCTACCTCAGAGATGTTTAAGTACAAAGCATTGACAGATGTGTCTCTGTTAATTAAGTAATGGGGATGTTTAATGGGCATGTTTGTTTTACTGGCCTAACAAGACCCTGTTCAACAGTGTGGTTTTTTTTTTTCTCTTTTCCCTTGTTCACTTAAAGGTGCTTGTACCATCATCATGGCAGAATCCAAAGGGATGTGGTTTGCTTGCATGTTGAATACCGCCCGGATCAATATCCTTCAACACCGGCAAGGTGTTGAAGGTAGTCTGACTACATATTCAGTTTATGTACATCATTGGAGATCTTATTGTGCCACTTACATTTTTGGTGCTTATGTGATCTGTGGCTATGTAGTAGCATTTCTTGATAAACATGCTTTGGATTCCACTGGTCTTCCATTCTAATAATATATCCATGCCAAGAAAGCTGCCAAAACCAAACCAGTGCCGATGGAAGTAGTTGCTGGGTATGGCTTTGAATAGTCTAATTTCTGATCTAGTCCTGTCACTTGTCTAGAGAAGCAGAAGACAGGAATCAAAGAGCTCAAGCCAGCATACAGGTTTCCTCAGTGCCTGTTTCTCTTCCACACAATAGAGCTTGCTTTATTGCAGTTGTGCAGATCCACAACTTTGTTGCAATCTTGATGTTATGACCTCTTCAGAGAGACCACAGATGGGCCTTAAATGCAGCAGTTGCTGCTGCAGCTATGTGCGTAGGCACATAAATTCAGACAGGTCAACATGGAGCCAGTTATAACCTAGAGTCATCTTCGTGGTAATGGCTAGGAACTTGAAAATGTATTTCAATTAATAACCAAACCAGTGCACGGTGCTTCTCGCCCAACCAGATTGGCCATCCACTGCAGCAATTCCCCAAGCGGAGCCAGCAGGACAATGTCATCAAGGTCTTTGAGATCTGGATGCAGAATGGTATTCAGCTCAGAAGCACCAACAGCTGCCTCTTACCCATCAGCAATCAGGGGTGGTATTGAACAATGGTGATGGACACAGTCTTGCTGAGCTGCCATGGAGAGAGGAAGTCATGCTATGTATCTGCACGCGACTCGCACACACAGCTTTTGTTCTGTGGTAGAGCTATTCTAGCAAAGACAGTGTCTTCCCTCACTCACCTCATCAGATCTCACAAACTTGCTCGATTTACCGAATCAGAGGCCTGATGGGAATCTGTAATAAGTGCTGACCGTGGCTTAGTAAATTCAGTCATCTTCTCAAACAGCTGTCTCAGGTAAAGACGTGATTGACAATGGAGATACTAAGTCCACAAAGCACATCATAGATACAAGACATGAACACAGGAGCAAAGACTTTTTTGTCCTGTGACCAACAATAGTGCAATACCTCTATGTAGTTGCTACACTCAACCTTATCACATTTCTTGGAATGGAGACAGTCTAATGACTTTCTTTGAGTCATTGCAGTGATATCAATATACCAGATGATTAGGAAGACCCACGATAAGACAAAACCTCACTTGTCTTTAATTCAAAGGTGATGTCATGAGCCCTATCTACCTTCCTAGACTTGAACTTGTGGTATATAATCCAGATCTCTTCTTGGTTGAAGAAAGGTGTCTCTAGCAGAACTTTCTGCCTCTCTTGATATAGAAGAGATGCTTCATATATGATTTGACTGTTGAAGAGCATCTTAATGATCAGGGCTTGACAAATAATGTAATCTACTTGCCTGTGGCGAGTAGATTACAATCCGGAAGAACCGGCGCAGAGCGCAGAACCATGCGGCTGGCGAGCAGAGCTCGCCGCTGCTTGGCGAGCCCTATTAATGATAGTCCCATTGATGCAACTGATCCTGACGGCTGCTATCCATGTTCTTCACTGCTCATGTTGGTACCATTTTCCCTGCAAACACTGCAGAGTGGAATAGATGGTGCATAGCATGTGCCTGGCAGACGCTTGTTGTAAACTGTCTGCCACCATGATTCAATCTCTCTCTTGTGCAATACCTTGATGTTGCAAAGTTAAACTCATTCAGCTTCTGCTCTTGACAAACACATCTTTGAAGACACAAAATGTAGCCTCAGGTGTGTGTGGTGTGTGTGTTTGTTTGTTTTTTTGTTTGTTTTTTTTTTTTTTTCTTCGACTGTTGTGTGGTTCTTTTTGTTTAAATATAGTGAAACTTGAGGATCTCAATCTAAGGCCCATTTTCCAGTTCTGTAATTCTTGTAACTCTTACTTGAACTCGCTCCAATTTTTAACTTTTTTTTTTTTTTTTTTTTTGAAGATTCCTGCTACAACTGGACACAGTATTTTGTCACGAATGCAACTTTTACTGGAGCAAAAAGATAATGTGATTTCTCTATCCCTGTTGAAGATTCCTCTGTACATTCAAAGCTCATATTAGCTCTTTGGGTACAGTGGTGCACTGGGAGCTCACATTGATCTGATTTTTGGCTGAAAAGAAATATGATTGCATTTAAAAAAATGGAAATTCAACCATTTCCATCAAGTAATGGACATACATCATTGTGAGTATTCTACTTGTCCCTTTTAACAAATTTCTTTGCTAGCCATAGAGTTCTTGATATATCCTTTTGCTTCCATTATCAATTTCCTACAATTCCTAACTTCTGACTTACTTTCATTATATAAACTTCCCCTTGCTTTCATCTGCTATGTTTTTATAGCTTCCTTTCTTTCCTGTTTAAGCCAAGTTGGTCTTTTAAATCCATGTGATCTTTTTTTTTTTTTTTTTCCAGTTGTGGGATTATGGATTTTTGGCCCTCTAATAAAATGACCATTCATATTTTTTTTTTCTGCTTTTAAATGCTCTTCTCCAGTGGATGCGGCTCATAATTGTTGGTAGCTTTGTGGAACTGGCCTTTCAAAAGCCATACACTGTTTGAACTTGATCTGTTTGCACAAAAGTGTGATCAAGTAACAATCACTTGTACTAATTCCACCCCTGCTAGGGGGCCTTGTTCTTAAGGGTATGTGGCATTTCCTCCATGTTGTTTCCTAAGCTCTATAGATTCAATATGAGTGCCTTATTTGAGGGGGCCTTTGAGGGGGCCTTTGGTCACAATGTGTGTGCATTAATAATCCTTTGCAGAGTAGGCTTAGTATGTGGCTTCTACACAAGATTTCATTTGGTGTTACTGTTTGGAGCCCAGGTGTTCATATTGAAAGCTGGGGTAAAAGAGAAGAAATTTACCTTGAGTCTTCATAATGTATTCTAATTTGTTTCCACCATGTTCAACTGCTCATGTTTTGGATTTATAATAGGTGTTTTATGTCACTTGCGGTATTCTCTTGGAGTAGTTGCTGTAACTTTTGTTGCTAAATGAATGACTGTGAATGGTGTGCCTGTGGGTGGGAGAGGGAATCCCTGTAGCCAGGCTCACCAATGGGGAGGCAGTTGCCCCAGGACCAGGTAGGGGCTACTTCCCAGCTAGCCCTGAGAGCAGCTGGAGGAGAGGGGCCAACACATCGTGCTCTGGGCGGTACTGATGGCTGACTGCTCCAGCCCCACCTCTTCCATTGAAGGGCCCACCCCTTCTAGGAGCATGGAGCGAGGCCCTCCCTCCTCTGGCATGCCCAGGGGCCCAGCAAGTCAGTCAACACCCTCTGCTTGTAGCACCATGTGTTACTAATCTATGTGCCTACATCTGTGGCAGAGAGTCTGGTTCTTTTTCCCCAAAATAAGCCAAAGGTGCACGTTTAAGGGTAGAGTTAATCTACTTGAAGGTTTTTCTGAATGATTGAAAGGGGAAAATCTCCTTTATGACTGTTTAAGTTCAATAGTGCTAAAAGTGCAGTTACATAGTGTATGCAGAGAGTCTGCTTGCTGACTTAGCAAGATGTACACAGCTTAAAAGTAGCTTATATGTGGTGCATGGCTGTGTTTGAGGGTTTGCAGTGTTTTAGATAAGCCCTAAGAACAATTCCTCCAGGTACTGAATGTAATGGATAACTTCAAACAATGACGCTCTTCTCTGCTTTCTCCAGGCAGGCACTTGGGTTCTTCTGTAACTGTTTTTGGAGGTAACCGTATTTCTTGTGACTGGCTTGAGTTTCATCTCTGCGTAATTTCTTCCAGTGAAATAAGAGCGATAGGAGAAGGAGGCTGTTTGCACACACAGGACTTTTAAGGCAAATGACTACATTATCTCTCTGACCCCAGGAAAACTGCAGGTGTACAACTGGAGAAAAGAATCTGTGGCTATATTGAGTCCCACCTGTCCATATCATATAGGAATAAGGTTTTATTGGGAAAATTAAGTGGGTTGAAGATTTTTGTTTTGTGCACTTTTTTTATGGTTTCATAAAAGACCTGAGCACCTATAAAACTGGTGAATTTAAAATATTAGGAAAAAGGAAAAAAAATGAAGACTGGGGATGTAAAATCCTGTTTAATTGGCTAACTATTAAACATTATTTAACCCATTAAAAGGGGTGAGCCAGTCAGACTAGAGCAGCCCTACCCACCACAGGGCTGGAATGCCTCCCCTCCCCCATAGGCTGGGCCAGAGCAGCCCCTGCTTGTGCCGCCTCCTCTCCCCCCCCTACCAACCAAGACTCCCAATTCTGTCTATTCAGGTATTTTTATCGCCTGCTCCTTAGAGCTCAGATTGAATGGGATGGGTGCTTCTGCACATAATCTCTTGGGTGGTGGTGTTGTGGAGCAACTGACGGTCTCTCTGTTTCACAATGGTCGCTTTAATAGTGATTTTGGTAAGATTTTTTTCAGAGAGCAGGAGAAGACCTCTTCTGTAGGAATCCAGCACTTTGTATTACGTGAAACTTCTTTTTTCCTGTTTAGAGTTCATTTCAAAACAAACATTGTATAGTTGCAAAGCAAACACTGAAGTGCTACCTTTATAGCATGGGACACAGATACTAGAAATAGGATTAATACATAGAACATCCTACAAATATTCCATGAAGTCTTAAGTACAGTCTGAGAACACTAATATTTATTTTAGCTACACTAACCCACTGATAAGTTATCCCCATTTCCAGCTATGGCTTTGTCAATGTTCAGTGAGGATGCGGTGTTGGCATGAGCCGGCACATTGTCTGCTTCCTCACATTCCCTTCCCCCTCCACTCCTGTTTTTGAGGGTCACTTGGAGCAGTTAAGTCAATGATAAAAGAATAACAAAGCTCATGATTGAGTCAACAAGCATTTGAACAATTTGTACTTCTGAATCTGTTTGCCCTCCTATTCCCTTTCTTCTACTCACTGTAGCAGTCTCATTTTCTCCATTTTTCCAGCTCCCAGATCTCTTCTCTCAGAAGGCTTGAAAACAATTTTGGAAAGAAGGGTTAACGTGCACATTGGCCAATTTTTAGATCAGACTGCAGAAGTAGCAAGTGCTATGCAGGAGGAAATGGGGATGGCATTGGGGAGCTGAAGGGTGGGAGAAGGGGACCCTGTTGGAGAAAATGGCAGCAATTGGTGTCCAAAAGGGCTAGAGGAGTGTTTGTGAAAGGGCTCATTGCTTTGAGCATCAATGATCTTTTGTGCTACTCTCAACTTGATGCATTGGAACTAAAATATTGCTGCATCAATTCAAACATGTTATAGACATCAATATAAGATCATTGAAAGGTCATCTGGTCTGGCTGTCTCATCCTGTTGCATAATCCTGACGCATTAATTAGTTGAACAGAACTATAAACTGCTGTTTGTGCCATCCCAGCATATGACCTGAGAAAACTGAAGAATTTTTCCCTCTTGACTTTAATCAGTTTCTCTGAAGAGAAGCACAGGTTGAACCTCTGTGCTCTGGGACTCCCATAATCTGGCAGATTGCTGGACCAGAGAGCCCCAACCACAAATGTTATCAGTGGCTGGTAGCCCTGCTGGCTGGGAGATGTCTTGCAGTAGCCAGGACAGCCCACGGGCTGAGCCGGTGGCCAGGAGGGGAGCTCTAGGAGAGCCAGAGGCCTGACCTCCCCTGGTCCCGCAAACTCCCTCCTCTAGGATGGTCTAACTGTACTCCAAGTTAGGATGGATTGTGCTACAGAACACGCAGTGCTATGGAATTATCCATGGGTTTTTGGGGTGAATCTATGGCTGTGGAAGATGAGCACCCAGCCCTACCCCTGCTTCCCAAGGGAGCCAAGCCCACCCCACTGTAAGGACAAGCCCCCTATTGCATGGGTGACCTGCAGCCTGGTCCCTCCCGGGCACTTGTTATGGTCCATGATCCCATCTTTCCTCAGCCTCCCACCACTGAGCACGAAGAAAGCAAACCGTTCTAGCCTTGCTCTGGGCATGAGGGAAGGCCAGGGTATGTGTGGCATGAAGCCCCAGTCTGGAGCATGGGGAGGATGGGTGCCGCCCCCCCCCCCCCCCCCCCCCCCCCCCCCCCCGCCCAGCCGTGGGGCACCATTGGTACCTAACCCCAGCCTCCCTGATACCAGGAGGGCTGGCAGCACCCAACCCCAACCTTGGCAGGGCTCATGTCCAGGCAGCCCCAAGAGATGGGAGGAGCTGTGCTGAATGGGGGAGGTGGCTGGGGTGGAGTGTGGCCAGGGCCAGCCTGACAATTTGGCAAAGCGTTGCTTTCCCCTTGCCTCTTGTACCTGCTTCCTCTGTATAGATAAGCGATGATATTTTAACTAGGGTAGTGGAAGAGAGAGCTTCATTAGAGTGGTCGCGGATTTTAGGTTGTAGAGCACTTCTGCTTTTTGAACAGTTAAAGAGAAATACAACAGAATTCTCTGATACATGCTGCATTAGGATGGGTAACCTCAGTCATTTTTGAAGGTAACCTTGCACACACAGTTAGGGTGTGCACATGGGGATGTATACTCAAAGACTAAACTTGAGTGCAGTACAGGGAGTCCCTGCTATAAGTCACTCTATATATCTCCGTTTCACACTAAAGTCGTTGTTGCTTGTAGGAACTGATGCATTATAAGTCCTCCCATTCCCCATTTTTAAATTGCTCGCGCGCACGCATGCACACAGACACCCCGCCCCAAACCAATTTGTGCAAATGGAAGTCAGGTGTGGAGAAAAAAATTCCTCACTTTATTAAGTTGTTTCGCTGTAACTTTTTCCAAGTTTTTTTTTTTTTTTTTTAAACGTATCTTGGATTTATAGCGAGGAGAGCCTGTAGTGCCTGAAGACTATGATTGTAAAATCAAAAGATCTGTGCATCATTTCATAATACAAAAAATTATCCCAAAGGTAATATTTTATGCAACTGCAACCCTTTTTAGAGCCAAGAGTGTATTTTTTTTTTTAAATGGCATATTTTGCTGTATTGAGACAGCAGTATATAGCTCTTTATTTAGGCAAAAATGACACACACACACACACACCCCTTGCATCCTGTATCTTAGTATCTCCTAATCGGTAGTGGCTTTTTTCCTCTCACCATACCTGTGATGGAAAATTGAGGCATAAGGTAAATTAGGTGACTTTCCCAAAGTTACATAGCAACGCCATGTCTACACTACAATCTTTGGCCAGCAGAACTCTCAACACCATAACACTGCCACAGTAAGTATGCCATGTGTGTGAATGCATACTTGGCTTCTTGCATCAGTGCTGCACATACTCACCAAGAGTGTTTGTGTTGATGAAGAATGTAGTGCATTATGGGTAAGACTCCATATATGCAATCCATCACCACCACCCTTTGGTGCAATGCAATTTGACACATTTTTCCAATTAATAATCCTCCAGCATTTGCAGAACCACAAGAAGTATGACATAATGGGGGAACATGACAATTTCTTTGAGGGCAGATTAAGCCATAGCAAAAATCAACATAATGGTGGTTGGTGGCATTCAGAGAGGAGCTGCTGATCTTCTGGGCCTCCGAAATGAGCAGAGGCTGATGGGATTGTGTTGCATGTTTGGGTTGACAAGTGGTGGCTGCAGAATTCTTTATTGGAAAAAGACACATTCCTTGAGCTCTCTGCTGAGCTCACATGGGCCCTCTAGTGCACACAGACCTCAGAATGAGCTGTATTGACAGTGCAGAAGCAAGTGATGAGCTCACTGTAGAAGTGCACAGTGCTATATTACTAGAGATGAGTAGAAGATCATTTTCAATTTGCAAAAACCACTTTGAAGGCAGCTGCTCTGTAAAGTTATAGGATACAGTCAATGGCTCTGTCGTTCAGGAATGTGATGCTCTGCGATGTGTAAGAAAAATGGAATTGCAGGGATGTCATTCCTGTACTGTGGAGGGGAGATAAATGGCTCACTCATCTCCTTTTTTGGCAACAGCCCACCTTGCCACATAATTAGAAAAATAGCCTGTTCTGTTTATGGTTTGTACCTGGTGGTTCCCCAGGTATGCTTCAGATACCAGTGTGGGCTGCTCATCTTTAGCCATACAGGACTATTGAGGAAGCCGCAAACGGAATTTTTTGCCCCGGGTAGCAAATTACTTTCAGTGAGGTTGAAATGCCAATAAGAAGATGGGAAAGAGTCAGCTGCCAGTTGAGCAAGTGTAGCCTGACAGCTAAATGTGCTTTTGGCAGATGGAAGGGATGCTGGTGATGTTTAATTGCTAGATTAGATCTCTGTGAGAGATGTATCCCAATGGTGGTTGCTGCCTGTTTTCCTGCACGGTAGAGGGAAAAGATGCTGCCAGAGAGCAGGGAGAGGTGGATCAGCTGTTCTTGAACAGCCAGATATAGCAGCCATTGGAAGAACTCAGTGCAGAGGGAGGCCTTGGGGGGGGGAAACAAACTCTTTAATGGTCAGCCATAGTAACCTGATGTGGTGGGACTATGCTGTATCTGGCCCTGAAGTTTTGGAGGCTTAGGAATTGTGCAGTGTTGAATGTACTCTTATGAATATTGCATGATCTTTTAATGTGTCCTTAAAAGTATTACACTATCTTATGTGATCCTGTTGTATTAGTAGTAATGCATGCTTTTGAGTAGTGTTGGGTATTCTGCAGTATGTTTATAAAGTAATGAATTTATTTTCAAAAGTTGTGTACAAAAAAAACCTCAACAAAATATTAACAGGCAATTAAAAGCCTATACTGTACAAACTTTAAAATTCGGTTCCATTAATTTTATGTCTTAAATTAGTAGGAAACAGTGATGTTCATTTCAGGAAAATATAACACTGACCTCTGAGTGCTGCAGTTGGTGATATGACGCTGTGTTTTTCATGATGGTCTCCTGGTATTGAGAGGTAACCAGGACATTACTCACCCCTATGTTCATATCCTTTACACTGTTTCAATAATCTTTGTAAATGTACAAAGTATGCTGCATGAGGGATCATTTGAAAAGTAATAACTTACTGATCAATAATACCATGATGAAATAAGTATAATAACCTAATAGGCAGATCATAAATATGAGCTCAAATTAGGTTTGAAATGTGTTCACCAGACAATTCTGGGTATACCAGTTTCTCAAAGGACAAACTGATACCTCAGGCCAGGTGTCATCAGTGGATGGACAATCACCTATCAGGTTGTCCTACTTTGGCAAGGAAAGGAGGCGGTGGCAGGGGCAGAGACTATCAGATTTGCATCTTAGCAAACAACAACATGAAACCTCTTTCAGCATGAGACTCCATGACTCCAGCTTCACAGTGGGAATGAATTTTATGTAGGGGTATCTAGATGGCCTGGGCTGTCTGCCGTAAACAGGGGCTGCTGGATTAAGTGTGATCCGGGACCGTGCAGTCCCGGCTCATGCTGGTTGCTGTGCCTCTGCAGCACGGGTAGCTCCCAGAGCCTGCATGGGTCAGGACTGCTGAGTCCCAGCTAGAGCCGGTTCCTGAAGCTACCCCACTGTGGCTCTGCAGAGCGGTGCTTATCAACTAATCATGTAGATACAAATTGTATCAACTACACAATTAGCCTGATAACTACAATTTAACATCCTTACCGTGAACCTCATTCCTCTGTCCCATCCCCTCGCTCTGTGGAGCTGGCACACCAGAGGAATGCGGTGTCTCAGCTGGGGTCCAGATCAGTGAGGGCTGGGGTTTTTTGGAGGAGTTCTTTTGCTTCTCACTTGTGTGGTCCCCAGCTGATTTTTTTCTGTGGGTCAGTGGCCCCTAACCCTAGAAAGGTTCGCTGCCCCTGCCTTAAGTAAAGAAAACATTGAAACCTTTTGTGTTGGTCATAAATTAATATTTTACTTAAAATAAAGTTTGATAAATTAACTCAAGAAACACTGTTTTTAATAATTAAATATAAAAACTTAATTTAAATTAAACCATTCTTCCTAGCTGCAGCACTAGTAAAATGGCTCGAGTTTCCATTAGCAACTGGTGGTCTGCGGAAAGGTTTACATTGAGCCAAGTGGTTCACAGGCCAAAAAATTTGAGAACTGGCTTCTCCCCCTGTGTTAATGCAATGCAAGTTGGATTTACGCAATTGCAGTGTAGTTGAATGGGAGGGTCTTTTGGGGGCCAAACCCATCCCTATTGGCAGAGGAGAGTGGGAGGAGTTCTTAGAGGGGTGTCACGATGCCCTTTACTTCCAGTCATGTGTCCATCTTAACCCTGGAAGTACTACCTCCAGGGGTGGGACTTTGTGACAGGTGAGTGGGGCCTAAGGGATCTCATGGGTGTGGTTAATGAGGCTAGAGGCGTGGCTAACATGTCCCTATTTTTGGTTCAGAAAACGTGGTCACCGTATCCATGATGCTACATGGAATGTGTGTGTGTGGGGTGTGTGTATGAAGGGAGCTGCGAAAGTGGAATTCTCCATAGATTGCAAAGGGAGGTGAACCCGTGACTGCTGGACCTGTAAGCATTTGTGTTTGCTGCCTGAGAAGCACCATTACGTCCTTGCACATTTCCCTCTCCTTTTTCCTACTGGCACTCCCAGACCT
The DNA here is from genome assembly GCA_030068395.1 of Apalone spinifera. NCBI lineage: Eukaryota > Metazoa > Chordata > Testudines > Trionychidae > Apalone > Apalone spinifera. The sequence goes on from CM057845.1 coordinate 96,702,652, forward strand.
TTTGCCTCTCTGCTCTTTCCTTCTCCGGCCTGTCTGCTGTATTCATCCTCCAGGCCCTCTGTTCGTGGATTTAGCATTAACTTGAAAGATCTTAGTGAACATGTCTCTTTTGTTCATGTCTTCTTCCCCCTAATCAGGGTCAGGCGTTCTCTTGGTTGTGGAGGAGCCACTTCTTAAGGCTGCAGCAGCAGCATCTACAGATGTTATTGTATTGACAGACACAACAAACAGTAAAAGAGAAGTTTCAGAACTCCATTCACTTACTCCCACAAGAAGGTGTGTGGTGGGGTGTGTGTGTGTGTGTGTGTGTGTTTTTTTTTTTTTTTTTTTTTTTTTTTTTTTTTTTTTTTTTTTTTTAAATAAATAAGATTTACTTATTGAGACTTCAGCCTTGGAGCAGAGGTACTCCAAGGTAGGGATATTAAATTTTGGTTAATTGAATAGTTGATTAACCTCATGAATTCTTATTGGTTAGTCAACTAGTCTGTAGTCTCCGGGGATGGGGCTGGCAGCTTGTGCACTCCAGCCCCACTCCTGGGGAGCCTTTTGTCACCCCAAGCTGCTGCCTCTGTATCAGAGACAGCAGCACGGAGCGCCAGGCAGGAGATGGTCCATGAGGGGAGCCAGTTTAAAAACTGGCTCCCCTTGCAGACTGGCTACCTGCCACCCTCCACTGCTGCTTCTGATACATAGGCAGCAGCGTGGGGTGGCAGAAGCCCCTGTCCAGGGGCGGGATCTGAGCTCCCGGACCCAGCACAAGCCAGAACTGAGCCAGGTTGCCTGCCTGCCCGGCTCCTAATACACTTGAAATGCAGAGCCACAGCAGCGGTAGGTCCTGGATCCATTGCAAGCCAGGAGTGAGGTGGGCTGCTGGCCAGCCGGCTAAAAAATTTGTGTGTGCGTGTGTGGGGAAATGCATGTAGACTATAGTATTAACCTGTACGCTTTTGCTTATCAGTTAATCGACTATACTATTACATCCCTACTCCAAAGTACACTTTAGACACCTTCTGTACCTGGAGAGTATCCAAATCGTACCCAGTGGTTACTGCCAGCTCCAGAAAACCAGAGGGAACATGGTGTGGTCAACCTCTCCCTCCACTTGTATGTTTTGGCAGCTGTGGGGTTAAGAGAGTGAAGGCATATGTGTTAACAAGGCATTATTGAAAGAAGGGAGTGTTAAGATTGCACGGGCATTCTGAGCTCTGCATTTCCAGGCTATCAGAAGTTTGTTTTACTCAACTAAGACCATGTCTCCATTGCTGGGAAGACTGATCTTCTGGTGTTTGATTTAGTGGGTCTAGCAAAGACCTCCTAAATCGAATGCTGAGAGCACCCCCATTGCCACTGGTGCTCCTACTTCTCACAAGGCATAAGAGTGATGGGAGCGTTTCTCCCATTGACTTCCCGCAGTGAGGACAGCACCATAACTTGGCTTAAGGTATGCCGATTCCTGCAACGTTTATTACATAGTTGGAATTGGGTACTTTTAAGCTGACCTTCCTCCGCAGTATGGACTTGGCCACAGTGTTATGCAAGGGTATGACATCTAGCATAACTTTGTATTAATGTAACTTTTTTACCATCAAATTCCTTAATTTTTTTTTTTTTAATATTAAGAGATACTTTGGTAGGAGTTATGTAGAAAGTTATATGTATCATGACCTGCAATCTGCATACAGAGACAGTCACCCCTTCTTCACGGTCCAATTATCTGGGTCTCATTAGCTGTGCTAGGGCACACCTCACCAGCCATCCATTGGTCCAATCACTGCATTCCTCCCTCCCACCTGGATTCTCCCTGCTATTGTACCCAGACTCCACTCACTGCAGGCAGTAAATGCATCTCCCTGAAGTCTTCACTTCCTGGTATACAAATATTTCTATTGCTGTTACTTCCCTTGCCTCCTATAAGCTGCCTCATATGCTGCACCTGAAGGGAAGGTCAATTACATTAGGTGGAATGGTGTTCCTGCTCATATTTCGGAATGGTTGATTGGAGGGTTGAGTTTGTGTCAAAGAAATCAGAGAAAGCATTTCTGTTCTGAACGACTGACAACTTCGTGTTTGAAGGAGAGAGATCGGCTGACCCCTGTCAGGTGCACTCTTGCTAGAAAAAATGGTGTGTATGACAGCGACAGTTTACATTTTCCAGTTATCTATGAAACCTTCAATTTCAGATTTGTTTTTCAACACTTAGTAACTTGCATGTTGTTGTCAGATACTCAGCGTAATCAAAGAGAACTATCCCAGCTTTTGGAAGCAAATCTCTGTACACCATATGAGGTGTGCAGCAGGAATAAGACCCAGATAATTTCTGTCCCAGTGAATCACCACAGTGTCTCAGATGAGAACTTCTTAAGTCACCAGATAGTTGCTGCAGAGTGGGCAAAACGTAACACCAACTTGGGCCTCCTCTGTCCACCTAAGTCAGCCAGTTGTCAGCAATGCCCATGTCATGTTCCATTTCTTGCTTCTCCCACAAACTTTTGCAACCTCATGATCCAGGAATCACAGAGGACCTATCTGTTGGCAGTGCTGGCAGCATGCACATTTCATTTCTCTCAGCAGTCTTTGAGAACCAATTAATCTGCCATTGGAACAGCAAGTACCTACTTCCTGATCTTGTCTCTCCTGGGACTGGTAAAATACAGCTGTTTTTCAAACAACCAAGCTATAGTTTGCCTACTACTACCATTCATTTCCCACTTCTGCAATTGCTCTTCCTGTTGTCATCCCCTCCCCTCTCGCCCCACTCCTGGGTCTCCTCCACACTGACAATCTTTTTGTAAAACTTGACAGATTGAGATCATTTTTGACCTTCGTCACATCACTAGTTGACCCCTGGATCTGCATCAAACAAGAAACCCAAACCAAACAACTCTCCCCTTCCTCCAACCCTCTCTCTTCCCCCCCCCCCCCCCCCCCCAAAATTTAAAAATGGGTTTTCTATCGGGGTTTATAATTTCTGTAACTCCAAGATGGAATTACCCCAGATTTGAGTCACTAACTGTACTATTCCCCTGACAGTAGCGTATCAAATTTCAAAGGAATCCCTGCAAGTATGTGGAATTTAAAGGACTTAGAATGGTTTGTTTTAAACAAAAGTTGTGATGCGACCTTAACTACTGTGGTACTGCTGCACCACTATAATTTCACAAGATACCTCGTGTCTTAAATTTTAGTGTAAGACTTGTATCCGTTATGGATCCTTTCAATTATGCAAGATGCATTCTTTCTCCTCTCTCTCCCTCCCTCATCTTTAATATGTTTTTAGTAAATATCTTGAATTCTTCAAAATCTCAGGACAAGAGGAGCTGTCATCATATATTGTAGTAAATCAACCTTTTCTTGCATTTCTCCCTCCCCCCCCCCCGATTGTGATTATCCAGCTCTTTCTTTGAGTTGTCCAACATTGTATGTTCTAGTGACGTGGTGTAGGCTCTAGTCAGCCTGGGGCAGAGTAAAATATTGTGACATCTGTCTCCTCAAATATGTAATTTAATAGAATTAGTTTTTTGTGTTTTCACATTCTGGTGGATTTCGAGAAAATACAGACTGGGTGTGCCTTTATACTTGGGTGGAAGATGCTCAAACATTAGGGGGAGGGATGCCTGTATTTATAGTTGGAGCAGAGGGGGAATTGCCGGTTTAGAGCATGCTGATGGTGTTATGGGAGCCTGTGACACGTGGTGGAACTGAACAACTAGTCCAATAAAGTGGAAGGGGAAAAATGCTTGAAGTAAATCATATGCTGCATGACATGCTTGCTTTTATAATTGAGGGCATTCTGCACATAACGGCTACTTAGATTTGCAAGTCCTCTTTAAACAATTTAAAAAACAAAATTGCTCCAACTCGCGGATGCATTTGAAACAAAGCTTTTGAACATGCACTTTGTACTGTTTTACCCTAAGGTTTATTTCAAGTCTAAAATGATTTCTTCACACCGTGTCCTCACACCTTTAGACTAAGCTAGTATTGCTGGCTTTCAGAATTTGTTTTATCCTTCTGTCTCACGCTGAGCTAATTTAGCCACATCTTAGTAAACAAGAAAATGGTTTTCATTGGACAGATTTTGAGCTGGAGTGACTGCAGCTGTCGTCTGGCCTGTGTGCAAACCAATTTTGTTCATTCTTTTGCCTGGCAGGGAGCCTACACCAGAATTGTGTCAGGACTAATCAGCATTAAACCAATGTCAGGATAGCTGCAGAAAGCTGCCCTGCAGCGAGGCAATAGCAACCAAGCTTTTCAGAAGGGATTAGTATGAAGGCTGCCTAGGCTCTGCAGCTGTGAAAAAAATCTCTGAAGTATTTCACTCATGACTCATTGTTTGGGATTCCTAGCTTGCCACAGAGATGTGGCTGCACATGGAAAGGGGTGAGAGACATGGTACAAGACCTATAAAATGCAGAGCTATTGTTCTGAAACTTGGAGCACTGGATTGTTGTGGGTGTGTGGGTTTTTTTTGGGTTGGTTGGTTGGTTTGGTTTTTTTCTTTATTTCTCTCTGAGGGAATTCAGTTCCTGGTGTCTGGCCAGGGGATGTTACTTGCAATGCTAATGCTACTCTTGCACTGGATAAACGTACCAATCAGGTTGTATCAAAAGCTTTGACTCAAAGGTTCTGTGATCTCTCCTGAACTGCTGCTGCTGCGCTTTTTTTTTTTTTTTTTTTTTTTTTAAATAAACCAGTTGAGCTACTGAAGCATCCTCCTGCTCTTTCCTGACTGAGGGTGTTGCGGAGGGTTTCTCGGTAAGGGACAGATATCTGTACAAGAGTTCAGATCCTATTTAGACAGAAAATTGGAGGGGTCAAATTGTCAAGGGAAAAAGGCAGAAGCAAAATAACTTTTTTCAGTTATAGCTGGTGGGTACAGAATGAGAAGAGACCACCTTAAGAGTGATTAATTCAGCAACCTTTTTCTTAAGGCTTCTCAGTCTAAAGTTACCTCTAGTGAATCTGGCTCCACTATGCAGACATCTACAGACACAGATCTGGAGGCCTGATCCATATTGCAGATGGATAGCACCTAAATCTTTTGTTCTTCCAATTCAGACTAAGTTCTTTACAAGGTCTAAGTGGCAAAGTGAAAATGGTAGATCATTACAGCATAAAGACTTTTTCTGATGGCTTTGTGTGCTGGCAAAATCCCTTCCTACTAGAGAAAACGGTTACACTCTTTCCTTGGCCCTCATGGTACTGGGTACTTATGAGAGATTAGGGTGCAGGAGGGGTATTGTTTGTTTAAATAAGGGTTGATGCTAGGGTTGCCAGGTGTCCGGTATTTAACTGGACAGTCCGGTATTTCCCACCTCCTGTCTAGTAAAAAATTCAGAGAATACTGGACACCTGAGATGTCTGGTGTATTCTGAATTTTTCCCCACCAGGAGACGAAAATACCGGGCACCTGGCAACCCTACAAACACTGAGTGCCTGGCGCCTCCCTCCCTCTCTCTCTCTCTCTCTCTCTCTCTCTCTCTCTCTCTCTTCCCCTCCCCCCCCCCCAAGCCCTCCCCTGGCTCCCAACACCCCAGCCCCCATGCTTACCTGATTCCCCAAGGCTGCTGGCACAAAATGGCTGCTGGCCAAAAGACCTGAAGGGTCTTAGTGCTCAATCGCTCTCCTGTTCCTATCCCTGCACTCGCTCTTAAAGGGGACACGCTGATTTAATGCTGTTTTTTATTTTAATTTTTTTTTTTTGGCTGAAGTCCTTAGAGTCCTTTTTAATTTAATTTTTTTTTCTCAATGACTTTGGTCTCTTTCTCCCCCTCCCTCCCCCCCTTCAACCGAATTTTTTTCCCAGTGGCTTTTTTTTTGGGGGGGGGGGTCGGTATTTTTTTTTAACCATCTGGCAACCCTAGTTGAAGCTAGTTACACCCCAGACTGGGACCTTCAAGAGTTATGTGCCTAATGTTCTGATCCACTTAGGACATGGTTATACTGTAGAGGCTGTAGTGGTGTGGCTACAGCATTGTAACTATGCTGCTGTAACAGCATCGTATAGCCTTTCTGCAGTGACCAAAGGGATTTCTCCGGTGACGTAGCTAATCTATCTTCCTGAGAGGCTGTAGCTACTTCGGAAGAATTTTTCCATTGCCCAATCTATCTCTACCTTGGCGTGGATGGGGTGAGGTTGACAGCTACTATAACCTATCTTGACCTACCTTTTAAGTGTATACCATTTCCAGAGTCTCCTTTTCAAGCATTAGAAATTCCCTTTTCCATTCCTCTCTCTGAGAGAGACTCTGTGTTCAGTGGCTAATGGAGAACACCCATGCCAGGGAACACCCATGCAAGGGATGCCAGGTCCTGCTTTTTGTTACAGGAGAAAGACAGACCTGTTCAGGGCTGTGAGGAAATGGGCTAGACAATTTGATGGCAAAATCACCATAGCTTCTTAGAATATGTTTTGATTAGAAAGGTAAGTCAATCTCCCCCCCCCCCCTTTTTTTTTTTAAGATTGAGGGGCATGACAACACTATTATTGTTGGGTTGACCTAAAGGGGCAGTGGGGGGAACTGAGAACTTGGTCTCTCAGCTCCACTGGCAGCTCCCTGCTAGGAGCCCAGCTGCCTCATGTGGCATCCCCCTTTTTCTTTCCCCAGTGGCAGAAGAAGGGGTGAGGAGGAAGCCACCTGGGGTTTCTCAGCTCCCAACTGGAGTTAGGAGCTGCCTTGACATGAAATGGTTGACAAGACAGTCAACAGTGGGTATAAGCAACGCTGTGTCTACACTAACACTTTGTCCCCCTAACTATGCAGACATAAACCTTAAATCTCACACCGAGATGGAGCTGTGTTGGGGTGGTAGGCACTTATATCAACAGAAGCATGTTTGTAGCATAGACTCCGACATAATTAGGTCAACGTAACCTGCCTTATGTTGACCAAACTCTGTAGTGTTGACCAGCACCAAGACTATATTCTGCAACAGCTTCCAGTTACAGGTTCCATTGTCACCAGTGCAGATGAATCAGTAATGTTTCTGGAATTTGACACAGGAGGAAATCTCAGCTGTGAACATATCTACTACTACTTTTCTGAGAGGGTACAGTGAAAAATGCTGTAATTTGCATATGCTGCTCTAGTTTGGGTATTAATAATTCATTACAGAAAGAGAAGTCTCTTTAGGAAACTTGATCTATTGCAGCTCATCTCTGTCTTAATTGAATTCCACACTTGTCTTTTATGCATCTGCAGCTCACACAAAACAACGGGAGAAAAACACAGAGCACATCCTGGTACTGTAAAATGTTGAGGTGTTAGACTTTCAAGAATTTAGAGTATTTGTACATTAAAAAAAAACCACCAATGTGCTGAAGGACTAGCTTTTTGTATCACTTATTTTGCCAACAATATTATTGCATATAGCATTTAGATCTTATATGCTCTGTTATTGTTACCTAATGCTCATTTCCTCACCCAGGAGTAAGGAAAGTAAGTAATGATATCCCAATTCCTCAGACTGTAGAGTAGTTAAGTAACTTGCCTGAAGCCATACAGTATACCATTCACAAAGCCAAGTTAAGGCTTTGGGAGTCTGGGTATCTTTGCCTCTCATTTAATCCCCTACATTTATATGGTCTTGGATCTATATATTAGCACGGTGGGTGAGCCACACCTGCTAAGGTTGTGGTAGATTTGTACATTTTTTTTAGATCTTCCCTCATTCCTTGTTTCATTAGTCACTGGTGTAGATCACTTTTAGAAGCTACTGGGATATTCTTTACTTATATATGAGACACCATCTTTCTGTTAATCTTACCTTTCTGCCTCTGTATTCTGTGAGTACATTGCTGACACAGAGTATTTAGTGAAGTAGGACTGCATACGTTATAGTCTTGAAACCATGACTTGGTTCAAAAAAAGCACTATTTCTAAATTACTAAGTAAATTCAGCATTAAGGCTGGGAGGAAGGCAGTTGTTCTTAAATTAGTTCACTTACTGTGTTTATTTAAAAAAAAAAAAGGTTTTGGTTGTTGTTAGCTGACCTGGAGTTGTGATTTCAGTACTTTTTCAAAGCTAAGAATGAAAGGTTATGTGGTGGGTAAGTTTGATCCATCTATCTGCAATTTGAAGGTATGTCTTCAATGGAGCATTAGAGCAAGTCTGTAACTTAAAATGCTGCATCAATGCAACTTCGCTGCTGTAGTGCTTAACTGAAGAAGATCCCATCAGCAGAGTTGGCTATCACTTCTTGGGGAGGTGGATCACATCAATGGGAGAAGCCCTCTACCACAAACATAGTAGTGTCTAGACTGGGAATTAAGTTGGTATAACTGTTGCTTAGGGAGGTGGATTTTTTTTTTCCACCGTGGAGCACTGTAGTTCTACTGAGAAGTCTGTGGTATAGACCTGGCCTTTAATCTGGGTGATTTGTATTCGTGTCTGAGCATCCAGGTAAGGCTTGCTCAGGTGTGAGCAGCCAAACTGTAAAGTGCTACTAGGGTTGACTCGTGCAAGACTCACCTGTTTTGTGATGCTAGGACTTCTGGGAGTGGGTCCCCGTTACGTTCATGGCACATGCACAGAAACTACATTTTAAAAATCTAAATATGCTTGCTGGCTAGTTAGAACATAATACTGCTTCATTTCTTAGAATTCAGAACATTTGAGCATAACAGTTGCGCATAACAGTTGCGCATAATGAGGGCCGTGTTATCCATCAAGTAGCAGAGGCACATGTATGTCCTTGCTCTCCTTGCTCTCCTTTTGGAGCAGGCCTGGAAGCAGAAGAGGTGAAGGGAAGCAACATAAGAAGATGTTGGTTTGTGGAGAGCCCACAAGGAGCTGCTGCTCCTGTTCTAGGAACTGCTGATTAGGCTGTAGCTTCAATCAGTACTACTTTCTCCATCTCAGAGGATTGGCGGGTGGGAGGAAGGAGACTGGCTTGGGCAACTTCTACCTCCAGTCCTTTCAGCCTGGAAAGGCAGGTTGTGGTTGTGGTGGGACTGTTCTCTCTCCCTTGAAACTTACACACATGTGCATGCGCACACACCCCTACCTTTTGTGCCTCCTGCACATAAGAATCACAAAATACAGACAACAGGCTGCCCCTTTAGGCAGAAGGGCACAATTTAGCCCACCTTCCTCCCGTCTAAGCTGACTCTTTCCATTCTGCCCCGATTGCTCGCTACTGCAGTGCCCCTTGCCTGCTAGCGTGATTAGGACCATCTTTCTCGTCTCTTCCCCGCCCCCACACAGACTGAGAGCTTGGAATTCCAGCACAACTCTCAGTATCTCAGTCCCATTGCTATTTATGCTGTTGTAAGCTAAGCTGCTCCATGACTTTGTCTCCCTCAAAATTTTTAATTGCTAAATAGGATGCCCCCACATGTTCTGCTGCTGGCACCAGTTGTCCCCATGTCAGACTGCCAGTTGCACAGAGAGACGAACCCGAGGGAAAGCAGCACTGATGCTCTAACCAGGACCTGTAGCTGGGCCAAGTAGCCTGAGTTAGAAGTGCCACTTAACTGGGGATAGAGAGGTTCTTGTGTGTGGACATAATGTGACCTTATGAAGGACCCAGCTGAAAGAGAATGTTTTCTATTCTCCTTATCGTTTTGTTACCAGGCACCAATGGCAATGCCAGAGAGCAGGATGGTATCTTAATTTAGCAAGCCTGATTAGTGAAAATAAGCAATTTGCATTCATCTACGTAACATAGTGATAAGTGGAAAACTGAGCATTCTGTGGGTGGAAACGCACTGTGTGCAGTACTTGGTTTTTTAACTGGTGTAGGGATTGTGAATTGAAAGCCTAAAAGAGAGCCCTCTTATCAAGCAACTTCATTCCAACATTTTTTTTTAATTATTTTACTTCAAAGTGTACTGTTTTGGGTTCAGAAGTAATAGTTTAACTATGGAGTTCAGTAGAACTCTAAATAAATTCAATTTTTTTCAATGTAGCAGGCATGTGTGTATTCTTCAGTTTTTGAATTAAGAATTCTACTCCTGATATGCATTGTCACAAATTTATAAAGACATCTGGCAATGGGCTGATCTCATGATGTTTTATATCTGTGGAACGGTTGGTACTTTACTTGGTGCAGTAAACTTCCGATAATCCGGCACCTTTAGGACCCAGGGGTTGTTGGATTATCAGATATGCCAGACTATCGGAAGGGGGGGGCTATGGGGGGACTGGG
>CM057845.1:96715381-96738599 GCA_030068395.1 Apalone spinifera
CCCCCCCCCAGCTCTGTGCTGCCTGTTCCCTGCACTGTCCCTCTGCCTTTCCCGTTCCCCACGTCCCATTCCCCGTGCCTCCACCGCGCACTGCTCCCCCCAATCCCTGCGTCTCTGTGCCTCAGAAGAATATACATTTGATTAGTAAAAAAACACTGATTTATCAAGAAAAGTTCAAGTAGTTAACAGGTCCGCAGGGTCTGTACAGCACTCTGGTCTCCAAAAAATGCAGTTACTTTAAAATAGTGTGATGTGCTGAAAGAAGTCACCCATCTGTATTCAATAATGTGCATGAAACTTAAGTTTAAACGTTAAATCTATCACTCAATCCCTACCTTTCAAACTACTACACATCTGTATTCTTTTTTGGATTCAAAATGTTCACCATCTTATGTATAGGGGAACAACAAAGTATAAAAGAACAGCACTTTTTTGTGGGTGGTGGTGGTGGTATAAGCATCTGGATACTGATCTTTAAAGTAGTGGAAAGCTGTGGATTGGAATCCCACACTTGAAAAGCTGTTTTCTGAGACCGAAATTCAACTTGACAGCAAGGGGCGATGCGATGTCTTAGAATTCATTGCATGTTGTCACAGAGAAAATGGAGGCCTGAGACTGAAAGTGACAGACTGTTGCTCATATCTAGAACTGTGAAAAGTCCAGTTTTACTCCTGTTTCACTACTTTTGGCTGACTAATCTAGGCCTTTAGGATAACCTGTTGTGGAATACAGCCTCTCTCCGAGTTACAAACGAGTTACGGACCAAACACTTAGTCGTAACTCCATCTGTTCGTAACTCGGACCCCATTGAGTTACACGCGACCGCGCTGTTCGTAAGTGCGGGTTGCATTCGTAACTTGGGGACCCCGCCTTTACGACTGCTCCATGGGAGCTTTGGTTGTAAGTGTGAATGGTTGTAACTCGACCGTTCACAACTCGGGGAGCGGCTGTATGTTCATATAACAGCACTGTATCCTTTAGTAATGAAGCTGAATAAAGAGCAATATTTACAATACATAGCAGCTTGCTGTCTAAAATGTAATACTTAGTCTTGATTTACAATGATATTATATAAAGTGGACATGTTTAATTCAGTGGAAATGTTAGTTATGATTTAAACTATACTTAATGTTTACTGTGTGAAGGCAATGATAAAAATGTATATATTTAATATCACTTAAACCACAGTGTTTTTGGTGATATGGAACTTTCCCACTAATTGTGCAGTTTTGAAAGCGATCTGTTGTTTATCAGTGGAGTAACATACAGTACAATATCAATAGAATCAGAATTGCTAGTGTCAGATATATTAATCCCTAGAACTGTAAAATGTTGTTTTTAATACAAACTGCCTTGTTTTTTTTAAAGGGTGGTGGGTTTTTTTAAAATGCTGTGGATTTTCCCCCCACAAGTGTAACTATTTAGTAGTGGTAAATTATAGGTTCATACCTTAATTCCTGTATTACAAAATGAACAGAAAAAATTATCCTATAAAGTATTGTTTTTGTAGCTGTACACATGTTTCTCCATGGCTAATAGTCCTGCATCTTTTATGCCTTAGTAAAGGGAGTTGCATAACTTGTGTATTTACTTAAACAAATGACATAAATCTCTGTAGTTTGCTTATACATTCCAGTGTTTAGATCAGTGTTTCCCAATTTTATTTGGCTATGGAACCCTTTTAAACTCGAAAGAATTTTGTGGAATCCCTAATAACATGGAGCTGAAAAAGTAGACCACAAATAAGTAAGGATAATAATAAACAAATGCTAAACAAGGTCATGAGGTCAACATTTAGTTAAATTGCACTTTTTTAAAAACAAAAATCACAATCTTAATTAGTTTTTTAAAATCATAAAATGTTGTTGTAATGGAATTTTCTTGCGGAACCTTTATTTTCACTTCACGGAACTCCGGAGTTCCATGGAACACCATTTCGGAAACACTGATTTAGATGCATGTCTGCAGTGCAGCGGGCTGACCCATTTTCGCCATTACCCTATGTAACTTCATTCATCTTGATATCCCTACTTCACAGCCATATTTCAAAAACTGGGTAGTAGAAAGCTTAACTCCTATATGCCCATAGGGTTTGGTTTTCAAAAGTGATTAAGTTAGGAGTTTTGATGGTGCCAACTAATCAAACTAGATACTTGTAGAATCACTCTGGTTATTTATCAGAGTACACAGAGATTACAAATCTTTGATTAACCAAGAGAGCTTAGAAAACAGGAAATTTCAAAATTGAAAGCTGAGCGCAGTTGTGTCTCTACTTGGACAACTTCTTTGTGCTCTTACATGAAGAGACCATTCTCAAGAGTAACATGAGTTTTTAGAAAAAGCAAAGTTTTATTGTCAGATGGAATCTGTGGTTACTAAAGAGGCAGAACATGTGGGCCCAAGAACCACATTTTTTTCCTAACTGTTGCTCTCCCTAATTAATTTTTCTTCTATTGACCATAGAAATCTCACGGATTTATTTCTTCTGTCCCCTAATTTAATTATTAGATTGAAATGGGTTTTTTTTAGGTGGTTTAGAACCGGGAACTGAAATGATTTAAGGTTTCTAGAGTAGAAAACAGTTGCTTTGCAGGTTGAAAATATAACCAGTGTGTTGAAGCTAATGGAAAGAATTAGAACTGTGTCCCACTGGTCAACCCAAAGAACAAAAGAAAACTTAAACAGCTAATGATTCTGCTGCTCCTTAGAGACTAACAAAAAATGTGAATCACATCATGAGCTTTCGTGGGCACAACCTACATATTCCTTGTTTCATCTGAAGAAGTTTTCTCCTAAAAACTAAAATTCCATTCTAGATCTCCTTATTCAAAGCACTTCTTTCAGCCATGTGCAGAGGAATTTCTTTCCAGGTGATAGACAATTTGAGAATGCAGGAATGATCACATCCAAGTTCCTGGTTGCATAGACAATTGACTAGCAAAGAAGGAAGTAGAGTAAATCTATTTTAACTTGCTTTTTGGAGACCGTAATTCAGTGCTGTAATGAATATTCATATTTCGATTTTGGAGATTCTCTGCAGCAGTGGCATAGCCAGGATGGGACAAGTGGGTAGGTCCTAACGTTAGGTGAGCAGGCAGTGATGGGGCCTCTTCTACCCTCCCCACCCCACCAGCATTCCCTCTGAGCTGCCTGGCAGCACAGCTTCACAGATGATTAATCAGCGCTGCCCAGTCAGCATCCTGAAAGGAGCTCTGAACCTCTGACTGTGCTAGGCAGCTTAAAGGGAACACTACCCCCCCACTCCATCTGGCCATGGGGAAGGGAGGGATTGATACACAGGCCAGAGGCCCATAAAAATGAGTGGGGGGGACGACAAATATGTGCCTCGGATTCCCCATCTGGCACTTGGGGCTTGCTCCTGCTCTGTGCACAGGGTGCTCCTGCTGGGGAGAGGGTTTAGATAGGGGTTTGCCTTGCTCTGTCCTCCTACCCTGGTGCTCTCAGTGGGGTCAGAACATGAGTTTGCCCTGTTCCCAGCTGGTGGACCTAGTGGGGAGCAGGATCAAGGTTTGCTCTGCTCTGCCCAACCAGCCTGCTGCTCCCAGGGAGTAGAGTCGGGGTCTTACTGGACAGCCAGAGCCAAGCAGTTTGAGCAGGTTGCATGGTTGGGGCACTGAGCCTTGCCTCCCTCTGTTTTCCTGGTGCTCCCGAAGGGGAGCTGGGTCAGGACGTTGGGGCTTGCCCCACTCTGCCCCCAAGTGCTCCCAGTGGGTTTGGAGTGCAGAGGTTGACCCATTCTGCCTGCCTGGTGTTTCCATTAGGGAGCAGGGTCAGGGTGCAGTGCTACAGGCACAAAGTAGGATTAGGGACTTTCCCTGCTTCCTCTCCCCTCTCGGTGCTCCTGTGGGGAGCAAGTTCAGGTCACGGGGGGCTTACAAGCCCCTCCTCTCCACTCCCCTGATAGGACCACTGGGCAACTGGAGCAGGGCTAGCACCCAATTCCACTCCCCACACCTAACCGGAGCAGCAGGTGGAGAAGAGCAAGCCTGCACCTCTGGTCTTCAGTTCCTCTCTCAAGTGCCCGAGCACATCAGAATCTGTGTTGCCATCTTGATTTTGTTTATGGGGTATGCTACTGCACTCTTCAAGAGTTTGGAAACATTTTTCTATGGAAAGGTAACACAATATCTGCTAGGAAAGAGTATTTCAGTTAGACGTGTTGTAAATGAGCTTTTACATTAAGCGTTGCCAATGTTCGTTGGGATACCTGAGGCAGAAAAAGGTTGAGTGCGTCTCTCAGCTCAAACTATTTAATCAGTGTTCAAAAGCATCATTGCAAATTGTGCCATAAATCTGAAACTTATTTAAGCCCTTACCAGTTGGGGGCAGGTTGCTAATACAGGTTGAACCTCCCTTAACCGGGACTCTCTGGTCCAGTAACATCTGTGGTCTGGCAGGACCACTGATATTCCTGGACCACAGAGTCCAGGTATAGGGAGGTCTGGCAGCAGGCCAGTAACGCGTCGCAAGGAAGGATGGGACTCACCCAGGAGTCCCATGGGGGTGGGGGGGCCGGTAGGGCGCAGCAGGGAGATCAAGCCCCAGCAACTGGGCAGTAGCAGGGGGCCAGCAGTAGCTGTGCAGCTCCGGCCCTGACGACAGTCAGGAAGCTTGGGCCCCAGCCACACAGCTTCAGCCCTGGCGGCAGCCAGGAAACTTCAGCCCCATCTTCACAGCTTCCGCTCCTGCAGCAGTGGGGCTAGTGGGAGCTGGAGAGCTCTGGCCTAGGGAGCGACATCCAGGGAGCAGTGTGTGTGGGGAGGTGGCAGATAAGCATGGGCCAGGAGGGGAGGGACCTCCCCTGGTCCAGAAATTCCTCTTGTCTGGGACCAGCCAGGTCCCAAAGGTGCTGGACCAGAGAGGTCCAATCTGTATAACATTTAAAAGATCCTACCAGTTTCAGTATGATCCCTATCATACAATTGCTTTTTCGAAGATTTGCTGTATGCTTTCTTAGAGTATTAACTGGCTTCTTTACAATGAAACGCTATGGTAGTATAGCTTCTCAACATCTAAAAATGTTAACTCTTTTCTTACTAGTCTTGACAAGTCTTTAGCTCTCTTAGTGTGTGCATTAATTTAGGCATGATATACTTTAATATTTACTACTAGGTACTGTGCTCTCTGGCAGCAGTGGGGAAGGAGAAGGGCTAGGAAGAAATGATACCTTCTGCGTCATGTTTTTCTGATTTTTATGCATCTTTGGTTTGTTCATACATGCTTTTTGTTTTTGTTTCCATTATGTTATATAGTCTTAAGCCAATGGCTAGAAGCCGATCTCCATGGCAAGAGCCCAGATACTGCAAACAGAACCTCAGGTAAAAAAGGGGATGTAAAAATCAGAACGCCAAGCCCTCTGTGCCTCTTTTTATATTCTCCATCTTATAATTTCCCTTGAATCAATTCAGATTACATCTCAGAATTAAATATTGCACCATTAGTTTACAGCTTAACCTGAATCAATATCTATTAAATTCTTTCTCTAAAGCTCTCTTGGCAGATATGTTTCTCAATTAGAAAATAAACTTGATTTCCCTTCAAGTCTAGTGGTGGAAAGTCCTTCTGCATATGCATTAGGTATATTTTGTCTGCTTAGTGACAGAATCTAAAGGCTTCTTTTATGTGAAGTTACTACATCAATGCTTTTATCACCTAATGCGCAAGTGTAAAGCAATGTTTTCAAGTTCTCTCCCTGTTCCCACAATTCCTGCTACAGAGGCCCATATGATTTCTTTTTAATCTACACTGAAAAATGTGCCCTTTTAGATTGCAGGAAATAGGACGTTTAAGGTTAACAGCTAAAAATTTTCTACACAGAGTGATACAGCATCTGACTCTCTGAAGAGTCTGATTTGCTTGCCTTCACTTAAATGAGATGTTCACATATTTCTATCAAACACCAAAGTGCAAATGTTGCACTGAATATACAACCTTACTTAACACAGGCTTCCTGTTGGATAAATTCATTGTACAGTTTTTAATTTTGGTTTTAGAACCATTTGTCTGCCATGGTCCCATCAAGAACTATACAGCAATAGTTTAATGGTAACAAGTATTTGTAGAGCCCTGAGTGGATACAAAAACGTGGCTACGCATGCACCAGAATCAGCTCATGATAGGCTAGCCATTTTGTATGTGAATCTGTACTCAGAGCAGCAAGAAGTATGACAAGGGCCAGTGGAGGAACGAAGAGTGGGAGACAGGAAGAGCTCCCAAAAGATATCTCAAAGAGTTAGAAGATATTTTTAATCACTACATATAGTTACATTTCTTCAGGGTCCAGGGTGTGAAATGAGGGCTTTGCTAATTTAATATGTATCTGTTTGTCTCGGGCAGATCAGAAGGCTATAAAAAAGTAGAGGGGAGATGTATCAGCTGCAGACTGAGGAGATCTCTGTTCCCAGGGTAACCAGGTGGGCCTGGTCTAGAACCAGCAGAGGTAATCAGACAGTGGAATACCTGGGGCTAACTGATCAGGCCTGCAGAGTCTGGGCTGATTAGGACACCTGGGGTTAATTAAAGCAAACCAATTGAGACCTGCTATAAAAGGAGTTTGCCTAACATTGGTGGTGCACATGTAGCTGAGAGGACGGAGGAAAGTGTTGCTGGGAGCAGGAGGAAAGGAGACAATAAGTGAACACTAGGAGGATGAACGGGAGAGAAGGAAAGTGTGGGCAAGTAGCCGCATTTCTGAAAAAATTAGGAAGAACAGCTCTTGCGCAAAAGGGGTTTTTTGTGCAAAAAGGAGCCATCTATACATCTCCTTTTCCCGCAAAAGCCTCTTGCACAAAAACAGCTGCTAATTAATTGTGCAAACGAAGCGCAGTGATATTCCACTCCACGCTTCATTTGCATAAGCTTTTCCAGAAGAAGGCTACAGTGTAGATGTAGCCCTGGGCAGTTACTATATAACAGGGCCCCGGGCTAGAATCCAGAGTAGAGGGTAGGACCAGGTTCCTCCCAATACCCACCTCCCCATTTCCACTTGGAGAAAAGAATTGTGGAGTTTATTTTCCACTGTTACCATATGGTGGCCAATGATGAAAAGAGCTCAACAAACAAAAAACTAAAGCCCGAGGTGTGGTGCTGGAAATCATGAGCTACTGTGAACTGCTGAGGCGCAAACATCCGCCAAAGAGCACTGGACCCACGAAGTTTACATAGGAACTTTGTCACAGTCTCCTATAGTTGTGATGCTTGTTTAAAAATCTCAGTGATTCTAGTTTTAAGTTTCTGCGCAGTCTCTCCTGAAATTAGACCTCCTGATCATGGATGAGTCTAAGAATTTTTTGGCCTTTACTTGAGTAATTATAACCTGCTCCCTGAATAGACAATAGTACTTCATGTAAGAGTTTTACTTTTTATTTAGCAGCAGTGTTTAACATATAGCCACTCGCTTGTAAATCTGAACTAAACTACATGTAGCAGAAAAAATAAAAAGTTATTAATGTTTTAAGCTAAAATTGTCAGAATTATAATTTCGTTATAAGTGTCACTATATAATTAAGTATCCCTTCACATTGAAACTTAATATGACCTATTATAGATTAAAATATGCAAGATAATATAAACATTACTCTGATTTATTAACATAATAGTTTAAGGGCTTAATTTAGGGCCAGAATGATAGAGCCCATTACTCTATTTGAAGGAAAATGGAATCTGTTACGGAATGCTATGCAATTAATAGTGTCAGCATCTGGCCCTAGGTGATAAGACACTGAATTCTATTTTAAAAGTGAAGTCAGACGAAATACAGTACATCCTGCTAATTGCAGTTTGGAATCTCACACGCTAACACCCTCTAAAATTTACATACTCATTATACTAAATCATAATTCAGTAAGTGTCTGAAAATATTGTCAAATAAAAATAGCTCTCCCTGTTGTGTGATGCAGCAGTCCAATACCACCACTGATGAGAATCATAAGTGTTTGCATATCTCCTCATGTGTGCCAAGAAGGTTCTGCCTGCTGTGACTTAACTTTCCCACTCTCCTTCTAGAGTGAATTTGATTATTCTGTATGAGTTCTGGTGGGAGTTTTTTGTAGATGCTCTAAATAATGACATTTCACCCTCACAGTAAAGAGCTTTTTTTAAGATGACAGGACAATCTTCTGCTGTGTCTTCATCAATTGATTTGAAGTTGCTTATAAATTTCCTTGTCCATAACCTGTGGTGCTCAAGAACAGCCTTTTGCCGAGGGTGCAATGCTCTAGGCTCTGTCTTGCAATCAGTTGATCAATCCATAAAAATGATTTTGGCATAGTTTCTTGGCTGCTTCCTTCTGTCTTTCAGTTGTTGGCTATGAAAGCTATACGGTTTTGCCTGCTCTTTTTTTTTTTTTTTTTTTAAAGCTATCTTAATAGATCGTAGGCATTGAGACTTTCTGGAAAGGTAAGTTATTTGTGCCATGTATCTTGGAACATATGGCCTCAATGTCTTCCATTTCTCAGCTCCGATTTTGAGAAACTATGCTTTCATACATACAAATTGCTTCAAGAAGCTCAGACTTTTTCAGTACAATTGCTGTGCCTCTGATCACTGTAAACACACACTCCTATGTATGCTCACTAACTAGATTGGTTAAAAATCCTGAACTTTTGGGGTCAATGTCACTTGGATGCAAATTATTGTTATTCCTTCTCACTAGCTTCGATTTTGTTGTGCCTTTGTGTACTTGACACTGCAGAAAAGAAAACCGAATAAAACCTCCTGTTCATTGCTGTTGAGTCCTTCAGACCTCCGTGAAAAACCTCACAAGAGAATCTCACTGATTTTTGAAATATCTATATAGCTAGGTTTGTTTTTGTTTGTGAATGGGTGATGGTGGCTGGGTAAACCTTTGCTACCGGAGATGAAAGAAGGAAAGAATATGGGTTTTGGTTTTGGCTTTTTGAAGGGGGAGTCCTGTGCAATCATTCCTTCAACTTCTTAATGAATGTCCTAGCGTGACCCCCTCCAGCTGAGGTGCTCAGTGTTGCAGTTTTGGATGCAATCAATGCTGCTGTAAGCACTGGCCAAAAGAGGATTTGAAGTGATGCCCAGTGTTGCTACATTTTAAGCCGTCTTGTATTGGATAAGGATCCAAATTCAACTTTGTCTAGAACAGAGTGCGTGAAGGAATTGACTATTACATACTGAATTTGTCAGATGCCTTTAAGTAGGTACATAGACTCATAGAGTATTTTACAGAAAGAGGTCTGATACACTTATGCATAAGGTGCTTCAGAAGTGCTGTGTATTACTCTTTGCTCCAGGACTAGAAGATATCAATGGCTAATTAACCATGAGCCTCTCAACTATAGAATTAGGAGGTATGCAGCTTTTAGTACAGAGGGCATCTTCTAGAGAGAAATCCAGCTGTGGCTCTGTTAATGAATGGGCTAGCCACCTGTGACCTTTTGTTGCAAGTGACAAGTGATGCTTTTGAGTTCCTACTTAGAACCCAGCGAATTGACATATATGGCTCTTCAAGATACAGAGGGTATTAAAACCTTCACTTCCTGTAGCAGGGATTAGGAAATCATTGTCGCAGTGCAGAGGATGAGGCTGAAGCTGGCAGATACCGGAAAGGACCAGTTGGGGAAAAAGCAACCTGATCCTGATTCTGTTCGCAACTTGTTTGTATGAACGTCTGTAAAATGTGGCTTATGTTTTCATGTATTTTCATGCCATTCTTCTCAAGTCTTGCTCAGTGACATGTAGCACGAGTGTTGAATTCATTCTTCCTGGGGTAAATTTCCTTTGAAAAAATGTTTTATACTCCTTCATTGACAACTACAGGAAACAATCTATGAAATGTTAGAATGACTTGTATCTTGAATGATTTGGAAATCCCAGTTAAGTGTGGCCCAAGGAATGGAAAATAGATACCTGGATTGCAAGTTGTTGTGGCCACCGACTTATTGAAATATATTAAGTTTCTGTATTCAGAAGTTGTTTCTTCCAGATATTCCTACAACTTGTAAACCCCAAAGTCTCTTTCAGCTGGAATTTAAAGCAACCAGAAGTCATAAAACAGATTTCTGCTAGTGGAAAACTGCAGTATCTCTGTCCTCCATATGCCTTCTCAAGACTAATGTTAGTGCAAAATTGTAAATAGGCATTTTAGCACCTAAAGCAAGCTAGCCCCTCATACTTTTTCTGCCTCTACCTCTGTGTCTTTGTACCTGGGGTTGCTGCCTTGTTTGCCTCCTCCCTGGTTATGGCCCTACTCCAATAGCAGTGAACACTCTGCTTTCAGTTGATAGAGTAGCCAAATACTGTGCATGTGGGTGCCCCTTCTGTAATAATGAAAGAAAAGATGCAATACAAAGTATCTCTCTAGATTAGGACTAAACTCAGATTCTCTTGAGGTTGCTCTGTTACCCTGCACCCTGGATTAGTTACTCTGCAAGTGATGTTTTCTCCATAGTTCTTTTCTGTTTCTGAACAGAAACTTTTCCCCAGGAGTTATTTCTTAGTAAACTGTTTCCACCTTTCACTCCCTCTTCAATAGTATCTGAGGGATCAAATGAAGCTATGTGGCTAGATGTAGCACTGCCTCTGCTGGAGGTACGTAGTGCATTGCACAGATGGGATGAAGGGACCTCCAAGTGGCTATAGATGTAAAAATTATATTTTTTTGTTCTCAAGTAGCTAATGTTAAATGTACTATAAAAATCTTGGAGACTAGGATTCCAGTATATTAATAGTGTCCTGCTGGCAAAGACCAATCATCCATAACTTTTTGTTGATGGATATGGCTGTAGCAGTGTTTTTTCTACCACCATTTTTTTTAGGGGAAGCCAATTTTGTCACACAAAGTGACTGAAAAGGACCAATTCTCTGCTATGCCTTGGAAAACATGCACTCTGCTACTGCTTAGGGTGTTGGTTGAAAAGGACAAAATTGAGTTAATTTGAAGGGTGAGGAGAGTGAGTGTTCATGCAGAAAATATGCCTCAGGCTATGAAGAGTGCAGACCTGACTATTGTTACACCAGAAGGCTTTTGTAAGTCTTCAGCTATTTGTTGTGGGTGTCTTTTATCTGGGTAACATCTCGTTGTCTTTGGCATTGAATTTGAGCATCCAAATCTGAAATAATAGATTATGCTACCATAGTCCTTCAGAAAAGTCTAAGTAGAGCTGTCTGAAATTTTTCAAATAAACAAAAAACAACATCCAAAATCCTTTTCCCCCCAAAACTATAACTTTTTTCCCATGGGGGAAAAACATTTTTGTGCATTTTCCCATATTTGAAAACAAACAATCAAAAACCGGTTTTTGCACAATAAAATGTTTATTTTAGTTACATTTTGATAATCTTGATTATGTTGAAAAATGAGGGTTTTTTTAACCTTTGGAGTTTAAACAACTTCAACCTTCCCACCCCCCACAGATTTTCCTCTTCTAATAAGAGGCGAACAGAAAATTGATCTCAGTATCAGCTGTTGGATGCTCATAGAATTATAGAAATGTAGGGCTGGAAGGGACCTTAAGAAGCCATCAGTCTGGATCCAAGATAGAAGCAGATCTATGTGCTCAGGCAGGACCCAAGTAGAGCTAAACCATTAGTGAGAGATGTTTGTCTAACCTGTTCTTAGACAGTAGTGGGGATTCCACAACCTTTCTTGGAAATGTACTCCCTTGGAAATATCTGTTCTTAGATAACATAACTAGCTCTCACTTGCTTCAGGTCATAAACTTATTATCCTATCTTCAGTGTGCATGGAGAACAATTGATCACTCACTGTCTTCTTTATAATAGCCCTTTTTTTTTTCAGGTTCCCTGTCAATCTTCTTTTCTCAAGACTAAACATGTCCAGTTTTTTTAACCTTTGTTCATGGGTCAGACTTTTGAAATGGCTTTTAAAATTTTTGATGCTCTCTTCTATACTGTCTAGTTACCCACACCTTTCCACGACTGGTGAGACCATTCCCACTGAGGCCTCACCAGTGGCAAGCAGAGCAGGGCTACTGTCTCTTGTCTCTTTCATATAATATCCCTATTAATACACCCCTGAATGATATTAACCTTTTTCCACAACTATGGTTGACACACCTTCTGTTTGGGATCCACTAAACCCACCAGATCTTTCCCAGCAGAAGTGGGCTGTGCCCACAAAAGCTCATGGTACCATCTACATGTTTTGTTAGTCTATAAAGTGCTACCAGACCATTTGCTTGCTGTTTTTTTTTCTGTAACAGACTAACTCGGCTACCCCCTGAAGATCCTGAGCATATAGGCAGTAACTTGCTATTTTGTAGTTGAGCATTTGATTTATTTTTTTCCCCCTTCAGGAGTGAAGTGTTTTGACATTTAATAAAGACAAGTGCATCTTGCTGAATTGAGACCAATTTTCCAATTTGTAAGTCATTTTGGAGGATAGGATTAGAATTCAAAATGTTTGCAAGCCCTGCCAGCTTGGTGCCATCTGTACATTTTATAAGTATACCCCTTCTACTCCATTATCCAAATCATTCAATAAAAATATTAAATAGTACCAAACCCAGGACTGAGTCCTGCAGAATACTACTAGATGTGACCTCTGTTTGACAGCAAGCCATTGATAATTACTTCTTAACTAGGTCTTTCAACCAGTTATGCACCCTCCTTAAAGTAATTGTATCTAGATCACTTTCCCCTCATTTTCTTCTAGGAATGTCATGCTGAAAATTTTGAAAAGGAGTCACATGCTAAAATGATTTAGGAGCTCAACTATTTAGACTCTTAGCTTTTTAAAATCTTAGAGCTAGCGCTGAAAACAAACACTTTGGAAAAATTGAAAATAATTTAATCTGTACAATTATTGTGAATCTGTCATTTTTTAAAATTTGTTTGATTAATTATTTGACTGCTGGTCTTTGACTTGGTATCATGACTTTGAGAGAGATGTATTATTAGTCCTGTAATTCGTAGATCTAAACAAACCCCTCTTAGATGGGGTTGTGGTGCTTACACAGTAGCTTTCCCTGATGCTATGCTGTGCCTCTATGGGAAATTGTAGCTTGAGATACTTATTTTTATTTATAGCTTGCCAATTTGGCTAGATTTTATTCTTTTATTAGAGGTTTAACTTCAATCTTGATATAGTTTCCATATGTATCAATGTCAAAATCCATCTTTGACATTTGAGATTCAGGAAATAAAGGCTTGATCTTCATGTGTCACTTGTGTGGTTGAAGGAAATCAATCCTTGAGTAATTTGTTTAATATTGTTGAGATGCGTGCATCTTTGTCAATAGCAAGGAGTCACTCAAATGATATATATTTTAGTTCTTGACACCTAATAACTGTTAAATAAAATAGCTGTTAAAGATGGTAGGTTCAGTCATGTTGAGGTTTTTCTTCAGTGAACTTAGGTAGCAATTCTAAAAACTCTACTTCAAGTTGAATTCAATGTAATAAATACTAAGCTATGTATTATGTTTGCATGTTCTATTTTTTCTTGTAATAATATGAGTCTGGATCCAAGATAATGAAGGTAAGGTTTTAGCCTCCTATTCTAAATTTCTCGTCTGCATCTCTTAAAGAAATGAACCTTTTAAAATGCACCGTAGTCTTTCCATTACTGTGGTCATTCAGTTACAAAATAAAATTGCACAGACAAGTTTATTTTGAAATGACTTTATTTTTTGACAAGCTCTTGCTTCCTAATCTGTTCCAGGAGAGAACTTTGACCAGAGCCCCTTAAGAAGAACTTTCAAGTCCAAAGTTTTGGCACACTATCCTCAGAATATAGAATGGAACCCCTTTGATCAAGATGCTGTAAACATGGTATGTATGCTGGCTCTTCCTTCACATATCTTTGTTTCTTAATGGCTATATTTACTCTGAAATAGCCGTCTCATTTATTAAAACAGCAGTGATGATAATGGAGAATAGGAAGGGTCAGAGAGTCATAATGTTTAGAAACCAAAACCTACTGAGGAAAATCAGAACCTGTCAGAGTTTGTGCACCTTGAGTGTATGTAGAACAATTGTGACCAAGAAAGAATTTGAGAAATAACTTGCTAAGGATGCAAAAATAAAAAAAAGTCAGTTTTAAGTACATCAGAAGCCTACCAAACAGGCAGTGGGGCCAGTAGATGACAGAAGTGCTAAAGAGCACTCAAGGATGTCAAGGCCATGGAAGAGAAGCTAAATGAGTGTTGGGGTTTTTTGCATTGGTGTTCACTGCAGAGCATGTGGGGTAGATGCCCAGATAGCTCAGATTCATTACCAGCATCGTTAATTACCAACCTGGCTGGGGGTATGACCGAGATCTATAAAATCATGAAAGGTATGCAAAAAGTGAGTAGGAAAGTGTTTGCAATTTCATATACTACAAAAACAAGGGCTCACCTGGTGAAATTAACAGGCAGGGGCTATGTCTACAGTAAGGGTTTTTGCACAAAAACAGTTATTTTTGCACAAAAAAACCTGCAGAGCATCCACACTTCAAGTGCATTTTTGTGCAAGAAAATTTACAGTACAACAGCAGAAGAGGGCTTTTTGCAGTGTAGGTATACTTCTTTCTATGAGGAATAAGTCCTTTTTGCACAAGACTTCTTGTGCAAAAAAAGGTGTGTATATAGGCTCAACAGGGGTTTCTTGCGCAAAAAGAGCCTATCACAAAAAGCACAGGTGATCTGATGGACATTCTGTGAATGGCCATCAGAACTTCCTTGCGCAAGAGTGTCCATGCAGTGTGGACACTCTCTTGCGCAAAAGCGCATCACTTTTGAGGTGTGGACGTGCTTTTGTGCACAAAGTTTTTGCAAAAGATCTCTTTCGCAAAAAGCTTCTTGCACAAAAACCCTGCAGGGTAGACAAAGCCAAGAGGTTTAATAAAAACAGTTGCTTTTTCTTTCAAAGTACAATTACCTTGTAGAACTCCTTCCCATGGGATATTGTGGTGCCATATGTATAAATGGGCTTAAAAAAAACTTGGATAGATTAATGGAAGATGGGTCCATCAATGACTGTTGGCAAAGATGGTCAGGGATGTACCTTCATGCTCAGGGAGACCTTAAATCTCTGCTAGAAGCTGGGAGAGGAAAGACAAGTGAGTCATTTCAATTGCCCTGCTCTGCTCACTGCCCTTGAAACTCTGGTATCAGCCACTGTCAGAAGACCGGATATTGAGCTAGATGGGCCATTGGTTTTGGGCCCATATGGCTGTTAGGGTCTTGTTGCTCTACAATGGTTTAATCCTTTTGTTGGTACTGGATGGGCTTCAGTATACATGCTAATAGAAGTGCTATGGAAGAAGGAGATCTCAAATATCTATTGAAAATTTCTGTAAAAAAGAGAGTGAAATGGAGTTTGGGAGAGATACCAATTTTAAACTAGTATTCCTGACTGTTAGTATGTGATGAAACTAGTCTGCCATACTGTGTCGTGAGCTGTCAGAAGGAAATTTTGTTGCTTATTATCAAGGGGAAAAAGTCTAAGAGAAATGATCTAACATGGTAAAAATAACTGTCTTTCCATATGGATTACCTGCAAATATTACTTTTTTTTTTAAAAAAGGTAAAGAGAAAATGCTTAATAAAGGAGGAGTAATAAGGGTGTGTGTCAGCCAAGTGAAGGAGCAGAATCCTTCCTAAAAGGCTGCAATATTGCAGTGTTGTAGTCAATAGAATGTGAGAATTTTTAATGGCACCTTGTCACAGGGTACACTACTCACTGGCAGACTGGTGCCTCCTCTAATGATACCATGGTGAGTATATACAGACAGCGATGAGACTAACGATGCTACATTAGTCGTCGTGCACGCTGTCTGGATTTCAGTATCTGTTAAATCCCTAAGTGCAAGAGTTATAGTACATCTCTGTAATATCTTGCATGTGCATTAGATTGAAGGAATCAAGACAGTTAGTATAGCGATACTAAGCAACTGTGTAAGTCGCTTCTGCGAGCCCATTTAGAGGAGAGGCTGTTAATGTTTATCTCTGAGAGACTAAAATATGCAAGAGGCAATAAAAACTGTTGTCAGAATACCATGGATATTGATGAGAAAACTGTGATGATCTCCTTCTATGAGCATAGTTAAAACAAAATAATTATACAAAACCAAGATCTTCTGGGAAAAAAGTCATTTCAGACCACATTTCTCTCATGTTCTGACACAATCAGCAGTATTCAAAAAAAAAAGTAGTAATGCTTTCACCTTACTCCTTAGAGTTTTTCAAAGTGACTTTTGGATCAAAATAAAGTAATATTTTCCTCCTTATCACTTGCCCCAATTATTGGCCGCCTTGATTTCTCCTTTGATTAGTCATCCTTTGCCTCTGTGTCCTTTTATTTAAGCTTCACAAGGCAGTTTCCTTAGAGAAGAAAATGCCACAAGCCTTTCAAAGATAATCTGCAAGAGTAGTCTGTTATTGGTGGGCGCTTAAAGAATTAGAAATGTCTTATGAAAAACATTTAGAAAAAATCAAAGCACAAAACTAAACACTCCATAACTACATAATTCTGCCTTTAGATCGTTTGCTTTCCCATATTGAACAATAACAATATTTATCTTGTTGGTTTTCCCCCATATTCACTGTTGTGTGCGTGCGTCTTTAGGTGGGGATAATCTTTCTCAGTATCCAGTATTGATATTAGTCTGGTTGGTTTCAGGCTGAAGTTCTAGGTACAGAAGACAATGAAAACTTCAATACCTTGCTGAATTGGGCCCCCAAATAGTATTTCTATTTAAGTACATTCATAATCAACTGATGTTAGTAGGCCTCCTGGCATGTTTAAAACTACATACGTGCTAAACTACCTTGCTTAAGTGGGGCCTTAATGCAAGTACACTTGAACCTCCATACTCTAGGTGTCCCTAATCTGGGAACACCTGTGATACGGAGGAGGAAGCAACTCCATGCTGGTGTTCTTCCCCTCCCTCTAGCTAGGGGGTAGGCAACGCATTATGAGCTTTCCATATGGCTTTTCCCTCCTGCTCTCAACAGTGGTGGTGGTGGTGGGAGGAGCGGTGTCTGGGAGCAGCGGGAAACCTCATATGTCCCGGGGAGCAAAGCACCAATTAAGTGTCCCACCTTCCCCTCATGCCCAGTGCCCTTCCGGGCCCAGCACAAATCTTTAATCCGGCATGTTTCCTGTGAGTTGCTGGATTTAAGAAGTTCCAGTGTATCCCTAATAAGAAAAAGAAAAACAGAATGCAAGGCAAAATCACTCCTAAATTATTTCAATCATAATAGGTATATTAAAAATGCTTACACAGATGGTAGACTTGTTTGAACACCAAGAACACATCCATTACTGTTTAATTCTAACATTTTTGTACAGAGCTTCAATGAAGATGACATTCATCTCCAAGTTGTGCTGCCATGTACAGTCTGTTTACGTGTCCTTAGCAAATATTGAAACAAAATACTTTTATTGAATGTGCTTATAAACGTAAATTGACGTACTTATGTGGTATGGTGGTGCATGCACACCTTGTCCTGAGACAAGGTTCACAGGGGTGTATAGACATTGTTGTTACTGCCAATGAAGAAAAAGCAGATCCATATTTCTTGGGAAAAATTCTACAAATTGCAGATGCTGACCTCTGACTTTCTAATGTGGGGATGGGCAATAACATGGTGGCAGTTTGCCAGAGTTAGCTCTTGGTGGGCCACCGCCACTATATTTACATGAATGATCACAGGTACTGACCAGTCAACCACACCCTTATGTGAAACTAGAAATACACAATTAAGCAACTGAGATTGGGGGGGAAAAAACCCACCCAAACAGTACTATACAGTATTTTGCACTGCAAAACCAACCCGGCAGCACCCCAGCTGCTCTGTTCCAGGTGTCCCCAAGAGCAACTGGGGTGCTGCCGGGTTGGTCTTGCAGCACCAAGGGGCGGTGCTTCCGGACCAACCCAGCAGCACCCTAGCTGCTCTGCCACAGGCGTCCGGATTCAGCTGCTGCTGAAACTGACCAGCAGCAGCTGAATCGGGGATGCCTGGGGCAGAGCCGGACTATCGGAAGGAGTGGCATCCCGCCCCCGCCCCCCCCAAACACACACACACAGCACCCTAGACCCTTCATAGCCCTCCCCTTCCGATAGTCCGGCATATCTGATAATCTGGCACCCCTTGGGTCCTAAAGGTGCCGGATTATCGGAAGTTTACTGTAAAACTATGTCCACTGTCTCTAGCGCAGAAGCCAAGTTTTCAGAATATAACAGTATCAGGTAGAATAGCATCAGGTGAAAGTTACAAGATATGTATATTATGGAGACTAATTTCAATAATTAAGACCTGAAACTAAGGATTTTACTCCCCCTTCAACAGAGAATTTGAATGCAACTGTAACAGGGCTACTATTAACACCTCACTAACAAAACTACAAACCTTTTGAGCTAATGTATCGCTGCTGTTCAAAAGCTGCTGGAGCTGCAATTTCATGGTTTGTCAGGAATACCCATCAATTGAATTAAATCCTTTTATTGTCTGCAGGCCATTTATTACCCCATGCATTAACTTTTACAGCAACATATAAAAACTGGCTTGGGTGAGGCATGGGATTGCTAACTGGATGTGATATCTGGTTTCTGTACCATTGATCTGATCCTGCTCAGGTCAGTAGCAGCTATAACTTGTTGCCATCTGACTGGTCAGCGGTCATTCCATGTATGCTGGTGTTGATTAGGAATCAATGTATCCACACTTACAAAAGTATCCTTGGTGACTTCTACACAATTTTGAATTTTGTTTTGACAGCATATGACTTTTCCCCCTACTTCCATTGTACACATAAGCAAAATAAAAGTGGTATCTCATTGAAATTTTATCTGATGCTTAAATACATGTGTAGAGGCTGTTAATTATTAAGAATAATGAGGTGAAGTGGTGCTGCTGACTTGGTAAAATGAAAACAAAATCTGAAAGGATCTTTCTTTTAAGCAACATTTTTTGGATATGAAGCTTAGATTGTCAAGAGTATCCTCGTATTTTAAGGGTATATCTTTTAATGTAAACTGTTAATAAGCTAGACAAATTAGCATGTATATAATTTTATTTTGTTAATTGCATGATATGCTCATGGAAACCAAAAATACAAACTCTTAAATTATTTCAGATTAGATACTAATACAGTTATTTTATCTTTTTCTTACATAGCTGTGTATGCCTAAAGGGCTATCTTTCAGGACACAGACTGACAATAGAGACCCGCAGTTCCATTCATTTATAATTACCAGGGAAGATGGTTCTCGTACTTACGGATTTGTGCTCACATTCTATGAGGAGGTCACAAGCAAGCAAATTTGCACAGCCATGCAAACGCTTTACCAAATGCACAATGCAGAGCAATACAGCAGTGTCTATGCCTCGTCTTCTTGCAGCATGGACTCCCTGGCAAGCAGCATTGATGAAGGAGATGCCACTTCCCTGGCTAAGCTCCAGCAGTACAACTCGTATGACATAAGCAGAGACACATTATACGTGTCCAAATGTATATGTCTCATCGCTCCTCTGCCCTTCATGCAGGCATCCAAGAAGTTCCTTATCCAGCTGTACAAGGCAGTTACCTCTCAGCAACCCCCACCGTTACCTCTGGAGAGCTATATCCATAACATTCTTTATGAAGTACCCCTCCCACCTCCAGGGCGGTCCCTAAAGTTCTATGGGGTGTATGAGCCTATCGTTTGCCAGAGACCTGGACCCAATGAACTTCCTCTATCTGATTACCCCCTTCGAGAGGCCTTTGAGCTGCTTGGACTGGAAAACCTTGTCCAGATTTTTACCTGTGTTCTCCTGGAGATGCAAATTCTTCTGTATTCACAAGGTAGGTTATCTTTCTGGATTTTCATCTACTGTAATCAGGCAGTACCTGAATATCTATATTCTGAGATGTCCTTGAACGATTAGTAGGGATATGAATGGCTAACCAGTAAGCATCACCTGAGCAACCCACTGCACTTTCTGCTGGAGCAGCCTCTCCGCCCGACCCCCATTTAAGCGGTTAACTGCTTAAACTCAATGTTAAACCGGTTAACTGATTTCATGGGATTTTACATCCCTAGCTATTAGATTTCCATGAATTAGTGGCACTCAATATAATACAAAAGAAATAAGGCTTTGCTAGTGAAAAGACTGTTTCCTCTACGCTTTTTAGGTGTCATTTTGTTTAATTTTGCATCATATTTATCACTCATGACAGCTAGTGATAGAATTGACTTACTTGTCATTTTTAAACTTCCCTTGATCAGCTTGCAAGACAGCACAAAACTAATCTTCCCTTTTGAAAGAGATCACAGCATTAGGTAATAGGTCTTTCACAAAACTCATGTTCTTTTTAATGTGACAAATTTTATTAAGGCATTGATGTTTTAACCTTTGAGGCCAAATATTGAAATTCAACTGGAGGTTATAAGTAGAAATGACATGTCCTTCTGCGCCTTCTGGAATTTTGAAGTAATTATTTTCATGAGGACATAGTTGATGGCTTTTGCTTCAGGCATCTTGGGACATTACTGAAAGGTTAGGTTAGATATGTTGACAAAGTTGTAGAAAAGGCATCTTGCACAGATCCTGTGTTGTTTTGTAATGTGTTACTAAGCTTTTGGAATGGGGGTTTGTCATGAGAGAATGGAATGTTCAATACTTTCTATTGACTATACAAGTGTTCTGACACAAGATTTGGAAATATCTAGTTGACAATGTGTAGGTTATGAAGCTTCACACTGGTCTTAGCATGGAAACTTCCATAGGAGCATTTCTTCTATGTTGCAGGAGATCCCAGACTTTACAAAGGTATTTAGGTGCCTATGATGCAGACACATAATGTAATTGACTTTGAATAGGAACCAGGTCTGCATTTGAATGACTCTGTAAATTGTACAATGTACTGGTTCTGGCCCTAAATTTAAAATACATAGTTGGGAGAGAACAGAAGTTGGAATTGATTCTCAAAAGAGGGTGACTAAAGTTGGGTGTCTAAGTAGGTGGTATATTTTATAATGATGCTGAATATCCAGAATTGCCACTAAAATCAATGAGAACTCTAGGTGATCACAGCGCAGTTTTCTGAGGTAGTGTTTTGGGGTGTTTTTGGAGGGAGGGGCACAAGAGGCTGCCTCAGTATTGAATTCAGAGCTGAACTTCACACACCAAGTTTGAGAGAGATGAAATTCAAAGAATTGAATTGTTCTGATAGATAAAATAGCATGTCCAGCTTACTGCTAATCAGTCAGGTGCAAATTTCTTCCCATCCCTGCCGCAGCAGACTCCTATTAGCTAGGGTTACCAGGTGTCTGGATTTGACCAGAATGTCTGGTCAAAAAGGGACCCCGGTGGCTCCAGTCAGCACTGCAGAACAGGATGTTAAAAGTCCAGTTGGCAGCACAGGTGGGCTAAGGCAGGATCTTGGCCTACCATGCTTCGTGCAGCTCCCATAAACAGTGACATGTCCTGGCCTCTGGCTCCTATGTATAGGGGTAGCCAGGGAGTTCTGCGTGCTGCCCTCGTCCTACATTCTTGCTCTGCAGCTCCCATTGGCTGGGAATCGCAGCCAGTGGGAGCTACCAGGGCAGCATCTGTGAATGGGGCAGCATGCAGAGCCACCTGGCCATGCCTCATCATAGGCGCTGGAATGAAGACATCCCGCTGCTTCTGGGAAATGCTCAAGGTAAATGCACCCCTGAGCTCTTCCCTCCACCCCAACTCCCTGCTCCAGCCCTCAGCTGCCCCCCACTCTCCAAACCCCTTGGCGTGAGCCTAGAGCACCTTTCTGCACCCCAAATCTCTCACTCCCAGCCCCAACTGAGAGATTTAAAATAATTGGTTTGTGTACCTTTATTGTTTGAACATATAAAATGTGCTTGTCACATTTGTAAGCTGTTCTCTACAATCTTGAGGACTAGAAACATTGATATTTTTTTTTTAAATCAAAGCTCAGCTTTATACATATTCACATGCCTTCATGAGCTGGGGCTTTAAGAAGCATGCCAAATAGCACCAGGCTTGGAAAAAAAGTAAGTTGGCAATACAGTTCTTCTAGCTATTGAATTAAGGACATGGTGTAAAATATAGAGCTAGCACATTTTATAATACAAGACTTTAGACAAAACTACTCTTATTTGAAACAGACATTGCTATAGATTCTCTCTAGTTTTGAGACATATCTGATTTTATTAGATTTTTATTTTTGCTTTCCATTGTGACTATGGAGAGGCGATGATATTGTGAATATGTGGGCTTCCAACTATTTCCAAGTAAATAACATTCTGTGGTAGCTGCTATAATTTCCCAAGGATCAGTAACAAAATGCCACTGATGTGAAATCTCTGCTGGAGAGAGATGAATTAAATTGTGGGCGCTGCAGAAACCTAAGCAATCCATTTTGTATGTTTGCCTTCCAAGGGATTTAAACATGAGAACGTGGGGACAAAACAAAGATTAACTTTTAGCTCAGGCTGTTTCTCCTTACTGTAATTTTGAGTGTTTCCCAAGTTGTTTTTAGGGGGAGAGGGGGAGAGAGAAGGAGATTTTTGGGTCTTAATATATTGTCTCTGTGGTCTAGCATACATTAATCTTTGCACATGAACAAGTAACTTACATGAAAATTAGTCCAGCTAGACTATAGATTGTAGCACAATCAAAGAAAATACTGTTTTTTCCTTTTAAAACAAATTAAGACATTTCACTAATATCAGTGAAACTTGCTGGATAAAACAAATTTTTCCTCTAGCACAAATCTGTACAAAATATTATCTTTGTACATTCATTGACCACGTACAGTCCAGGGCCAGTGGGAAGTTCCACTGACTCCTGGCTGCACGCAGCGTGCCTGCTTTGAAATGCAGGAGAGTCCCCAGTGGGGGCTCTTGTGCATTTCAAAGCCATGAAGCCCAGGGTCAGTGGGGGATTATTAGTCCCCCGCTGACTCTGGGCTCCAGCGGTGCTGCCACTTGGAAGTACCTCTTTCACTCCCTTTTGCGGCTTTTATATTATAGAGGCAGCAAAATGGGGAGGATATTAACTAGTCAAAATACTATCCGATAAGCAAATGGTTATCAATTAGCCTTTTACATCCTTAGTCCTTAACTTCAGGAGCTTACCATCATAAGGTTGTATGTGTTGTACCTATCAATGTTTCCAGTTTGTCAACCTAACAGAGCCCCTAGAGATGTCAGGGCTCCGCGGAGCACAGTTTGAGAAACACTGTATTAGAAGTGATCTGCTTCAGTGATTCCCACCTTTTTTTTTTTTTTTTTTTTTTT
>CM057845.1:96751328-96772446 GCA_030068395.1 Apalone spinifera
GGGAAAATGTAAATCCCCGCTTCATTTGCAATTGCGATTGGCCTCCTTTGCATGACTATTCCGGCAAAGAGGGCCAGTCTAGACACAGCCATGGGTTCTTGCGTTGTATTTTTGTTCTTGTTGGTTGGTTCATTTAAATATCCAGTTGGAAAATACAAACTATAGTCTGGGGTTACTTTCTTGAAGTTGAGAGAAAAATTGGAGCCAATTTCCCATTTTCAGAATGTTGTTTTTTTTTTTTCTTTCTTCCCTCCCTTCCCCCCCTCCCCTTTTTCTTTCAGGCTAACTTGTGCTTTGTGGATATTGATAATCATTTCATCGAGCTTCCAGAAGAACTCCCCCAGTTCCCGAACAAACTGGAGTTTATTCAGGAAATCTCCGAGGTTCTCCTTCAGTTTGGAATCCCTCCGGAGGGTAACCTACACTGTAGCGAGAGTGCCACCAAACTCAAGAATCTTGTCCTTAATGACTTGGTTAATGACAAGAAGAATGGAAATATACCCAGCAACACAATCCACATGTATGAATTGCTGAAAGGCAATGAAACAATCGCCCGGCTGCATGCTCTAGCAAAGAGGACAGGAGTGACGGTAGACAAAATGACCATCACAGCTCCTATGGCAGAGAAGGAAAGGAACGTAAAACTACAGTGTGAAGAAGAGGAGCTGAGGGATTATAAACTAAATGTGCAGCTTCGTGAAGTCTTTGCCAACCGCTTCACTCAGATGTTTGCAGATTATGAGGCCTTCGTCATTCAAGCTGCACAAGATATGGAGTCATGGCTGACAAACAGGGAACAGATGCAAAACTTTGACAAAGTAAAAACAACCAGAAGCATTATGATTTAGTTGACTGCTATTGGGTGAAATGGCTAAATTTTATTTATTTCTTCATTACTCTCCCACTCCCCTGGGTATTTTGATGTATAAGGCCAGAACCTCAGTAGGTGTAAATCAGAATAATTTCATTGAAGTCTGTGCAGCTATCCACTGAGTCTGGCCTGCAGATGCAAATATAAGGCCAGGTCTACACTAGGGAGCAATGTCTGTCTAAGGTATATAGCTCCAGCTGTGTGAATACGTAGCAGGCATCAGTGTACCTTGGGTCGAGTTACTGCAGTGTATTCCACTGGGGGATGGGCAGGCCGATGGGAAAACTCTCCAGTTGACTTGCCTTACTCTTCTCTCTGGTGGAGTACTGGAGTGGATGGGCACATGATCAGCAGTTGTCGATTCAGTGGGTCTTTATTAGACCCATTAAATTGACCCTGGGAAATCTGTCCTCGCAGTATTGATTGCCTGGTAAGTGTAGAAAAAGCCTAATTCTAGTCAATGGTTAAGCAGATGATGGAGCATTCTCTGTGACTTTGTTCAAAAGTGTAGTGATGTATAAAGCTCTGCATGGATACAAAATTGGTATCTGTATCTGCGAAAATGAGCCACAGATACCTGTAGATATCTACAGTTTTTCGGGGCTCTGGTGATATAAAAGCACTCTTACTTTGTGGGTACGTCTACACTTCCAGCCTAATTCGATCTAGGGCTGCAAATGTAGGCATTCGGAATTGCAAATCAATCCCAGGATTTAAATATCCTGCGCTTGATTTGCATGTTCCTGGCTGAGCGCCTTTTTAATTTACAAGCCCGGACTAACTGCCCACGTCTACATGAGGCAGGGGAACAGGCGTTCTAAATAAAGCCCTATTTCGAACTACTTGTTCAACCTCATTGCAGGAGGAATAACAGGTTGTTTGAAATAGGGCTTTATTTCAAACATCCGTTTCCCTGCCATGTGTAGACGCGGGCAGTTAGTCTGGACTTGTAAATTTCAAAAAATGGCACCCGGCCGGGAACATGCAAATCAAGCACGGGATATTTAAATCGTGGGCTTGATTTGCAATTCCGAATGCCTACATTTGCAGCTCTAGTTCGAATTAGGCTGCAAGTGTAGACATACCCAGAGGGAATTGGTGCATTCATAGGACTTGAAAAATAAATCCATTCATAGGGCCTTTTTTTAAGTAATACTTCTATTTTCCATCTATACTTCCTTTTTTCTTACAAGGCTTTGCAGTGAAACCTACATGTTTTCCCTCTAAAATATCAAACTATGGACAGAGATGTGATGTCCAAAACCTAACATTGTTCATTTAGCATTGTGAAAAGTAGGGTATGATATGATTTGTCAGGGAGTGGATAAAAATAATCTGAATTACTAGCAAAAGAAACAGAGTGGGCACACAACTTTATTTCAGTGTGGCTTTTTAAAATAAACAATAATGTTTCTATCGCATCAGCTTTGGGGTTTTTTAATATCCAGATTCTATGCTGCGTGTGACAATAGAAAGATTAACATCAAAGCAAAAAACTAAGATTATTTTATGTCAGGTTTCACTCTCACTCACACACAAATGCAGGCTTTAATAAGTTCTTTAGCTTATGAGCATTTGTCATGACGGTAGTAGTGTTCCACTCCCCCCCGCTCACAAAAAAGTGCTTGATTTACTGGGCTAATTTCTCTAGCATTTCTATAGATGCTATCCATTTCTGTGGTTTGAGAGTTTGAGATTTTCATACCCAAGTAAAGGTTTTTAGCTGCATGCCTCAGTTTTAACAGAAGCTGCATAGATCATTTCCCTCATTTTAAAAATCTCAGTCTAGATGTCTCTCTCTGTACAAACTGAGATTGCCTAACTGCCTTCAGGAGCATTATCTAACCTTTACCCATGTATCAAACAGTTGTTTCCTTGACTCTAGTAGGTTCAGGTAGTAAGCAGATGCTAATTAGCCTTGTAAACACAATTGTTTGCTGACAAGGAGACAAAGGCTATGTGAGGTTCCCAAACTGTGTGCACTTGACAGTAGTCCGTAGGGAGAGGAGATGTTATGTGATGCTGACTCTTCCTGTTTCCAGCTGCTAAATTGCATTGGAAGATGCTAAGCAATACACTAAATACTTCTCTATACCGTAAACTGGTGTAGCTATGAGAGAGATATCAGAGGTCATCCTGTGAGTACGTCTTGGGAGCCCTTGGATGCATGAACTAGTAGGTCTTTTTTGTCTGCGCTATAGCACAGGATGGGTTTGTTTAATCAAAGTACAGAGTAAGGATACAGCACTAATTAACTCTCTTATTGCAGGCTTCTTTTCTGTCGGACCAGCCTGAGCCTTACCTGCCATTCCTCTCACACTTCATTGAAACCCAGATGTTTGCAACCTTCATAGATAATAAGATTATGTCCCAGTGGGAAGAGAAGGACCCTTTTCTGCGGGTGTTTGACTCCAGAATTGAGAAAATTAGACTGTATAACGTAAGGGCTCCTGCACTGCGGACATCTATATACCAGAAATGCAGCACTTTAAAAGAAGCAGGTATGTCCAGAGTTGTCGATGCTCAACTACAAAAATAAAATTCAAGGGTACAGTGGAGATGATGACCTTAAATAAATGTAATTCTCAGCCGTTTGAGAGGGAGATGAGCAGTTGGTTGTAGTGAAAGTACTTAAGCTTTAACATGAAAGGTGTAGAGAGAAAGGCCATGCTGACCATGTCCCCTCCCTTACTCTGTGAAATTATATTTTTGAATTTTAGAATGAGTTTCAGATTTTTGTGGACCCTGTATCTTTTCCCGATTTCTCACAGCTGTTGGTGTTGCTCAGATAAGCTGCTGACTTCAGGAACAGCACTAGGAAGAGAAGCTGAGTTCCTGGGCCTAGCTCTGTGGCAGTGCTCCTTTTCCATCTCCTCTCATAAGGAGCCAGCTTTGGATAGACTGGATCACAAATTCTGTTTTGTTAGGGAGATATTAATAGAAACAGTTATGAATAGAACCTTTGGTTGTGTTTTACTCGACGATGTGCAGTGCCCTGGAGGCGTTTTAAAAAAAAAATTGTGTTCACAGAATACATTTTTTTTTGTCAAAAGTCCTGCACAAGAAATTAGCTGTGGAGCAGCACCTGTTGTCTGGAATTCTTGCTAAAAAGTCAGCATACTCCTACCTTACAGAGGAGCAGTAAGCATGTCTTATTTCATTGAAAACTGTTCTAATTTGTAGGTCGACTATCTATTCAACGTCTTACTTCTGTTGATATTGTGGCACCGGAACCTCATGTTCTGTATCGTGAAAGGCAGCAAGTTGATAGTAACAGCAAGTCTCCTTCATGTTTGTTAGTCACACAAATTGTGAACCCAGCCACCCGTCACTTGTTTCTCTAACCATCTATTTCTGGAACCCTCAGAGCAGGCATTTAATTTTCCAGTCTTGTGCCCTTTGGTATTTTGTGTTATAAGCAATAGAAGGCCCTAAGGCCTGGTCTACACTACATGGAAAGGTCGAAGTAAGATGCACAACTCCAGCTATATAAATTACGTAGTTGGAGTCGACGTATCTTAAATCCCCATCCACACAGCTGGAGGTTGATGGGAGCAAACACTCCCAACAGCTTCCCTTACTCCTCTTGAGGGGTAGGAGTACTGGTGCTGACGGGCACCCTTTGAGTTCCATCTAGCACAGGGATTCCCAACCTATGGGTCGCCATTACATTTCAAAAGGGTCGCCAGGTGGCTCTTAAAGAGCCATTCACACAGTTTTTGAATTGCCCTGGGTCACCAAGTCTTCCTGAATTGTCAAAATGGGTCCCTATCTGGAAAAGGTTGGGAACTGCTGATCTAGCAAATCTATATTACACCTGCTAAATCAAACCCTGGAAGATCGACGATGGCAGCGTCAATCCTTCATGTAGTGTAGACATGACCTAAGACTAAGTGAAAATATATATATAAAAATCCCATAGTTTCTAATACAGAGGTTCTCAAACTTTATTTCCTGGGCCCCTGGGGAAAATAGTTCAGGTTGTGACATCCTTTCTAAGTCGGGCGAACTCTTAATATTGCCACCCTTACTTCTGTGCAACTGAGAGCAGTCTCTCTTCCTTCAGAGCTGGGTGGCCAAAGAGAGGGCTACTGTACCGATTGCTCCCCCGACCCTCCCTGGCAATATTTTTTTTGTGATTTCATGACCCTCCTAGAATTGCCTTGCAACGCGTTTTTCGGTCGGGATCCCTAATTTGAGTAATACTGTTCTTATACAAAATGCCAAAGATCAGCACCTTTTCCATCTAATCTCTTCAGTAGAATAAGAGTTGTGGGATGTGCTCTTCACAAAATGGTCTAGGTCACAGCTATAATTTTCTCCATTTTGCATATTTATTAATCTTTAGACTTGTTAAGGCTTAAAAAAATGCCATTTACTTTAGTGTGGAGCTGAATAATCAAATTAATGTTTGGCAAACACAAATTTCTCCCCTAAAGTTCACTGCTTGTTGTATCAGTTTAACTGGTGTGGAGTTTTTGGTCCCATTTTGCTGGAGACTTGGGATGAAATCCTGACCCCATTGAAGCCAATGGCGAAACATCGTCGCACTTCAATAGGGCCTGCATGTCACCCAGTGTTTTCTGGTGAGTCTTTGTCTCCCTGTCATAGCCCTAAGGGCTTGTATGTTTTTTCCCTTCTTTACACGCTGTACTCTTTGGGCCATCCCTTTAATCAGAGGGCGGGGAACATTTTTTTGGGGTGGGGGCCACTGTCCCACAGAAAAATCGGTCAAGGACTATACATAAGTGAGAAGCCCAAAAAAAAACACCTTTCACTGACATGGCCCTGACTGCAAAGGAGAAACAAACTCCCCACATTCCCCTCGCACACCAGAGCCTAATGGGGCCCAGGCTAAGTAGATTTTGTGTGCTCCACACCCACAGTAAGTGTAGGCTCCCCAATGCTGGGGGTGTGGGAGCCCTGAGCCTTTGGGACTGGATCCAGGCAAGCCCCCGGCCACATTTGGCCCCCGGGCCTTAAGTTTCCCACTCCTGCTTTTAATCTTGGTGGATTGAATAGAACTTTCTATGATCAGTGACAGTTTTTATTTAGATCCAGGAGAATGACTTAGTAATCAGAGGACACTTCCAAGACCATAGTATGGCCTCCCAGATACTGCCTGCCCAAGGAAATAGACTGAAAATACAAAATAGACTGGGCCTCTGGTATAATAACACAGAGCACTACTAGCCTTTAGATAACTGAGCTAGTCTTAGACTAAAAGGTTTTAGTGATAAAAGATGGTTAACTGACTCAAGTTAAGGGGCCATTCCTTTTCTCAACAACAAAAGTGACTTTTCCCTCAGCAATACATTTTTCTTTTACCAGTAGTTGGCACTAAATGCCTGCTTGTTTCATTTTTGTCAGCAGCAGTTTTCCTAGATTTAAAGAATTGCTGTAACGGCCCTGTCCACGTACTAATAACTAAAATGAAATAACGGCGCAAATATTTCCTCATTTTTCATAAATAATGCATTTGAGATGTTTTTTTTGATTAAGGATGTAACAGTGCAGTTGATTAACAGATTAAGCAATAAGCAAAAGTGTATAGGTTAATGCTATAGACTACACGCATC
Organism: Apalone spinifera; assembly: GCA_030068395.1. NCBI lineage: Eukaryota > Metazoa > Chordata > Testudines > Trionychidae > Apalone > Apalone spinifera. Next base: position 96,757,779 of record CM057845.1, read on the forward strand.
CCTCTCTTTCCCCTCTCCCTTCCTGTAATTTTTTTAGAAGGCTGGCCAACAGCCTGGTTCATTCCTGGCTTGCAACAGGTTCGGGACCTACCCGTGCTGTGGCTCTGCATTTAAAGTATATTAGGAGCTGGGAGGGCAGGCAGCCCTGCTCAGTCCTGGCTCACACTGGGTCTGGGAGCTCAGACCCGCCCTAAGCAGAACTGCTGCCACCTTCTTGAAGCAGCAGCACAGTGACAGGCAACCGGTCCATGAGGGGAGCTGGTTTTTAAACTGGCTCCCCTTGCGGAGCAGTTCCTACCTGGCACCCTGTGCTGCTGCCTCTGATGCACGGGCTGCTGGCCCCACCCTCAGGGACTATAGAATAGTCGACTGACTGATAAATTTCATGAGGTTACTCGACTATTCAATTAACCAATATTTAACATCCCTACTTCTGATATCACTGTGCTTCTGCTTTGCCCTCCCACAAAATGAAATGTCATCACTAGCTGTCAGTCTATGTACTAATAAACCGTATTCCTTGCTTTGTAGAATGGCCAATAGGTTGAATGACCTGCTCTGCATTTCCATTTTAGAACTCTGGCCACACGGTACTCTGGGTGTTGGTTTCCCCAGCTGGCATGACTAAGAAGTACTGCAGCAGGAGGGTTCTCATTGTGTACCTGTCATCACTCCACTACAGCAACACTTTACATTAGGGGTGTCAACATGTAGTTGACCACAGGATTAAGCAATAAGCCTGGTTTTATTGGTTAATCCTGTCAACTACACACATTCTCCTCCTCCTCCACCCTTGTTGCCTCTGGTTGAGGCAGCAAAGGGTTAGGGGAGGCAGTAGCTGGTGTCTTTGAGGAGCTGGCTTTTAAGCCAGCTCCAGCTCCCCATGAGCACCAGATCCTGTGGAGCTGCCTGCTTTCCCCACCCCTTCCCCCACACACACCTCCATGCTGTTGCCTCTGATACAGAGGTAGCAGCATGGACGGGGGGGGGGAGGGGAGAGCCGGTACACATGGGAAGCCAGCTTTCAAGACAGTTTCCCACGCATATTGACTCCCACAAAGCTGCCTGCCCTGCCCTCCCCCTCCCCTTGCTGCCTACCACAGAGGCAGCGGGGGTGGGAGGAGATGGGGACATGAGCCAGTCGGTGCTCAAGGGGAGCCAGCTTAAAAGCCAGCTCCCCATGAACACTGGCTCCGCCTGTCCCCCCATCAAAGGGAATGGTGTGGGGGAATGTGAGGGGGATGCCAACACAGCCTCTGTCCATAGGGAGCTTGGGTCCCCCCATAGACAGACTGCTATCATCCCAAGGGACTATGAAATCATGTAACTGCTAAAATTTGATGCGGTTCCACAATTTATTCAATTACACAGTATTTTTACATCCCTGCTTTCCATTGCGCAGTCCTACAGAGTCAGGTGAGAGAGATGGTCTTTTGTGTGTGTAAAAGGCGGAAAGGAAAATGCCTCTATTTTAGTGGTGGAGAGGGCACTCCTCAAGCTGCATGCAAGTCCCTCTTTACATGCTTTAGAAAGTTTATTGCTTGCTGTGACTAAAATGCTCTAACTCATTGTAGAACTTGCACAAAATCAGAGCATGGTTAAATTCCTGGCTGTGGCATATGCTATAGATTAGAGCACTAAAATAGTTATTCATGTATGCATGTCTTTTTGCAGCCCAATCCATTGAACAGCGGCTAATGAAGATTGATCACACTGCCATTCATCCACACTTACTTGATATGAAAATCGGTCAAGGCAAATATGAACAAGGGTTCTTCCCAAAGTTGCAATCAGATGTGCTGGCGACAGGACCTACCAATAACAAGTAAGCCCCCTTGTTACTTCCTGGACTTCTGAAGATGATTTACTAATCTGTGTGTGTGTGTGTGTGTGTGTGTGTGTGTGTGTGTGTGTGTGTGTGTGTGTGTGTTGGGGTGTTGTTTTTTTTTAATTGACCCACACTATAGAGAGAAGCCAGGAATTATGGGTATTTCCAATTCAGCAAAATGGAGGCAGCTTTCACCATTTGTATCTTACCTGAAGTGGCAACTTTTGAGTTCACAGTTGACTTTATGGTGTCTCTTTAATCTCTGTCTAATGCTAGTTTTTGAGATAGTGGTCATTTTTTGTTTGTTTGTCATATCCTATATTTACTATGTCCATCTCTCACTTGGTATTATGTTTGGCTTTGTCCCTGATTTCATAGAAAAGTAAAATGCCACTTCCACCATCAGTCAGAACTAAGAATTTCAAGTCCTGGTATCTTACGCATTTTTAAGGAAAACAAAGTCATGAGACAAAATCAGTGTTCAGCCAAATTAAAGACATTAAGGAATTTACAGGAGAAATCCTAATAATGGTATTGATCCATTGGTAGATGGAAATGATAGAATTGTTAGTTTATAATTCAGAACATGTAGAAATGTTCAATAAATGTTTGTTTTTGTATTTGGGGTGTTGCCTGTAGTCAGCCGGACATGATCCCCAGCCCCCATTGGAGTCTAGCTGGCTGGACACGCTCCCCTGTTTTCCCCCCTGCCATTGATCCTGGCTCTCTTAGCTACAATTGGTTAGGGGTCAAGTGATACAATTTGTTAGGCTTTTTGGTATGTCATCTTGTTATGTTAACTCATGCCATTTATGTTAGGTTTTTTGTTACATCAAGGCCAGACTTCGCCTAGAAACGATATTGCTTAATGTGTGCTTATGAATGTGTATATTACATATGGAATGCATGTGGAAGTGTGAATGAGAAATATCCAATCGTAAGGCAGTCTAGGATCTGTAACAGTAAGGCAAGTAAGGATCCTGCAAAATAGATAAATTTAACTGATGAGCAGCTGGGAAAAAAATCTCTTCTCCGAAGGGATGTACTGGCATGTGAAACCTGGGATGGAACCAGAGGCAGTAGCCCTCCCATGGATCCGAAGGGATGTCAGGGAGTGTTGTGGCCTTGTGGTCAATCTCGGGGAAGCTGACGCCTGACCAACTGCAGCTGCCTGTGAAATCATAAATCTACACCGCATCTGTAGCCTGCCTCCCAACTGTACGCGTGAATGTGACATGTCTGTTGTGAGTACTCTTAAGAATCCATACTCATAAATTAGCTCCGCTGCTGCTTGAGTTCACCCTTTGTCTGGGTTATTTCTTGGCTGAGTCCAAGGACTGGTAACATTGCCTGATATAAGATTGCTTGTGAATTTCCAGTTACCACCTTTAGGGTTGACAGGTCCTCTGCCCCAGGATCAGGCCCAGTATTCAGTTTATTCTCTGGTTGGGAACCCTGATGTGCACAGATGCAACACTCACACGGTAGAAACTCATATTAATACATTTAGCACAGTCACAAACACCCCAATTTCATAAGATAAATAGGGATTGTACAGTCTATTTCCATGCTATGTACTCTCACCATTGAACAACCTGATGTGCTAGCCATCATTTTCCTCATCACCTGCACCTTCCCTGTCATCACCAGAGGCCATCATTCTGGCTCCTCCCAAGGTCTACATCACCTTCTCCTACTATCATCTGGTTGGGATGCCACTTCTATCATCTGTTACGCTGACTGTATGTTTGCAAATTCAGTAGGGAATGCTTCTTTCTCCTTATTTGTATTTTCTCACCTTACTAATGGTGAAATGTATTTTTCTAATAAGTCAGTATATTATTGATCTCAACTTACTATAATATGTGTCAATTTGTTACCATGGGCCTTTTGTGGTTGTCTGTCACACTTATTATTTATCTCCTGCCCAGTTATTTGGTCTGGTCTCAACCAGTTATTTCAGGTTTTTCTAAGTAATAATGTATCTGCTAAATTTGAGGTTATTCTTGGAAGCCCCTCTACCAGGGGTGGGCAAAAGGGCCAACGTGGGCTGCATTGGGCTGGCCAAGTAAGTTGGTCTGACCCATGGAGGCTCTGCTGCTCCTCCCACCCCCAGGCCAATCAAGGTCTTTTCCCGCCCTCCAAGGAGTGTGCAGTGCTTAGAAGCACCGTGTGCTCCTGGCAGGGTGGGAGGAGACTTCATATACTCCCCTGCCCTCAAGGCCTGATTGGCCAGGGGCAGGGACACATGCGAAGTCTCCTCCTGCCCTGCCAGGGGTGCAGTGCCTCTAAGCACTACATTCTCCTTGCAGGATAGGGGCAGGGTGGGAGGAGACTCTGCACCCTCCCCAGGCTAATCACCCCCGCCCTCAAGCTCTGTCATGTGAAGTCTCCTCCCGTGTGCAAAGGGCTCAGCACTTAAAGTCAACCACCAGCTGCTGGTCAGCTGGCACTTGACTCTAAGTAGGGTGCTCCCTTGCAGGGTGGAGTCAGGAAGCAAGAGACTTCACGGGCTCCCCCTCCCCAGGTGGTTCTCTCTGGGAGGGGCAAAGACATTGCATGCTCCCCCACCCCCAGACCAGTCAGGATGTGTGGATGGGGAAGCATGGAAGTGTCCTGGTCCGTTCCTTCTGCCTGAGGTCCTGCCCCTGCTGGGGCAGCCCAGGACTACTTCAAAAATTTCTGAAGTGGCCCCTGCCCTAGACCATGGAAATTCACTTTATATTACCACAGTGGTCACCAACTAGTAGCTTGGGATCTGCTGGGTAGATCTTGGAAACTGACAGGGGATCCTGACTGTTTCGGCCGGGAGGCTGTCAAGTGCCAGCACTTCATCTGCCCCTCTCAGCACTGCCATATTGCTCCTGCCCTCTGTTTTGGAGGTGCCACACCAGCCCCAGGAGCCTCCTGCTTGCTGTACAAAGCACAGAAAGAAGAGGAAGGGGGATGCTAATGTCAGGATCCCCCTCCCTCCACCCTGTACCCCATCTCCATAGAGCAAAGGGGGGCAGGAATGAAGAGTTTGCTGGCTGCTTTTGGGAGTGGTGCAGGGCCAGGATAGGGGTGAGCCTGCCTTAGTTCCCTGTACCACCACTACCCAAAATCCACCTGTGATAAGAGGTGCCCAGCTGGAGCCTGCATTCCAGGTGCCCAGCTGGAGCCTGCATTCCAAATCCCTGCCCTAGCCCTGAGTTCCCCTGCAACCAAACTCCCTCCCAGAGCGTGTACCCTAAACCCCCTCCTGCACCTCAACTCCCTGCCCCAAGAATAGCTCAGAACCTCTCCCACACTCCAAGTCCGTTAGCTCAAGATCAGTGTCCACCTCCCCTTCCTCCGCACCCCAGCCCGATAAAAGTGAGTGAAGATCAGGAAGGTAGGATGGAGTAGGAAGGAAGCAGGGCAAGGATGTTTGGGTTTGAGGTGGATCCTGAATTGCACTTGCATTCAAAAAGTGATCTTGTGCTTAAAAAGGCTGGAGACCACTGTCTTAGCACCATCTATCTATCGGGGTTGAAAGGTCCTGAACATATGTGAGCTAACTGTGCTGTCTGGATGAAAAGTTCTAGAGCAAAAATACTAACTTTGCCTTAGCTCAGAATACAGGATGTGGCCTGTCTCTAGTTTTACAGGCAAACTGTCAGTATAAACCTACCGTAACTTATTATAATAAGCATATCATCAAAAACATAAGGAAATAATAAATTTGCATATCTGTAGGCAAACAAGCAAGTTAGGCCTATAGGCAGTCCCCTTACCTGAGGTGTTGGGATTTGGTTGGCTCAATCCTCAGTTCCCCTTTCACGGAGTCATGTAGTAATTTCTGTTGTCAGAAAGAGGTTGGCGCTAGAGCAGGCTCATATGCAGGAAATTTGGGGAGAAGGGAGAGAATGCGCACTTTTTTTGGTAAATATAGACTGCAAGGGAGCGCACGCACACCCACACACACACCCCCTCCATTGTCACCCAAGTGAGCATGCTCAGGGAAGGAAGGAACAGCACGCTGCTTGAGCCTCTCTCCCCCATGCTCCAGCTGGCCGGGAGAAGGCTGGGTCTTCCCCATGAACGAGACCAGCCTTGCTGCGGGGGGGGCCCAGCCTTCCTCCTCTCCCCCTCCCATCTGGAGCATGGGGGAAGAAGGCTCAGGTAGCACGCCACTCCTTCCTTCCCCCTGGCTGAGGAAAGCACGCTTACTTGGGGGACCTCGAGGGAGTGCCTTCTCACCCTCCCTGCATATGGCCTGTAGACCTTAAATGTTGATTTATTTTTTCCCCCAGTAAGTCTTGGTATGCTTAGGAGGAAGCTCAGGGTGACAAGAATAAAGCTAATGTGGTGTCAGTATTTTTTTAATAGGGTAAATAGTATGACTTGAGCAATTAAAGACCTGTTGGCCTGACTTTAGGTCCTGGACAAAACAACAATTGCTGGAAGTTGAAGCTAGACGAATTCAGACAAGAAATAAAGGTGCACATTTTTAACAACAAGGGTAATAAACTGCAGGAACAATTTAATAAGGGTTGTAATGGACAGTCAATTCCTGGAAACTTCTTAAATCAACACCGAATGTTTTTCTAAAAGGTTGGCTCTAGTTCAACCACAGATATTAGACCCAAAGCTGGAATTAATTCAAGTCAGTCCTATAGCATGTGTTACATAAGAAATCAATGTAGACAGTCACATGGTCCCCTCTGCACCTTGCCCTGCACCCCAACGTATGCTCGCACACTCTGGCAACCCGACAGCGTAGCGTGAAAGGCCACATATCTAACTTCTTCCCAGCTCTCAGCTAGTCCTTCATCCCCCTCCCACTTACACTGGTGTAGAGCTTCATAATGTGATGCTTCATTTTTTTTCTTGCATCCTTTAAGCAGTGAACTATTTTGGCATTTGAAGTATTGTGATTGGCATCTGAGTATGCACCCACTGAAATTAAGGGGAAGTTCACATCTATTGTTTCATGCTGTCTGCAAACTCAAACATCTAAATCCATTACTTCACACACAGGACATCTCCTGTGGTTTGGGAAATATGGCTTTAAGCGATCAGCAATAAGAGGACAACGGTTCCCAGTCTGCATAAGTCTGATGTATTCTCTTACAGAATATTAATGGATCTACTGAAAAATGCCATAGTAAATCTAATTTTCTGTAAGCCTTTCTGAGATGCTTCCTGAAGATTTGCAGTTGCCTCAAAGGTTTTTTTCACTGCAAGGCTGTTAAATTAGTGTGATTGAAGATTAAGACCATTTTTGGCCTTCAGGTGCAGGATATTTCAAAAGCTCTTAAGTTGAAATCCTATTCAGTAACTATGAAGCCATGTCAAACAAGGTGTCAAACTTGTTATATCTCCTCTTGTTGCATGTTTGTGAAAAAACAAGTAAATGAAACTTCTTAGAGGCAAAGAGACTTATCTTTCTGTTTCTCACGTGTCACATGAGCAGTACAATGTATGGGTAAGATGTTGTACCTGTGGATAATTGCCCTTACTTGAAAAGCTCTTTGTGTTCTGCAAGTAACCAAACATAATTTTTCTGACCATGAAATCCCTGGATGTTTAGATTCCCATGGGTTTTAGAAATGCATTTCTCTGAGTTCAGCATATTCCCTAGCTTTAGTACATAGTCCATGGCCTTCAGTGTATGCCTTCTGTTAAGTGATGGTGGTTTTCTACCCCCCGCCCCTTGTTCCACCCAACTTCGTGGCTTGATGTAGCACAGATATTTTTCATTTTTATTTTTAAATCGACCTAGTCTGTGTGTCTTACTAAGATTTATAGAAGTGTGTTTTGTTTTTTGTTTTTAAATAGTATGTACAATATATCAAGGATATTTTTTTATTTATTTTTTTGCAAATTAAACTCCATGGCCTGGGCAGTAGCGGCTAAGTTTGCAATTGCAAGAGTGTAACAAAATGCAAGCAACCCCCATCTCTCTTCTTGCAGTCAAATTTCTTATTGCCAGGTGAATATAATTTTACTATAAAACCTGCTCTGTATTGAATAGCAAGCTAAATTATTGCATTGTTGACAGAGATAACTACCACTATGACTGGAGCTGATTATGTGACTATACTGTTCTCTCCCCAGTTACCTTGGATCTCTGTTAAGAGCACCAAAGATATCTGTGCCACAGTTTGCTAACTGTGTTGCAATACATTAACTAACACTTGAGCAAAGTATAGTGTAGCCTATGAACCAAAAGTTTGTCTCCTAGTCTTGTTTTAACCCTAGATATTCCTTTTGTACTGCAATGGCTTTTGAAGATGTTTTTGTTCTCAGAAAATCTCATAGCGCAGTAGTCTGGAGCAAGGGGACTGGACTAGAACTAGCTGATGTCTTGAGGGTTCCTTCCAGTCCTCTGAATCTGTAGGTGGATGTATTAATCTGGACAAGAAATGGTGTTTGGTTTCCATAGGGGAGGGAAGGAGGTGTGCGCTGTGTAACATCCTAGTGCTAATCATAGCTAGAAACAAATGTTGGCTAAAATACAATTAGCAATTGTAAAGCAGACAAAGCTTAACAGGCCATGCATTCAACCTGCAGCTTAGTCCCGGTTATACTCGGCAGTACAGTTCTCTCTGATCACCCTTTTCATAACTATTCATCATCTTAGCTGAGAAGGACATAGTGTGAAGCACACCAGTGTGGCTGTCCCTATATGGGAAGGATTATGATATTCTTTACTTTTACTCTTACTTGATTTCAAAAGGAAACGTCCACGTTTAGTTTAAGAATTCAATAACAAACTAGTGACTACTGACGCTCCAAGCCCCACTATTTATATCCACTGAGATAACAGTGGCCAACTTCATGGAAAATTTGGATACTCGTTGAAATCAACCCATTTGCAAAATAAAAGTTCAAGTCGAGAAACTAGAAATGCAGTATTACATGATGAATTAATTGTATTTAAATGATCTCTTAAAATAGTTAGCTTTATTGAAAGTCCTCTGCTGTTGGAAGATAGAAAATTCACAAGGTCTGTTAATGGCTTGTCAGAGGTCTGACAGCAAGTAAATATCAATCTGAACTAGAACCTAGGTCTCCTAAATCTTTCTTCTAACCAGTGGATTGACATTATGTGATCAGTTGGTCTGTCATGCTCATCTATTCCCTGCCTTACCTATGTGAAATGTAACATTTTCTGTTTCAAGCTCTGGAACGTTTTACAACCTTAAAAGGACTTCTAACATTTAGCATCTTTACAGTAATCATATGGTAAAGTAATCCTAATAATAAAAGCAAAAGTAGATCAATGTTTCATGGCTCTTTAATTGTAATTTTAAAAATGGACTAGTAATCAGATAATGCTCACAGTGCCAAGTAAAACAAATTAATAAACGCTTTTTAACATCCTCAGTCTCAATTGATTCGTGTTAAAGAGTTACAACATAAACTTGATACATGAGATTAAATATGACTGAAGAGAATGTGTGTCAGGATGGAAATGTAGGAGCATCAAAACAATTGTATGCTAATTGTTATTCCTTCATTCTACATGCTGGTCCTGTTTTTCCTCTCTTCTTCTGCCATATCTCTAATTCTCTTTTCTCCCCCATCTTATCTTGATTGGTTTCTGGTCTGGTTTTTCTTCCTGACTTCATTTGAACTCCTCTTTCCTCTTCTAGTTTTATTCTACCCTGTCACTCCTCGTACCACTTCCTGCTGATTTCATACTCCTATTGCTCTCTCCTGTTTTCTCTCTTACTTTGTGTGTACCCCTCCTGTAACAATCCGAGACAGAGGCGTGATCCAGAAGTTTGACAGGCCTGGGAACTGGGATTTTTTGTTTGGTTGCATGTTTTTGGTTGTGCTTTTTTGTTACAGTATCAGCTTTGTCATCGTCTCTCTAATGTGATGCTTCAATTTCTGCACCTTCCTAAGGGAATAGTCTTCATTTTGGTTTTCTTAAACTAAGTTGTGTAAGTCTATTCAGGCAGTGACCATGTATTCTGTATATCGAGTGCCCAAAGAAAAATTGTTTCCTTGGCTTCCCTTTCCACATGTTAATAGCCACTTTAAGACTGGCTGCTTTTATATGGCCTCTTTTAAGTGACCACCTAAGTGGCCACACTGTCATTCTTCATCTTTGCACTTTACCTAAGTAAAAGGCTATGATGAGCCATTAGGCTGAAATACAAGTCTCATGTAACCCACACAAATAACAAAAGAACCCATTTTTCTACTTGAATTGTAAATAATAACATACTTCTTAAATAAATGCTACTCTTGTCACTGCTCCATCTTAGTAGGTAACAGGAATGCTCTATATTAATGATGTGCGTAAATGCTTTTCAGTAAGAGCAGTATTTGACTCACTCTGACTATATGTAACTGACAGTGAAGCAGGGGTGGCAACTGGATGGTTTAGAGGACTTAAAACCCAATATTTGAGCCTTTTACTTTTTGCTCCCATGGTCAACCCCAGTCCAAGGACATAAGAATGAAATGGTGCCTCTTGCACTTTTCTTCGAGAAATGGCTATCTCTGCATTAATAAAATAGCTTGTAAAATATTTTGCATGAAGAACTAAAGTTGACAAGAAAAATGTGCATCCCTGGTGCCCCACCGTGCCATTTATTTATTATGTCCACCAAATCACTTGCACTTACATAATCTGACAGGTGCAAAATGGAATCATTGTAAGTCGTTTTACGTAGCTTTTTCTCCACGTTAGCTGTTTAAAACATCTCCTCCTGTTATTACTAAAGCAATAAAATCTCAAAAAAAATCCGTTCTACCCTGTAAAAAACCTTGGCTCCTATTATTCCCTGGAGAGTGAAATATAGAAATCTGCTACAGAATTCTAGCACAGAACACACCTCATGCCCCAAATTCTCTCCAGAACTGTATGTTGTAAAGTACTGATCTTGGTTTTGACACTCCATTTAATCTGCTCAATGCCACTTTGATTTGGTGGCTACTAGAGCTTTTGTTCTATTTATTAACATTGTAACTCCTATAGAAGGAAATAGTAGCTCAAATGCAAAATTGTTTGCATATAAATCACACACACATGCTCTCTCTTGGGGGAGTGTGCTTACTCCACACCTCCATTTGTTTGAAAGCTGTAATAAATCTCCTTGTGAGTGAAGGGTACAAAAGCCAGAGAAGCTGATGGATGGTCATCAATTTATGGCACATAATGCTGGTTACAAAAGATCAACCTATTTCATGCACTCTCCTGGGAATGTTTAAACCTAAAAATCAATTTACCTTGCAGCTGCTCTTTGTGCAAGGCTATCTTCTGTGCTGTAGGTGTTTGGTTTTCCTTGCCTCCTTCCCTTCTGTGTTCTTAGTGTGTCCATCTTAGTGGTGATAAGGGGGACTGTTGGCTAAATGAACACACAACCTGATGACATCAAATGCTGCTGCTCTGTGTTCTTCTGCCCTAATTGGTGTATCATAGAAGCTGCAGCATGTGCTGTCACTAGAAATCCTAAACTGTATCTCCTTTTCATTTTCTGAAAAGGAAAAATATGTAGTATTGAAGTTTAGTCCTTACATATGTGACAGAGCTTTTTAAGTATACTGTTCTTCGGACCAACCACCTTGACACTGACTTTCATGCTATTATATTATGGAAATTAACCACTTCAGATGTGATGTTTTTTAAAATGGGCATTGTTAATCCCTTCTCACCATGCACATAATCCTACCACACCCACCCACCCCTTGTTACTTTCCAGGACACACGAAAAATCATCACCTTGAAAAAAGTGACTTTTATTAACAAACAAAAGATATACTTCCTAGTTTGGTTATGAGATTATCAAGTAGGACCATATCAGAAACTTTACTATCTACTATGCCAGTAACCCTGTCAAACTATGAAACTTAGTTTGGTTTAGCATTACTTGTTCTTGGGAAATTCGTGTTGACTATTACTTACCCTTTATGTGCTTATAAATTGTTTGCTCAACTATCTTTTCATATATCAGAATTAAGCTGACTAGTCTAGAAATCTCTGGGTCGTCTCTTTGAAGTTAGGTACCATGTCTGTTCTTCACCTGTCTTCTGAGGCCTTTAAAGAATTAATCAAATAATAAAGTTCTAATTAACTTGTAATATTACTTTGGCCTGCTGCTGGTTTTTTCTTGTATTTCCTTTCATTGCTTTGAGGAAATGCACAATATTGGTGCCAGGAGGAGGATGTGAGTTCGTGTAGTTCTGTAGAGGAGTGCATGGCCTGGAACAACCCTTGCTCCACTGTGGCCTTGCCCCCATACCAATTCTGCCCCTGCCCTTCCTTTTCCCAACCTGACTCTACCCCTTGAAGCTTCCCCCTGAAGTGTGGACCACCTGGAAAGCACAGAGCCTGAGGCAGCTGTCCTGTGGGCAGGACTACTCTGCCTGTAGGTAATAGTAATGGTCAGTTTTTGTTGGCTAGCATTTGCTAGCTAGTAAGAAGGAATACTGACTGCTGTAATTCATTATGTAAATTGCTACATACCAGTGTGTTTTGTTTTATTTTCTGCAGTAGAAGTGTCACCAAGGAAGGTGTTGCTAATGACACTCCTGGTCAACTGTTTTAAAAAACAAATGAACCAACAAATCTTCACCACATCCAACTCAATGAGATGTATTGTAGAATCTTTTCCCCTCCCCTCTCTCAACTTTAAATTCAGGCAGCAGTAACGTAATTTGCTGGTGTGCTTCATACAATATTACGTAGCACTTGTATTCAAGTTGGTATGTAAAGGTTGTTCAAACATACATAAGGAGATGTAGTATGAAATTACTCTCATACCAGTGTTGACAAATAAGTAATTGAATGGTAAAAAACATTGAAAAAATTGTTGAAATAAACCTATTTCTGTACGCTTTGGTTTATATATCCTAATCTGTACACAGTCATCAGCTGGTCACTGGTAACTTGTGATGTGTTCCATGAGACCTTGGCAAGCATTTGGTATCCTATTGTTTCCTTGGTGCTTGCTGGTTTCTCACCTACCATGAAGTCTTCCCTTTAGAGCTGCCTGAAATTCATCATCACTAATACTTATTGCAGTTCACAAATTTTTATGCATGTGTGCTCTTGAAAAGGATGATTCCTGAAGCCTTATTGAAATCACTGACAAAAGCTCTCTTCTGTTTTCTCATATTACACCATTTTAGTCGTTGGGCTAATCGAAGTGCCACAGCACAGCGCAGGAAAGATCGCCTTAGACAACATTCAGAACATATTGGACTGGACAATGATTTAAGAGAGGTAGGTGACATCTGCAGGGGACTTCAGTCAAAGATCATAGACCTAATCAAAGTGTATTTTGCTGCCTCCAACATTTTGGAATCATAAGGTTTTCATTCACCTTTGTGGCCATTAAATGATGTATATATCATTTTATTTGTAGTATGTAATTTTAATATATTCAAAATAGTGTCCATGTGATGTAGAGATTTTGAATTTTCTAAACTGAAGAACTGTAAAGCAGTGTGTTAGTATAGATTGTTGTTGTAGCTGAAAAGTTGTGATCACATATTGAAAAATGCAAATGAAAGGGGATAAGACTTGATATTTTACACCAATTTTTCCATCTTATAACAAATCAGTTTTTTAAAATACTGAACTCTGAGGCTCTGCATTGTAATAAAACAGACTGCCATAAATAAACTTTTGCTGATACAGATCCCTGTCCTACAACTGCACTTACATAGGCAGACCCATCTGTGTGGATGGAGTGACAGATTTGGGCCAATAAAAAGTATTTGAGTTTTTCAGGTATTATGGTACACACTGACCATTTGGAGACAAAAAGGAGGATTTAATGTACGGGTGCTCTTTTGTGTTGCATAGACTAGTAATTTTCACTGGCTAGCCCATTTAAAAGGGAAGTGTTTGTTACTGGTTTTTTGTTTACCCACACATCTGGTAATCCTCAATTACTTGGTGCTTTTTTCCTGTCTCTTCAGTTTCTCCTTTTGATTGTTCCAAAAAAACCCAATTTTCTGCCATGTTTTTCATTGTGACTATAGTTCTTGTGCTATTTTTATCATTAGCAAAAAACACTCACCAAACCTTTATACTGTTTTGCCATTAGCATTACTAAATAAACTTTATCATTGTTGCCATTAATGATATAAAGAGCTAACAGGTTGCCTGGTAAACATCAGCCTTACTGGCATACTTACCAGAGTAACCAGTTAACCAACAGGTTGGCAGGGCAATAAAGTTAGGATTCTGCATCCCTTGTTGCCATTTGAAATTTAAAACCTGATGAGTAAAATCAGATTCTTTAATCACAATGTTAAACATTCAGTTTCATTAAAACCAAGCAAAACAGTCTTTATAAAAGTTTGTTGCTATTTGTGTTAATGTGACTTGGTAAATATAGTTCTTAATATTGCAATGTGTATATTTCAACATAAAACCCTTTCAGTGCTTCGCCATGTATTTATTTTTTCTTTCTTTCTTTTGTGGTTGTTGTTGTGGAACATATGCATGCTTGTTTTGCTTTGTCTCCTCTCTTTCGGGCTTTTCTGCCATTGGTATATCTGCCTCCTCTTAACCATCGGAGGAGCTTTTGATTCGTCAGAACTCAATGGCATTCTGGGAGTGGGATCAAGGGCCACCCCCTCCTGCACGGCCTCCTAAAAAATCCTTCTCTGAATGCTGCCTGGTATGTTGTGTGTTTTTTTTTTTTTTTTTTTGCTGAAAGCTGCTTTGAGAGACTTTACTAGAATAAGGAACCACTGTCTTCAATATCATTTCAAATGCCTTTTTGTAGCACATAAGCACACCCTGTAGTTAGTAAAGTGTGGTTATAGTCAGAAAAGCAAAACTGAAAATCAAGTCATGGGATTTCATTTCAATCCTCTGGCTAAGTTTATGCTTCTAAAGTGTCC
>CM057845.1:96790397-96808865 GCA_030068395.1 Apalone spinifera
TGCAAATGGAGCGGGGAAAATTTAAATCCCCGCTGCATTTGCAATTCCGATTTCTCATCTGCATCCCTTTTCCGGAAAAGGGGTCCAGTCTAGACATAGCCAGTGAATGCAATAGTGCCCAGGATCCTGGCTGCCTCCTCGTATGCTGCTGGCTCCCCACCAAGGCATCAACCTGCTGCCCCACGCTCCAGAGGCTCTGCTGCTGGCTCCGTACTCAGGGTCCTGGCTACTGGCCCAGTGCGCCGGGGTGCTCTGCTGCCAGCCCTGTTCCCCGGATCCCAACTGTTTGCTCCTGGCCTCCAGCTGCGGGGGGAGGAGGATGTCAGCATCCCCACTCTTAAAATGTTACCACACCACTGGTAGTGTTGTCTGCAAGGGGGAGGTGCATGGGGGTTGGTCAGTATAATTACCGTCACTCGGGTGTGGACTCCTCACAGTGCTGAGTGATGTAGTAGTCATAGTGATACCAGTCTGTAGCATAGATCTGGCCTGAGTCTACTAATGGCAAATAGATTAAGCACTGCCCTAAGTATTGCCTGCTTTGATAGTTAAAAGGTTATGTAAACAACTTAGAATATTCAGCCTTGCTTTCTTTCACTTTGAATGAGGTGATGGCTATTGCAGGTGTTCAGTATTGTCGGCTGCAGCCTTTGCTCAAAGTTGCCCTTCTAAAAAAAATAGGGAGACAGACAACAGCAAGAAGCAATTTTCAAATGTGTTTTGCTTTACAAAAAGTCTGTGCACCATTCATGGCATATATTTAGAGAACTGTTGCCAAAGGATAGGTTGCTGGATTGAGAGTCAGGAGCTGTTGTTTCTTTTCCCAGCTCTGCCACTGGCCTGCAGTGACACCTTGAGTGTTTCTCTTTGCCTCTGCTTGCCTCTTTCCACTCCCACTCTTTTTTTTTTTTTTTTTTTTTTTTTTTTAAATTTGCTTGGACTCTAAGCACTTCAGAGGAAGGACCCTCTCACTGTGTTTAGACAGCACCTAGCCCTTAATCTGAGTTGAGGATTCCAGGCCCCACCACTACCATCAATTGATTTATAGTAAACCCAAGTTAGTGTAAAAAAGTAGGGTTTTTTTTTCCCCCTGAAATGTTGTTACATAGGTCAGAAGCCATTTCCACTGTTTTCCTCACAACAGTGGAAATGTGTGTGTGTGTGTGTGTGTGTGTGTGTGTACACACCCCACTTTTTAACTTACCAAAATAAGTTGTAAGAACTATTCACATTACAACAGGTGCAAATGAAATAAATAGGTAGCAAAGTCCACAGTTGTTCTGCAGTGCTGGTTACAAGTTGCCTTTGTTAGCACTGATAATGATTACTGAGCCTTTTTGTTTTTTAGGTAAGCTCTATGTTTTTCAAGTGTGCAATCTATGCAAATCCCTGAGCAGATGTCTGGTTTTGCACCAGAAATAGACAGCTGTGAGGTAGGCAGGGAGAATAAATTACAGTTTAGGTACCTCCCTCTTAGAATATATTCTTTTCCTAAGAGAAAATTCAGTTTTGTGTTTCCTATTGCAGATAAGTTAAAATGAGCACCTGGAGGTGGGGGGGGGGGTGTGTGGAAATATTATTCTTTGATCTTATCTCAGAAGACTTTAAATAACAGCAGAGTGTGCCTCAACATGTGGAGCAGTGATGTGTGCCTCCTATTACCCAGTTATCTTGAAGCCCTAACAGCTAGCTGTCAGAATCTGATCCAAAGAAGGGGTTTGCCTCACACAGTGCTTACCAGCTCCAGGACAGGGTACTCTATTGTGATTCAACTGGCACACGTCAGTGCTGAAAAAGGGAAGCAGTGACTTAGGTAGTGAAAGACAAGAACACATATGTAACTATAGTCTGCTTTTGCAGACAGGTGGGGAGTTATAATTAATCAGACTGTAAAATCTTAGTGCACTTGTAGACTTGGTCTACACTAGCAACTTATGTTGGTATAATTACTTGGCTTAGGACAGGGCTACTTAACTTTGGAAAACCTGAGGGCAACAATGATACTCACAGCACATGCTGAGGGCCACAACTTAAGTGTGGTTGCGTATACATGCAAATATATATGCAAATAGCTTCTTTACACTGCCAGGCACGAATACAAAAATTAAGGCAAGACTACACAACACGGAGTCAATTGTGCTGATAATAATAAAATGCAGTATTTACCCAATTTCCACCCATACGACAGCACTTTTAATGAGCAATGACAGTCCAGGAATTGAACTATTCAAACACATATCAACAGGAGACCATTATATTGACTACTTTTTTGTTTTGGCTCCCACCCACAGGCTGCGTGTTGAGCCGCGTGTAAACCCAAACTGTGCCGTGGGCCCCAAACAGCCCACGGGCCATGTGTTGTGTAGCTCCGGCGTCAGGGAAGAAAATATACACCCTGAGCAATGCAGTTATACCAATCTTGCCATTGCTGTAGTTAGCGCTGTGTGACAGGAGGGCTTCTCCATTTGGCATAGCTACCAGCTCTTGGGGGAGATGGAGTACTTTTGCCAGTGGGAGAAGCCATCCTCTTGTTGTAGGTAGGGGCAGATTACAAGGTGGTAATAATGAGACTATGCTAGTCAGCATAATCAGCAGCAGTTATAGCACAACTTCATCAAACAGGTTTTTTTGAGTAAATGTTGTCATGTTTCCTAGCATGGGGCATTTTTGTAAATCAGGTGCTATGTGAGTTAGAAAGCAGGTGTTAACAAAGCTCAGTTCAGTCCTAGTTGATGAAGCTTAGAGACTTACACAAAGGGATGGAGCTGTGTTAATTGCCTGTGCACTTAACATGCAAATTGAGTGAATTAACAAGTTCGCAGCTACTTTTTCAATGCACTGAGAAACTGCTATTCATTTTTCCGAGTCATTGTTTTTTTTAAAGGCTACAATCAGCCACGGCAGGGTTTTTTTCTATTCTAAAGTTGAATATATTATAAGGTTTGCAGCCTCTAGGATTCTGTCCAAGTTTGAACATGGGAATTTTATTACAAAAATCTGCAGAATAGCTCTGCTTTCTTTCAAACAGATATGTAGAAAACCTACTGGGCTTGATTATCACTTATGCAAGGCCCTTTTTAGACTTCTCTGGAAATCTGAAGGGGCCTTACTGTAAATAGCTGGAAAAACTAGCGATTTAGACGCCAACTGTACTGGAGAAAATTATTTTTGTTGGAGGACTCAGTCTCCTGACAAGGTTAACACTGGTAGGTGTTAAGTGCTCTTGGAACACATCCCTGCTGGCTTAGTCTGTTTTAGGCCTCTTTCTCTTAAATAGTCTATGGCTGCTGCCAGCAGTGATAGACATTCCCATTTTGCCTAAGTAGCAACTATCATTTTACCATCTGCGCCTGCTTTTAGACCATAGGTTCCCAAACTGGGGGGCGTGAAGAAATTCCAAGGGGGGTGCAGGGTGATCTAGCCCCCCTCCTCCTCTTCTCCCCCTTCCCCCTCCCCCCCGCCCCTCCCAAGTTTTGCTGCTATTTTTGTTTTTCATCCCCAGTGAGTTCCTTTTTTTTCCTCAAGTTTTGCTGCTACTTTTTTTTGGGGGGGGTGCCAAAAAGTTTGGGAGCCACTGTTTTAGACTGTATCCTAGTTTAGGAGTGTAGATGGTAGCTTCCAAGACACACATTTGTGAAAGCTGACAAGGGAGCTGCTGTTGTATAACTGGGTTTCCCAATATGACTGTTCCTTTTTTTTAAGTCAGCCCCGATGGGTGGAGAGAGGGGAGGGGAGGGTGACAGTTGCCCCAGGACCTAGCAATTCAAAGAGGCTTGGGGCTTGTGGCAGCAGCCAGAGGCCTGGGCCCTCTAAATCGCTGCCGGAGCGCTGTATAGCACACTCCATGCGGCTCTGAGAGCTGTGGGAAGGGGCGGTGCTGGTCTCTGGGCAGTGCAGAGAGCTGGCTGCTTCAGCCTATCCCTCTGGAATCACAGAGCTGCCCTTCCCCCCCCCCCACCTCACTCGAGGGCCTGCGCAGCCTCTTGCTTCCCCTGTTGAAAGTATATTATTACCGCAGCCTCTATGCTATAGATTAGGGATGTAATAGTGTAGCCAATTAACCAGTAAGCAAAAGCTTATCAGTTAATGCTATAGACTACACGCATTTCCTCCCCTACCAGTACATTTTTAGCAGGCTGGCAAGCAGCCTGTCTCAGTCCTGGCTTGCAGCGGGTCCGGGACCTACCCCTGCTGCGGCTCTGCATTTAAAGTGTTATTGGGAGGTAGACGAGCAGGCAGCCCTGCTCAGTTTCCACTCAGGCCGGGTACAGAAGCTCAGACAGCCCCACCCCCTCCCCAAACAGGGGCTGCTGCCACCCTTGTATCAGGCAGTAGCCTGGGGTGACAAGCATCCAGTCCGCAAGGGGGGCTGGGTTTTAAACTGGCTCCCCTCATAGACCAGTTCCCACCTGGCATGCCACGCTGCTACTTATGATACAGAGGAAGCAGCACAGAGTGGCAGGGGGCTCCTAGGAAGTGGGGCCAGATTGCATTGGTTGCCAGCCCTGCTCCCAGGGACTATAGAATAGTCGAGTGACTGAAAAACATTCATGAGGTTACTTGACTATTCAATTTACTGAAATTTAACAGCCCTACTACCGATGAGTGGTAGCCTGAATAGTGTCCAAACACCTTTCTAGCAACGTGATAACTGTGTTCCTTTGGTCAACACAGTCTGGGCCTACACGCAGTATAAACAATTTCAAATGGCTTTGCAAAACTGTACAAAAGACTTTCTAATAAGTTTTTTAAAATTATTTTTTAAATCTTTTCTTTCAAAAGTTTTTTCCAGCAGTATGCTAGTTTTCACAGGATGTATTGAAAACTTTTTTTTTTTTAAATATTTGCTGAAAGCCACATGAACTTTGTTTTACTTCTGGTCTTACTTTATAAGACTTCTCTAATTTGGTGGTGGGGGTGTTGCAGATTTTTGCATATTTTGTTAGCAGTTTTCATTTCCAGGGATGTTTTCAAATTCAATTAAAGTTCTGCGAGATATTGGATGCTGTCCTTTTAAATGGGCAGGATTTAGTGATTTTTTTTTTTTTTTCTTGTGTCCCCCCTCCCTCCCGTTTCAGGCATATTCAGAACATGAGTGAGATAAAGACCGATGTCGGCCGAGCGCGAGCGTGGATAAGATTGTCTCTTGAAAAGAAGCTTTTATCTCAGCACCTAAAGCAGCTTCTCTCCAACCAAGCACTCGCTAAGTAAGAGTAACTTATTGTTCTTAAATCATCAGTTTCACGGTACCCTGATTAGGTTTTAAGGTTGCCCTGTGAGCTCTCTGGCTTTGCAGCTGGTCTGGGACTAAAGCTAGCTAGCACCAGTCAGAGAGAGGGTGTTTGCTATATGAGTCTGGGTTTGGGATCGTCTTTTTCCTGACACCCTTTATCAAGACCCTGTCAATTTTTGAATTGCTGAGGACCTTCCAGAATTAGAAGATGGAAGGGGATACACCCAGCACAACTTGCAGACCCTGAGCAGGATCAGTTAGGACATCATGCATTCCTCACTCCACAAAAGGAAGGTTTAAGGAAAGCTTGAACCAGGAGGGGACTCGGACAGGGTGGCTGTGCCTTTAAATAGCATTAGTTACCAACCACTGATCTTCACAGACTTAGCGAAGACCGCAGCTTACCTTAGTCCATTTCCTCTTTGTGGGAAACAAATGGCCCCAGTCCATTTACAAATGCAGACATGTCCATAGTCTTCACACACGAGCCAACTTACAGCCAGTGGATTAATTAATTTGAAATGGGGAAAGAACTCCAGGTATCAGCTGCAATGGGGAGGGATTCCCTTTGCTCCCCCTCACCTTTATTGAACCTTCATATATCACCTCTCTCTCTCTCTCATTTTTATATATATATATATATATATATATATATATATATATATATATATATATATATAAAATTTTAAATAGTTTTTCCTGCAGGACAACTGAGTGATGCCATCACATTGCTCTGCGTCCCACCTTCCTCTCCCCCAGCTCCAGCCCTCACTGCTTCCCCTCGCCACTTGGAATTGCTATTTTAAACCAAGCTCCTACTCCCCTTCCTCCACGCCACAGGGCTTTTGATGCCAAGAAACATGGCACAGTAGCTGGCAGACCCCACATCGCAGCCTGGATGGAAGGGAGGGTGCCGTGCTCAGGACAGCAACCCGGGGACAGGCAGTAGGAGTGGAGTCCCCAGCCAGGCTTATGTGCCAGCAGTGGGCTCTTGGGGGATCTCCCAGTGCCAGGTTCTTGGGGAGCTGGAACATGGTGCCGGAGCACTTACCTTGGCTGCCACAGCAACCTCAAGCCACCGCACTGATCTGTTTGCTCCTTCCTTTCCGCTCCCGGCGGGCGGACAGGCAGGTGGCCTTGGACTCAGCAGGCAGGGCTGGGGCAGCGAGCAGCACAGACAGGACCGCATGGGGGAGAGTTCAGGACAGCGGCCCCCTGCACTGCAGCTTTCCCCACCTCAGCAAGCTGCAGTGTCCTGGAGCGCTGTGTCTGCACGACACCCCTGTGCCTCCCCAGCCACTGGGGTTAGAACAGCTGGGAGCAGGGATTAGGGTTGAGGGGGGAGGAAAAGGGTCCGGGTTGGGGGGGGGAGGGCGCAAAGACCCTGGCTTGCTGGGGAGGTGGAAGAAGGGGGTCCTGGGCTGGCGTGGGGACCCAGGCTAGTATAGCTGCAGCCCAGCCCTCCCCTGTGGCTAGGGAGAGAGACGGGGTTGCCTACCCCCGGGAGAGGGGGATTGGCAAGTGCAGTGAACAGGGGGCACAGTCCTCCTAGTATATAATATGTATAAAATTGGTGTGTATTCCCATTGGGAGTATCTGCCTTTGTACAGGAGTTTATGTACTGGTATTAAATACGTAAGGTGTCATATACCAGGTGGCCTGGAGCCACCACTGAGGGGCTCAAATCAGAGTGAAATGCTTAGAACCAGGGCTATTTGCAGGCCAAGACTGGAGTCCTCCTCTGTAAGGCACCAAACCAGTCTCTCACAGCACTCCAGCTGCCAATCTGGCCAGCAAGAAATTGCATAAGCAAATCCCCTTAGACACTCCAGCTTTACCTGTGCCACAACCAGCACCACTTCTTACAACTTCATCTCACCAACTCCAAACAGATTCTCCCAGTCCCAAAGGACCAGCCAGAGTCCCAGGTCAATTTATACCTCCGCTCTTACCCAAAAGAGCACACTGTACCAATCCTTTAGAAACTAAAACCTAAAGATTTATTAATAAAAAGAAAGAAAAGGTTGAGAGTAAGATGGTTAAAGAAAGCACATTTCATACATCAATCACCAAGTCCTTGATGCAGGTTCTTAGCAGAGATGTAACAAACTGCTAGCTTAAAAGTCTCTGGAGTACATCCTATGTTAGGATGTTACAATTTCTTCCCAGCCTTCTGTCCTTAGCAAAGGTGCTTCTGGAGCGGGGGGCAGGAGTGAAGACTAAGATGGAGGCCACAATACTTTTATAACCTTGCCCATTGGGGAAGTCCATTGTTCTCCTGGGTGACGGTTCCTCACGATTGCCAAACGAGTCAATGTCTGTTTTAGGCAAGGAGCCATGGAGTATCCTAGTGTGTCCTTCTCAGGCAAGGGACCATTGTGTGTTCCTCAAGTGTCAGTTGGCAACCCTTAAGAGCCATTTTCCATGCAGCACTCACTGGGCCACTACCCCTCACAATAGGTGGTCGACATCTGCTGCTGTCTCCCAGACCAAAAATATGTAAAATAAATACAGAGCCCATATTCATAACTTTACATACAAAAACCATACAAGTATATGAGTAGCATAGACAAAATCAGCATCGCATAAGCTTTCATTAGACACCTCACAGAGCCCACCTTACATATATTTTGGGGCAAACACAGACAGTGGGTGCAACACTGCTCTGCATTTTCCTAATACAACCCAATAACGTGACATCAGGTTAGTGCTTTTCTAGTGTAGGTCAACATAGCTACATTGACTTCACTGGATCTCTGCCAATTTACACCAGCAGCAGATCTAATACTTCCTTTCTATGTAAATTAACCCTTAGTATGGTGGTGTGGGATCCACAGACCTTTTAACATTGATTGTCTCTTTTTAAAGCACCAACAATATTTTGCTTTCTCACAGGAAGCTTTATAAGCGTTACGCTTTCCTACGCTGTGAAGAAGAACGAGAGCAGTTCCTCTATCACCTGCTTTCGCTCAATGCTGTGGATTACTTCTGCTTCACAAGCGTCTTCACCACAATCAGTGAGTTGGGGGACTCGGACTTTGTCTTGAGTGAAAAATAGTCGCTGCCGGGGTGACAGAAGAGTGACCCTGAGATGATCAGTGTAACTGGGGTCTTACCAAGCAGGCTGCAGTCATGGCTACTGAGATCAGTTTCTCTGGGTGTTGCTTTGGGTAACCAGCTGAGGGTGTAAGCTCATGTGCGAGTGCTTTGGATACAGAATGGGATTGTGGAGGAGAGTAGTGTTCAGACAATACTACAGTATATAGGTGTCCTGGTAAAATTTTCATATAATAGAATTATGTAGCCTTTCATTTTTTATTAGGGTCTGCTACATCTCCAGGTTCCCCCATGTTTTGCCACTATATGTCCACCTATGTCTGAGAAACAGATAGGACTTTGTGGGGCCTGTTAATGGCACACTTTGAAGGATGAGACAGAAGTAGTGTCACATTGCTACAAATGGCGTCCGGTCCATCCGGTTGGGAAAGTTGACAGCCCTACTGTGTCCATATTCGTACACTATGCACTGTTTCCCCTTTCAACCCAAGCAATTAAAGTTTGGGTCTTTGGGGATGTTCCATTTGGAAGTAGAAATTGAAGCTTTTCTTGCCAGATTTCTTCTGCTCTTCTCCCTGTTGTTGTTGTCTGTCACTTCGGTTTCTCTCTCTCTCCTATCTCAAACACAGCTGTACAAAACAATGCTCCACTCAAAAACTCCTGGGTGGGTTCACACACCCCTTTCTGTCTTAGGTGGGGCTTACGCACAGGTGCTGAGTTTTATATTTTCTCTGGAAGTGTTCCTCCTTTACTCTGCCCCTCCTCTAAATCCCCATTCTCCTGTGGTTTCTTACCAACCCTGCTCTGTTCCCTCCCCCAAGACCCTGCACTCACTCAGTTTTTCTGCCTTTGCTCCACCTCCTCTCTAAAAGCTCTGCCCTCACGCCTCCCCTTCCTGCCCTCACTCCAGTCTGTCCCCTTAGGCTCTGCCCACCTGCCACTCTTTACTCTCCACCTGCCCCAAAGTGTCTTCTGCCAGTCACCAAACAGCAGATCTGCTTCTGCTGTGGCAGGTGGGTGCTGAGCCTCCCACAGGTTTTTCCCCAACACCACAGAGTGTTTTCAGTTATGTCAACTGAAAGGTGAGTGCACACCCATCAGCCACAGTGGATGTTTAGCCCACCAAGCTGCTTCAGTATTTTAATTGACTCAAGCCGCATGTGCAGTTGAGCAGCACCTGTGCCAGCCGCATACAGACTCAAAATGGTATCCTCTGCACAGTGTGACCTTGCATGCATTTTACAGGCAAGGTCGCTCTGAGTGGTGGAAGCAGTTTTGTAGAATAAGACTGCTTTGGGCAATTTCACCCTACCCTTTCGATGCCAGTTGGACCAGTAACCTATCCCATCTCACATCAAGGCCTACTGACATTCCCGTAGATTTTAAGTGGAGCTGAGAGAATAGTGTCCACTGAAGTGTAGCACTGTGTAATGAGGGTCTGCTTCATAATACTGCAGAGGATGAAAGATCCAGATCCGTGTCTTCAGCCTGACAACACATTATTAACAGCTTTGCCAGTATTATGATACACAGGGCTATAATGATAAATTTGAATTATATTGTTTCATTCTTAAAATGGAGATTCAATGAAGCAGGCATTTTCTAAAGTTCCTTATTGCTCTGAACTGGTTTTACTGCAAGGTTAATGCTCCTAGCTTTCATTGCATTACAACAGCAACACCTTGTGGCTGTTCAGATCAATCACAAATATATTGTTTATGCACAAGTAAGGGAAGGCCTACCTATCTCATTCTCTGACTTGTCTCCCATAGTTCTATCTCAGTGTTATACTGGGGTCCATTTTGATCATTTCTTATTTATTGGCTTATGCATCATGGTTGGCATATATAGCCATTGAAAAATGTTGGCCAGTTTTCATTTGAGTATATTAACTCCAAATGTTGCAAGAGAACACCAAAAAACGTAAAGGATGTTGTTTAAATTTGAAGGACAAAAGACTCTTGATGTCTTCTCAATGTGCAGAGCTAGGAGAGCATTTTGTTTGCAATGGCAGAGACTTCAGGAACTGATTGTTGAGGCTGCACTTATACACAAGTAAATAATTGGTTCCTGTGTTGAAACCACCGGAAAGCTACTGTGCTGCAGATTAGCTTTATTTTAACATCATTATTCCTATGATATGCATTCTAGAATACTCAATGGGCTGACAGAGGAGGTATCAAACTCCTTAGCTATCATCTTTGAAAAATCATGGAAGACGGGAGAGATTCCAGAAGACTGAAAAAGGCAAATATAGTCCCATCTATAAAAAGGGAAATAAGAACAACCCAGTAAACTGTAGACCAGTCAGTTAAACTTCTGTGCCAGGAAAGCTAATGGAGCAAGTAAATAAAAAATTCATCTGCAAATATCTGGAAGAAAATAAGGTGATAGGTAATAGCCAGCATGGATTTGTAAAGAACAAATCAGGTCAGACCGATCTGATGGTTTTCTCTGATTGATAGGATAAGTCTTGTGGATAAGGGTGAAGTGGTGGATGTGGTATACCTAGACTTTAATAAGGCATTTGACATAGTCTCACATGACCACCTCATCAATAAACTAGGGAAATGCAACCTAGATGGGACTACTCTAAGGTGTGTGCATAACTGGCTGGCTGGATAAGCATTCTCAGACAATAGTTATTACAATAGTTATTAACAGTTCACAAGCATGCTGGAAGGACATAAGTGGGGTTCCGCAGGGGTCTATTTTGGGACGAGTTCCGTTCAATATCTTCATCAAGATACTAGATATTGGTATAGAGAGTACGATTATTAAGTTTGCAGATGATACCAAGCTGGGAGGGGTTCCAAGTGCTTTGGAGGATGGGTTCATAATTCAAAATGATCTGGATAAACTGGAGAAATGGTCTGAGGTAAATAGGATGAAGTTTACTAAGGACAAATGCGAAGTCCTCCACTTAGGAAGGAATAATCTGTTTCACACATACAGAATGGGAAGTGACTATCTAGGAAGGGAGTACTGCAGAAAGGGATCTAGGGTCATAGTGGACCACAAGCTAAATATGAATCAATAGTGTGATTCTGTTGCAAAGAAAGCAAACATGATTCTGGGATGCATTAACAGGAGTGTTCTGAGCAAGACACAAGAAGTCATTCTTCTGTTCTGTGCGCTGATTAGGCCTCAGTTGGAATACTATGTCCAGTTCTGGGCACCACATTTCAAGGAAGATGTGGAGAAATCGGAGAGGGTCCAGAGAAGAGCAACAAGAATGATTAAAGGTCTAGAGAACATGACCTATGAGGAAAGACTGAAAGAATTGGGCTTGTTTAGTTTGGAAAGGAGAAGACTGAAAGGGGACATGATAGCGGTTTTCAAGAATCTAAAAGGGTGTCACGAGGAGGGAGAAAAATTATTCTCCTTGGTCTCTGATGATAGGACAAGAAGCAAGAGGCTTAAATTGCAGCAAGGAAGGTGTAGGTTGGACATTAGGAAAAATGTCTTAACTGTCAGAGTGGTCAAACACTGGAATAAATTGCCTAGGGAGGTTGTGGAATCTCTTATCTCTGGAGATATTTAAGAGCATTTGAGAGAGAGATCTATAAGGGATGGTCCCATGAGGGCAGGGCACTGGACTTGATGACCTCTCAAAGTCCCTTCTAGTTCTAGTATTCAGAGTCTGAGTCTTTTCTGTCTGTTACTAAGCTATCTAAACTTGAAATGGTTTTATGACCTCTTTTATAATGAGTATCTATTTTTCATAGTTCATGCAAACACTGCATGTTGGATACTTTTAAAATTCTCATTTACAGTATGTATTCAGAAGGATTTTTACTTGTAATACTTCTGAGGTATAGCACAAAAACCAGGTCCTAATTATAATACATTGTGTAAATCACACTCTTAAAATACAGTTGTTTTGATTCTGGATTTTTTTTTTCCTCCCTCATTTTAGTGATTCCATACAGGAGTGTGATAATCCCTATAAAAAAACTAAGCAATGCCATCACCACATCAAACCCATGGATTTGTGTTTCAGGAGAGCTAGGAGATACAGGAATAATGCAGATCCCTAAAAATCTCCTAGAAATGACATTTGAGGTACGTGCTCACTTTTCTTTTTCAATATTCAGTTTTGAGCATTACTAAGAAACATTTATTTTGCTATTTTTTCTTTGTATTCAGAGCACAACTTTTTAAATAGTTTGTGTATCCACAGTCACTGTAGACTTGAAATAAAAACCAGAAAACTAGTGATTGTAAAGTTCTTATCTTCATTGATGAACAGAACAGATCTGTCTGTCTGAACTCTTTCACTGGCTTTTGCTTACCCACTGTGTCTAATGCATACTACTGGTCCTCATCTGAACAGCTCTCTACAACTTACCTCAACTTACATCCCTCCTCATCTTTCTTACTATTCTCTGCTTTCCCTTTGCTCTGTCAGTGACAACAGCTTCCCTATGACACTCTTACCTCCTCTCTTGTGTTAAAGCTTAGCTCCTTGCTGCCCTCGATGTATTTGAGCTCCCTTTGCTGAACACACAAAAAGCTATGGTGAAGGGATCAAAATGCTGACTCCCACATATCTTTAGCCTGCTGGGACAGGGCAAAGTTTATGTACTATGCAGCTACTGTGGTATGCAGCTTCTAGGCATACCCTTGGTCATACACTTTGTGTCTGACTCTCCTCTTTGCAGTGGGGACTCCAAAATGCAGTAGCCTGAAACGAGTGCCATTCTCCCCAAGCCTAACAGCAGCTCCTGTATGTTCCCCTGAATCTCACTAAAGGTGAATGTCTGCTAGTTTAGTTACCTCTTCAGGGGTTCATGGTAGTGAAAGCCACCAAAGACAAGCACACAGCGTGCACAGGATTCTAAAACTCCATTGCTCTTCATTTAAGAACACAAAAAATACATTTCTGTCTGTCAAAGGTTGAGCATTCTCCCCCAAGACACCTCCTGCTGGTCGATTTTGCTAATTAGCTCTTCAGCCCTGGAGAGATCCAGTGACAGTGGTCATCTAGCCCCTGCCTCCGGCAAACTGCAGTCTGAAACGGCCACGCAGCATTGGCAAGAAAGAGAGTGTGGACTTGTTGCCTTTTCCTATCACTGGCTGTGTCCCTGCAGCCTTAGCACTCTCAGGCCTTGCCTCAGGCCCTGCAGGCTGGGAATGAGGTCAGGCCAGACCTCCCCAGCTCTGACTGCCTTTCCCCAGCACTGCCCTACCTCCAGGAAGCCGCCTGCTTCCCTGGCAACCGGGTCCCTCCTGCTCAGCTGGACCCTAATTGGCTGCATCTGCCTCAGTGATGGGCTCCATTGCCTGAGCCCTCCCCCAAGGCTATGTTTTAACCCTTAAAGGGCCAGTGCAGGGCAGATGTCCCAGTGCACTATCCAAAACAATACACACTCCATTTCTCTCATTCCTCACTACCGTGGAGAGTTCTTTGGGCTTGGGCAGAGTTATCTAGGGTGTTTAGAATCCTTCCCCTGCAGTTTGAGTCTTTCCAGCCCAGCTGGCTTTCCCTAATCTTGGTTAGGTCATAGTTAAAGCAATCCCCTTTTATGAAAGCCTGACCATTTCTTCCACTCTGCTGCCAAAGTTTTCTGTCCCTTGAAAAGCCTTCTACCTTTTGCCTTCTTTGAGTCCTTTTTAAGTCCTGGCTTTTCACCTCTGTCCCTTTTTGCTCTATTTGGGAATTTTCCACACACTCCACTTCCCCTTTCTTGAAGTCAAGTTGGAGAAAACAGCTTCTCACAGCTCCAGACAACCTCCTCCGCATGCCCATTAAGTCTAGAGCACAATCATGACAGTTAATGATTCTACCCTGTCCCTGATCTGATCAGTATGTGCTGTTCATATCAGCAAGTGGTGGATTTCACATCCCCGTAGGCCAGCTCTACACTGCTGAAGAAAGTCAACCTAAGAAAGTCAACTCCAGCTACAAAAATGGGGTAGCTGCAGTCCACGTACCTGAGGTTGAATTTCTGCAGTATTCCCCACTACAGATGTAAATGAGTAGTCAACTAATCAATAAGCCTAGGCTTATCAGTTAGTCAAGTCAACTACTTGCATTTCTCCACCACCACCCCCTTTCCTCTGTATCAGAGGAAACGGGGGTGGGGAGGGGAGCGGGAGCCAGCACCATTTCCACAGTCCCATCTCCCTGCCCATGCTGCTGCCTCTGAGAGAGAGCAGCGTGGGGGGGAGGCTGCCAAGAAGCAGCCGCTGCCCGTGGCAGGTCTAGGCTCACTGTGGGCAGAGGCTGCTCTGGCAGCAGTCCCTGTCTGCGGAGGACCAGGCTGGCCATGGACAGAGGCTGCTGGACTTGGCTCAAGCTGGGACTGAGCAAGCCCGGCTTGGTCCCGGCTCATGCTGGGTCCAACAGCTATCCCTGCTTTAAATGTAGTACGAGCTGGGCTGCCTGTCCACCTGGCTCTTACTACATTTAAACTACAAAGCCACAGCAGGTGTAGCTCCCAGACCCAGCACGAGCCAGGACTGAGCTCCTTCCCTTATTGACTAATCATGTAGTCGACTAAATGATCAGTGAAATACCTGCTTCTTAACATCCCTATTCCCCACTGTGAGAGGTCAAGAGAAACTCTCATGGCGACTTCCCTTATTCCTCGTGATCTGATGGAGTACTGGGCTTGACCGAGGCACCATCAGCATCTATTTCGCAGGTCCTTACTAGGTCCACTAACTCGAACCCCAGGAAATTGATCTCTGGAGTAAAAGAACCCTTCAGTCGGGTGGCGAACTTTTTTTGGGTTGGGGGACCACTGACACTCTATCGGGGGCTGTACACAAGTGGGGGGGGGAGAACCCTCACTGACGTGGTCCCTGACTGAGAAGGAGAGAGACACTCCTCACATTCCCCTCACGCACCAGAACTTAGGAAGGTCAGCCTAGTAGATTTTGTGTGCTCCAGCCCTGCAGTGGGGCTGGAGCACCACCACCGGCTCTCCAGTGTTGGAGCAGGTCCGTGAGCCTCAGGAGCCAGATTCACTCAAGCTGGGGGCTGCATTTAGCTCCTGGGCCTGAGATTCCCCATCCCTGCCCTACATACTTCTATGCTGCAGCTGGAGGAGCTGCAGTTTAAGTAGCTGCTCCTGCACAAGTGACAGCTTGGATTAATCAACTAGTGCAATCCCTTCTGATACCCTAGGTGTGTACTTAGGCAGCTAGCCCATACCACTGCTGTTTGTGGTATACTGATGCAAGCAAAGCCAGTGTGTGTACGTCTCCCTGAGCCGGAAATTGCATCTCCAGGTACAGTGCAGACATACCCATAGAAACATTTCCTGATCGAACAGTTTCATAACTTCTTAGGATCAGATGTAATTAATGCCTTGGTTTCATCAATCAGTTGACAGTTATGGACTGTTAAAACCATTGCATTTGGTACTAGAGTGTAAATTTATCATACAGTGTATTAACGTTATTACTCGGTCCTGGAAGCAACTACATTGAATGAAACAAATGTCAGAAGGCAGTAGAAATGGAAGGCAGCAAGTAGAATGATTTTTTTTTTTTAAGATAAATTAAGTTAAAAAGGAAAGCAGAATGTGAAATGAGGGTACTGGATTGGCTACAGCAAAGATGATTTATGGTGGTGGAGACGCTGAAAGACAAACAATGGGATGACAGAAAAAATAATGCAACACATAGTCAAGATCAGCCTGACCTAGAGACCAACTAGGGTATGTCTACACAGCAAAGTTATTTTGGGATACCAGAGGTATCCTGAAATATCTACCCCACATCTTTTGAATGCGTTTGCTATTTTGAAATATAGCAGACATGCTATTTCAACATCCCTGTAAACCTCATTCTATGAAGGATGGCTCGAAATAGTAATTTATTTTGAAATTTGGCTCTGTGTAGACAGTGCAAATTGCACATCTTATTTCGAGTTTCAGGTGCTGTGTAGATGCACCCTTACTGAGTAGATACTGAGATGTTGCATGTGGGGACATGGTCAAGCTAGGCTTCATGGAAGAACAAGTCTTGGACAGGAATGAATAGCAATGAAGTACTTTTCCCTATATTGGCAAAGATGCTCTGGAATAAGGGGGATGGGTATCATCCCTCTATAAATGGAATGGTCTCCCAATATGTCAGACATTTTATCATTCAAATCCCTTCAAAAGACACCACCTCTTTTTCAATGCTCCTACATTCTTGCCCACATCAGCTGTACAACATTTGTGTGAATAATGTATTTAACAGAGGCAATCTCTATGTTGACATTTAAGCAGGGCTGGCCCACAACATTTTGGCACCTGAGGGGAGCTCAAATGATGCCCCCATGTCCCCTCGCTTGGGCCAAAACTTTGAAAGGTCTCAATTCTGCCGCCTTCTTGTTCTACTCCTCTAATGGCACTCCTCCATCTCTGTGCATCTGGAGCAGAGAGAATACATGTGTACCAGCAGCAGACATAATTTTCTACACTCTGGGTCTTAGTGGCGCCCCCCTCCCCTCCCAGTCTGGCACCTGAGGCGGGTGCCTCAGATCACCTCATGGTAAGGCCAGCCCGTCATTTAAGGCCCTATTCCAACAAACACTTCATGTGAATAGTCCTGTTGATTTAAATGGGATTGCTTGAAGGTGTGAAGATACTTTCCAGTATAAATGTTTGCAGGATTGAAGTCTTAAATTGTAACAACTTCTGAATAGGAGCATGCCCTATATATAGCCTCTAGCAAAATGGTGCCTAGTCCTCATTGGTGCCTCTGGTCATAATATAATGTAAATATTAAATAATAGTGCTCTGGCCCTGTATCTGTCTTTCATGGTCATAAACTTTTCAGGGGGGTACTTCATCTCATGAAAGACTAAGCAAATTGGCAGTTAATAGTAATTGATAATAATGACGAGCTTCCAGCAACAGAATGACTATTAATATTTACAAGATACTTTTTGAAAAGTTGAGCATATTGAAAACAAATTTAATAACTCTTTTCTCGCCTATTTATCTTAGACAAAGCATGCTTAACACAGTTCCTAATTATGCATCATAAACTCTCACTGCACAGATTATAATCTCTGAAAGAACTATGAATTTGTTTTGAGGTCCTTCTGGGTTCCTGTTTTATTCAGTAAGAAACATCAATTATATGGATACTCAATGTGTTTTCAGCTGTGTTTGCTTAGTTATGAATCCATGCTTCCTAAAGAAAGCGTAATTAAACAAAATAGTGAATTAAACTATTGTGGGTTATCTTCTAATCTGTTTCTTTCATTTTCAGTGCCAGAATTTAGGAAAGCTAACAACCGTTCAGATTGGTCATGACAATTCAGGGTTATTAGCCAAGTGGCTGGTAGATTGCGTCATGGTGAGAAATGAAATTACAGGACATACATACAAGTAAGCAATAAGTTTTAAAGGTTCTAACTTTCTAAATCTAAACTATCATGCAAACAAGTGACTTGACTTAGACCTTAGAGGTGCTCAGAGACACTTTTAGTTCTGAAAAGCTATAACTGAAGCTGAAAGATGTAGTTAGAAATACAAGGAGAAGTTTGACAGTATGAGATTTTGTTAGTCTGCTGAGACAGAGCAAATGGCATATTTCTAAAGTACTTATCACCATTATCTCCAATAGTCAAATTGATGGTCTTATGTCTGATGGGCTTATGTCTGTCCAGCACAGCTATATATATAAACAAATTCATTCCCAAAAGCTTGGACAATTGATTTAAAAACGGTACCTAGCCAAAAAAGAAAAGCCATTAAATGTCTAAAGATTTGAACAAGAATACAGAAGCACAGCTTTAAGAAAATGAAAGTTGTTCAGATGGCTGCGGATGTGTATTCTGCTTACGTGTGCACATGTCCAGCGTACCAGTGCCAGAGAACTTGTTTAGAAGTACCCATCAGTTGTCACTTGTGCCTTCTCACTGTTGTAGCCCCTTCCATGTTTATATGGATTATCACCACCCGACATGCCCCATTTCCTTTTCCCTGACCACAGTTTGATTTGGAGCGTTCAGTGTGGTAACGGCCTGCCGTACGCCTTTCCACCATCCCCCTCATCTCTCAGGTTATCCTCAGACTGAAGCTGCACTCTGCCAAACTGATGCTTATTGTGCCAGCTTGTTGAAGATCATGTTGGTTCTCTGAGCTTTATCTATCCGTCCAACTGGCTGGCCAAATCATAGAGCTGGAAGAGATCTCAGGAGGTCATCAAGTCCAGCCCCTTGCCCA
>CM057845.1:96808965-96824493 GCA_030068395.1 Apalone spinifera
AGGTCATGCGCTTCAGCCCCCTAATCATTTTGGTCACCCTCTGCTGGACCCTCTGCAGTGCATCCACATCCTTTCTATAGTGGGGGGCCCAGAATGGACACAATACTGGACACAAATATCCGCTTCTGTATTCAGTAGTGGAATCTGGTGGAAAGGAGTTGAGTAGGATTCAAATGGAGCTGTCCTTACATAGGCATGGGAGGGTATATTAGGGTCAGAAGGGATAAGCACCACCCTGATGGATACAGCTGAGCACCCCTTTCTGGCTTTGGTGCGCTGGCTGCGTGCACACCTGAATGGAATATACATCTGCACCCACATCTCAAAGAAAAAAGTTACAGTAGAGGTAAGTAACTGTCTTCTTCATTGGGTATTTTACTCTGCAGCTGAGGTTTTACATTTACACACTTTCATTTTGTATATGTAGAATCTAAAAGAGCCCCATCATATACTTTTTGTGTAATACTGTTCTGTCTTCTGTTGTCTAATGCTTTCATAAAAGCTTGAAGGTTTTCCTTTTGATTTGACAAACATGGGTAGTTTTTCTTTGGTTTTTAATGGAGCCAACGTTAACATTGCTGTGTCTTAATTACTTTTTTGCAGTCAATAACATGGATGGCCAGCACAGCTTTGATAAGAGATAATTTGTTGGATAATCAACAAAGTGAGGTCTCACACTTTTTTTAAAAAAAGACACTTTTTCCATTGCTTAGAAATAGAGGGGCTTGTTTTTTTAAGTGGCAGTTTGTCACTCCAAAGATTATTTCCCATCAAATAACAATGTTTAGGTGGGTCATAGCTGACCTGAAATACTTGTGTTCCTTAACTTTTGAATTTGAGTTGGAATCATACATTAGTTGAAACTCCTCTGTTGGGGGCGTACCATAGGTTCCCGTGTGGACGATGGCTGGGGAAGGGAGTTGATGATGGCAGTCTGGAGAGAATTCTTATTGGAGAACTGGTAACTTCAACGTCAGATGATGATCTTGGGAAGCAGTGCCGTACCCCCCCTCTACAGAAATCCCCAACCACAGCTCGCAGACTGAGTATCACCTCCCTTACAGGAAAGAATACAAGTAAGCCTAAGCCATTTACAGTGCTCACAGCTATAACCCTGATGATAGTGACTACTGGAAAATAAAGGCATGTTTGTTAACAGGATTGTAACCGCTAAAAACTAGGTCTAATCTGAAGGCATAATTCTTTCCAGCCCTGCCTCTGCCTCGGATTTGCTTGCTGACTTCGGTCAAATTACTTAATCTACCTGGATTTTCCCACCTGCTCAGCGAGGATAAAACCTGTCACTAAGAGCACAAAATTCTGGGGGTTATTGTAAAGTGACAAGTACTAAATATTTTTATTTGTTACCAGTGTCTCTTTTGCATGAAAAAGAATCTAAAGAAGCAACATGAAACCAGTGCTGTGAACCATGCATGCAGTTCTGTGCATGCGTTCAGAGCATTTTCTCAGGGGTGGGAATTGCAAAGCTCAGTGATTCTAGTTGCCTTTCAAGTCACATGAGGCCTTTGCTTCTGATATGTCGAAGGCCCATCAGTATTTTAGAAACAAAAACACTGAATTGTATTATATTGAAAAATTGGAAAGCATTTGGAAAAGAGCTCTGAGACTGAGTGTAGGTCTGGAACATGCTAAAATGAGAGATTAAAGAAACACTATAAGCACTAAGCAGCTTGTAAACATGTTAATCAATTACTTGATGACCTCCTTTAAGTATCTATGTAGAAAGAAGATTTCTGATAATAGGGAACTCTAATATAGCAAGATCAAGTGGTTGAAAACTAGAGCTAGGCATATTGAAACGAGATACAGGAGGTACTTTTTTTTTTTAAGTGAGGGTAACTAATCATTGGATCAACATACCAAGGAATGCTATGGATTTTCAGTCAACCTTGAAGTCTTTTAATGTACGTTAGATGCTTTTTTTTAAAATTTTATGCTCTAATTCATCAAGATGTTGTGGATTTGATGCAGGAATTACTGGGTGATGTTTTTAGCCTGCATTATACCGGAAGTCTAGGTGAACTCAGCAATTCAAGAGCACTTCGTGTGTGTGTGTGTGTGATGGATAGAGATTCATTAGGTGAAATAAATTATGTATAAATGCAAGTCTGTGGCCTGTGCAATTTGTCCAGCAATATATTGGATTAGTTTGATGTCACTTACAGCTGAGGGTTGTATGTTCGTTAAATGCAAATAACTCCATGAGCTTTCCCTATATAAAAGATAGAATGTTTCCTGCACGTGTGAACTAAGTCTAGTTGTCTGTGTGTTTGTTTAATGTGCATTGTTTTAATATTGTTATATTCAGCAACTGTTTCCATTAATTTACAGAACCTAATGCAGGGCAGATCCAAGAGGGAATTGGGGAAGCTGTGAACAATATTGTGAAACATTTTCACAAGCCAGAGAAAGAGGTACTCACTATCATTTCTGTAATTAGAAGAGGAAGTGCATGTAAACCTTTTTATAACCAGGGAAATAGGGATCTGTGTACCAATAACCCATGTTAAACCTGGACTTTGAAGTTAATTGTACTTAAGAATGGTATGTATCTTTTGGTTCCCTAGAGGGGCAGCCTTACCGTTCTACTATGCGGTGAAAATGGCCTGGTTGCAGCACTGGAGCAGGTCTTTCACCATGGATTTAAATCAGCTCGGATCTTCCACAAGAACATATTCATCTGGGATTTCATAGGTAAACTGATGCGTTACGTTGGGATGAGAGCAGAGAAAGGATTAAAGGGAAATGGCCACAAGTGTGCATACCTCTGTTTTTTACCTCAGGTTTTAATAAGCTTGGGCTCTATTCCGTTTCTACAGGACAAGTTTCTTGAGATAACCCTGTAAGAATGGTGTTTGTACAGTGTTCAGTGATACAAAAACAGTCCCTGTCCTGAACAGCTTTCAGTCTAAGACAGGCACAGATTAGATGAAGTGAGCTGGAAAACCCAGGTGAGGTGACAAGTTGGGACATGAACAGGGTTTTTTCCGTGTCGCCAACACGTGTGTAATGCTGGGGTGGAGTGGGGAGGGCTTTTAACTGATGAGCTAATAATGTATTTTAGCCTAGTAGAAGTGGGTGTTTTAGGAGGCATTTGAAGAGAATGGCTGACGCAGTTGGAAGTGGGGAGGTTACCCAAGCAGAGGAGGCAGCGTAGATGAAAGCAAAAGGACAGGAGCTAAAGAAATAAACAGTGTAAGAATATGCATAATTCTAAGATGTTTTATGCAAAATAGGTCTTGAATTGTATAAATCTTAATTACAATTTGTTGTATTTAGGTGTCTTGTTTTGGTACATGTATCATTCTGGTATGTGAAGTTAGAAATATGAAGTGTGAGTCTTTATAGTTTTAAATGTGCTAATGAGAGCCATTATTGGTGCCCAGGAAGCCTAATGGCTCGGTGATCAACTTAAAGACTTGTAAACAGCTTTGTTTGTCCTATAAGTCCAGAAGGTGGTTGATCTAGAAAGACATGTGACCATACCACTTGGTACTGAAATCCATTTTGAGCCTGGTGTTTTTTTTCCATGGGAGTGGGGATGCCAAACAAAAGATTGCTGCCCTGGAGGAAAGTCTGTTTAAGCAAAATAGGAAGCTATCAGCCCTTTATATTTGGCACTTGAAAACTGCCTGGCACCCCCTAAGAGAAAAGAACTTGAAAGAAGTCTGGAGGCCCAGGTCCGAGTAAGAGATGATCTCTGTCTTGAAGCTTGTGCCTGAAATAACAGCAGCTGTTTTGGGTAAAAATTTGCATGTATCTAGTTTCTTAGTGAATTAGCACTAGCCATGCATTTTTGTTCATTTTTATTTAGAAATCTATTTTGATCTGTTTACAAGAGAAAACAACCACTTAAATCCTACTTTTTGTTCTTAATAAAAACACTTCTGTTTACTGTCAGGCCAAGTGTAAAAAAATTGTTACCTGAGGGGAGCAAAGGGTGTGCATCTCTCTTTTGTTGATAAAGGAGGTGAATCCTCATGAGCTTTCCCTATGTAAACCTTTTACACAGAGAAAGATGGACTTATTTGGGGTTGGTTTCCTGGGTGCTATGCTCTAGAACTGCATCCTCCCAGAGCTGAAGCGATGCAGTGTCTGCATTGCTCTACAGGGAGATGGTAACCCCAGCTCTGTGCCTTGTCTGAGGGAGACCAGAGGATCTGGTCCAGAAGGACAGGGAGGTGGAGAGTCCCCGAGAGCAAGAATGCAGGCGTCAGTGGCATGATCAGCACAGTCCCAAGAGGTCTTCCATGACCGCATCCTGTCACACCCATGTTTCACCCTATATTTAGATAGAATATATAGTATCTGTGAGGTAGCTTTTGGCACATGCTGCCTTTTTCTAATGGCTTTTTTTGCATAGTTGTAAGGTGCTAAGGTGGCTTCAGGGTGTTTCCTATGAATCATGGCATGGTTTTACTTTCTCTCCCCAGAGAAAGCTGTTGCTTACTTTGAAACCACTGACCAGTTTGGGGACAATGAAGAGGATGTCTTGCTTCAGAGGTCATCTTGCAAAACATTCTGTCACTATGTAAATGCTGTCAGTTCTGCACCAAGGAACATTGGGAAGGATGGCAAATTCCAGATCCTAGTTTGCCTGGGAACTAGGTACAGATTGGCATTCTTCACTGTGGTGGTCTCTCATGTTAGAATTGTCAGTTGAACAACATTGTATCACTCTTATTGGACACCTTCATGGACCAGCTTTAAAATATCTTGGACATATCACTTGTCCACTTTTAAATAAATGCTCTTAAGAGCAGAAGAGAAATTTAAGTTAGATGTATATTATTCTTTATGATTAGTGTGTACATTTCTGCAAGTCATTTTTTTTTCAGTTTTAATGAAATTCAGGTTAATGCTGGGAAATTGTGTGCATGTCTTTCTTTAAATGATTTTTACAGAAAGCACAGGCCTTATGAGTTCAGGATGTCCTCAAAAGAGGAATCCATCCACTTTTTCCTCCCCCACTCTTTTTAATAACCTAAATGAAAACAGCACATGTCTATTTTAGTCTTTGAAAACCTTTTGGGATGAAAATCTGCCCTTCTTAATAAGATTCTTGTGTATTTGTATAGATATCTTTTCCTTTTTTGCTTCCTTTGTCTTATGCATCTAGATATTTTTATTTTTAAAATTACATTTCAGCGATATAGAATTCCCTGGATTTTTCTTTCATTGCTACTAGCCTTTTCCCATGGCATTAATCTGACTTCTTTGATCTCTTCCCTGTCTCTATTCTCCTATGTCAGTCCTCAACAAATTAAAATAATTATTTTACCTATACTGTGGTCAGAGATTTATACTGAAGCACGCTCTAAAAGTTTTACATGTTTTTTTTCATTGACCTAAATATAATAGTGTGCTTCTGTTTCTCTGAATAGAAATTCAGAAATAGTAAAACAAATTACCGTATACTGAAAACTGGAATGGGGCACTTCTTACTACATGATTTTATGTAATGTCTAAAAACAACATGGTATTCACCTAATTGGGCCTCCAGATGCCACTGCATATAAATAATAATATAAACAGGGTCCTACTGAAATGGGGAGCTTTTAAGTGCAACTGACACATGTCACATATAGAAAAATTGATAATGTGTTCTGGGATGTGTTTTAGATTCAGTTCTACTGGACAATATATTGCATTAATTCCACTGTTCTCTCCGATAGGGATCATTTGCTTCCTCAATGGATTCCATTATTAGCAGAGTGTCCTGCCATCACAAGAATGTATGAGGAGAATGCCCTTCTGCGGGACCGCATGACAGTGAATTCCCTCCTCAGAGTCCTACAGACATTACAAGATTTCAACATCATCCTAGAAGGGTCACTCATTAAAGGAGTGGATGTTTAGCCTGGCTTTGAAGAGAACTTCACTATTTCTCTGCTCAGCAAGCAAATGAAAATTGGGGACCTGTTAGAATTTGAATGCTGCGGTAGTGCATCACTGTAAAGCAAAAGCACCCTGTTATTGGGTGGCAGTGGGAAACCCAGTTTACACCAGATTCAGGACTGTCCTAAAGCTGCAGACAAGCTAAAATGCGGTATTGTAGTTTATTTGAAACAGAATAAAAATAGAGTATTTTCATGTGTTAGATGTGTGTAAATATGTTATCTTTAAGAAATTATATTACTCTTAAACTTTTCTTAGACAATGTTCTTGTGCTAAAAATAAGTAGCTTACAATTGTGGGAGGGTGCGGGAACAGGGGTGTTGCTGCTTGATAGCAAGGAAGAAGCCAGTCAGTGTGTAAATACAGTGCAAACTCAGCAGGGCTTTTTTCAGGTATTGCAAAGGAACACAGCAAGTATCAGTGTGTAGCCATTGCTCTCATCTCGTTCTTGGAAATGTTGTGAATGTATACTGTTTACTGTACATGGTTTCCCTTATTTTGTGTTTTAGATCCAAACCTTTCCACGCATATAAGCTGTGAGTCGTCATTATTTAAGATCTTTTGTGTAATCTTTATCAGTCAGCACAAGTTTAGGTGCATATGTAATGTTTAAATGCTAGACATGAGGAATTGTTGAACCTCCAAGAGAACCTACCAGGATCTGATATCTGGCTTGGTTTGGGGTTTGTTTTTTTATTTGTTTGTTCTTTTTACAGTACCAGACTATTTGGAAAGTGTCAATAGCTTGATTTGTCATTTTGTCCCTGTTCAGTCTGGTTGGCTGTCTGCTTTTGTCTGTAGGTGAGGACGTACTGTGAGAAGTTTCTGCTTTTATAGATTTGTTGAAGAACTTGGTTCAGAAGATTTAAAAAAAACCAAACTCTGTTTTTGTTTGAGACACACGTGTTGCTATAGAGTCACATACACCGACTTTGCTGTGCTACAGAACTGTTTCAACCAGTTGTGATATACTGGCAAGTTACTAGTCTTCCTTTATCCTGAAGAGTTAGTGTTCCTAGGAGGCACAGGATCACTTTTTGGTTTTGAATTATTCCGCTATTAAAAAAAAGAGGCAAGGGGAATTGGTGTCAAGGCTTGTCTCCTATTGTTTCAAACTAACTGTGTTAAAGAAACAAAAATGTCACGGACCCAGAACTTGGATTAACTGGGAGCTGCTGAAGTTGTGCATGGTAAAATAAAAGATAGATTATTTAAAGCCAGTTGGGTGATAGCAGGCTGAAAATATTTGAGAAGTATCATTCCATTTCCTTTCCACTGAGATTAGATTTATGCAAAGCTGGGGGTATGTTAACTCTCAGCCATTATTAACCTTTGGCAGTGGTTCAAAATCCTTATTTGTTTAAATGGTTCAATCAATTTGATCACAACTTACTCCTTCAGTGGATGCCTGGGGACATCACACAGCTTGGTATAAATAGTCTTTGCTTGGGAGAGCTCCTTTGCTAAAATAACAAATTACATTGTAGGTCATAATTGCAGTACGTTACAAAAGATTTTGGCTGAATTTTGAACAGTGCTTTTTCTGTCTGGAAAGCTAAAGTGTCCCCCAAATAAATATAATGAAAAGGAACAAGATCCAGAAAATGAAAGGCGCTTAGAAAAAAAGTATCTTTCCTGCTTGCAAGTTGCCACCTTCAGAACAGTATTAGAAAATGGGGATTTTAGTCACTGCTAGCTTGTAGATAAAGTTTAACATATCCAGTGAACTATGGTGAGGCAGGCTGAAGATACTGCTCCTTCAGAGTATTTGAAAAAGATTAGGGATTAAAGCAGGCTGAGGGAGGTGGAGGCAAAGTGTAAATTAGATAATACAAAAGTATTAATAGAAAGAAAATAGCACCAGCTTTTGCGAATTATAGTAGTGTAAAGCACTGTGCAAGATACAAGGTAGAAGGATTCACCTCACAGGCTGATGAAGCTTATGCATGGTCTGATGGTGGTATACTCTCTCTTTGTGAGCTTGTAAGAAATAACCACTCTGCTAGCTGCTGTCCACATGAGCAGTGCTTGTAACAGCATTCATTTTGGTGTCAGGAAGTCCCACCCCATATCTCCTGTAAGGATGAAAAGCAAATGGATGGCATCCGTCTTACTAGAAGCAAGAGTTCTGGTGCATGAATAGAAGGCTGACTAAAAGAAAAGGAGCCCAGGAAGGTATTTCATCTGGTCTATATCAGTCTCTGCTTAGCAGAGCTATTTCAGTATCTGAACATTTATTCAAATTGTTATCCTCAACATGGGAGGGGTTCTTCATTGCTTCTTGATTTAACCCAGGGCACAGATTTTACCAAAACAAAATTGTTCAGAATCTATGAATCTGCTCTTGCTTGAATTGACCAATACCATCCAAAATGTTCTATCCAGGACCACAGTCTCAGTATTGGTGTTGTGGAGAACTGATCCTGGGAAGCTATGAACAATTCAGTGGGATTGGACTAGAAGCCACATCTGTACATTAACATCTTTAAATCATCCGAAGGGTGTGTTTTGGGGTGTCTAAGCCACTCCAGCTAGTCAACAGACGAAATGGCCGATAATTGAAAATTCATCCCTACCACTTGACTTTTTGAATGAATTATAAACTATTGTGTGGTGCTGAGAGTTGAGAGTTTAAATTTTCATTATTTGCTAACCAACAATATAATGTCCTACAATTAGTGTTAATGTTCCCTCCCTCCCTCTCACCTGACCTCCCATCATCAAAATTATCTTCATTGCACCATGAAAAATTATCCATATTGTCATTGATATGTTGGCTTTTTGCAAGTAGATTACATTTCCTTTCCAGAGAGATCTGCATCCTCGTAGTTGTGTGTTCAGTTTTTTTAAGTACTTATGACTGACGAAGATAAGTAGCCATGACACTGGACTACAAGAAAATTAAGTGGCAAATATATGTAGCTTAGGATACAAATGAAAATAGAGATATCTTTAAAAGGCAGGCATAGATGGCAAGGACTGTCCATAGCATGAGAGGGGAAGGATGACTTAAAGGTAGTCTTTTAAATCTAAAGAATAAATCAAAACCTGTCTAACTAAAAACCTTAAGTATGGATTTTTTTTCCTTACAAACTTGATGGAAGAACCCATAGTATTTCACGTAACACATGACTGCACATGGAAAATTTTAACTTATGAGATGCATTTATTTTGTTAAGCTTCACACCACATGAATGATATGGGAAGAACATTATGCCTGAAATTCCCTTGCATGCAATAAAACACTGGAGGTGCCCTAAGGTATTCTGAAGCATGGGGCACAGTTGAGTGCCTCTAATCCCTAATTCACTAGTTACTTGACATCCTAGGCGGTATGGTTCTTTACAATGAAACTTTATTCATGTATTTTTTAGTAGATACTTTGATAATTGGAAACTGTGAGGTTTTTTCCTGTGAGGTCTACAGAAATCATTCTAGTTCATTAGAATGGTGAGAAGCCAATCTCTAAAGCTAACAGAATTTATACTTCAGTATTAAAGCACCTTCATTGTTTGAGAAATGGAAATTTTGGAAAGATCAAAGCCCTCTGACACCTACGTTTACTCAGTTAACTCTTTAACCATATTTTATCTTTCTAGTGTCTGAGTTCTGTATAGTATTACTACACTAACATCAGTACACTAGCTTGAAAGTCAGAAAATCAAATGTATCACTGAGTCTCTATAAAACATGTATTTATAATTCTCTGAAACTAACTGGATTCCATTGTGTTCAGTGAAAAATCTGTTTGCTCTGAGCTGACGTGAAATTAGTTTATCTTTGTTCAAAATTATCTGTCTTTTTAAAGTAACGTTGATGGCATATTTAAGAAATTTCTGTCTTTCAGTCAAATGAAGGTGTGAATCTCATAGGGGAATATTCTGTGTTAAACTTGAAATGTACAAATGTGCCCTGTATAGTTTTTAAAAAATCAATTATTATTATGATTATCATTATTTTGTCTTTACATTATTACTAACTGAATCAGAACTGGATTATTTTCAGAAAGTATTGTTATACCAAGCACTTTAACATATCATAAACTGACATGAGTTTTTCAGGTTTTGAAGTACATTTAAATACAGCTTTTCATGCTATGTTCTTTACAAATAAAACTATAAAAATAAGAACTTGTCACTTTGTCCTTGTTGAAAGGCGACCAAAAGATGCATGATCACACTTAATGAGCTGTTTGGAAACTAGAACACAAGCTCTGAAGATAGGAGAGGTTGAATATAACAATTCTGTTGATATCTTTGTGACATTGTAGAGAGAAGCTCATGGGTATTCCGTGTTTGTATTCTCCTTGATATTTAGCTCTGTTAAGCAACAAAATGTGACGGTCCATATCCTTCATTTTGAATGCTTAGACTGAAATATTTTTGCTGGTCAGAGGAGAGAACCTTGATCATGATTAAATTTCTCTTACAAAAAAAGACAAGATTGGTGATGCAATATTGTTTATTGAATCCATTTTTTTTTTCAAAAGAGACGTGCCTTCAAACACAAAGCTCTTTTGTAGGTCTTTTTAGATCAAAGGCCTTTTTTACATTGCCATCTGAACAGCTAACCACTTGGGTTGTGTTTCCCTTTGCATCTAGCATCTGACTTTTTTTTTTTATTAAGGGGTGCACTTTGACTGTCAATGTCCTAAAGATCCTATTTTGTTCTCTAAGAAGCTGAGCTGCCAAAATATTTTTGATCCACGGGTCTAAAAACTGAAGCTAACAAAGTGCCATATATCATCTGGCTCCAGTAGATATTTTATATAAAAGAACACTGCATAGTATGAAAAAGAGAGATGAAAGTACCATAGAGAAAAGGTGGAAAATTGAACTGACAGAATGGTTCTCCTTCTCCATTGTACTCTAGAAAAAAAAAAAAATGGACTAGATTTTCAAAAGCATTCAATATTGGCCTAACCCTGCTTCTGCTGGAATTAGTGACAAAACTGCCTTTTACTTCAGTGGGAACAGTTAGTGAATTCTGGCCAGCTTTAAAGATTGTACCCTTAAAATACACCCAATGATGTTTGTTTAAAAAAAAATACAAACCCTTTGCCACAGAAAGTGAAGAAACAAACCCAATGTTGCTAATTTTTCTTTTTTTTTATGACACTAGCAAATTTGGGATTTTTTTTTTTTTTACATATCTCAAAACAATGGAAAGTTGAATTTTCCCTTCAAGTGGCCACTACCTATTACTGTCAGTGGGAATGGAAGCAGCAAGATAACTATCTCCCTGCAGTCTATCTAGATGTGGAAGTGAAGTTGCTCTTCATAAAGCTGAGGGCTTTATGGTTTTCAATTAGATTGAAGCCCTGCCCATGGGCAAAATGGCTGCCACACTATGTTTCAGAGGGCTGCAGAGCATTTAGACCAGTGGTCCCCAATGTGGTGCCTGTGGCGCCATGGCATTTATGTGCACCCACCGAACAATCTGGGCCGGCCCAGCCCCCGGGCTCGCGGCACATGCGTGGTGCCAGCCCCTGGACGCATGGCGCGTGACCAGCCCCGCCCCTGGACTTGCGGTGTGTGACC
The DNA here is from genome assembly GCA_030068395.1 of Apalone spinifera. Classification (NCBI taxonomy): domain Eukaryota; kingdom Metazoa; phylum Chordata; order Testudines; family Trionychidae; genus Apalone; species Apalone spinifera. The sequence goes on from CM057845.1 coordinate 96,820,425, forward strand.
GGCCCCACCCCCGGGCGCCCAGCAGCCCCAAAAGGTTGGGGACCACTGATTTAGACTGTAAGGAGTAGTACAGACATGGCTAAGTACATGAGGGGAACAGGCATGAGGGTGGCTCCTAGAGCTCTTTGGGGGAGATTCAGGGCTGAGAGAGACACAGCAATACCCCTGAGCCTTGCCTTCATGCATGACCTAGGGAAGTGAAAGGGAGAGTTAGGCAACAGCTGCTGCTGAATCTGAACCTTGGAGCCCAGGACACTTTGCCTGCTGCCTTGGAATTTTTCCTTCACTTGGGAGCTAAGCAGAGAACTTAAGAACCAAAGAAGGGCCATACTGGGTCAGACCAAAGGTTTGCCTAGCCCAGTATCCTGTCTGCCAACAGTGGCCAATGCCAGCAGCCCCAGAGGGAATGAACAGAACAGGGAATCCTCAAGTAATCCCTCTCCCGTCACCCAGTCCCAGCTCTGACAGGCTAGGGACACCATTCCTGCCCATCCTGGCTAATAGCCATTGATGGACCTAACCTCCGTGAATTCATCTAGTTCTTTTTTGAACCCTGTTAAAGTCCTGGTCTTCACAACCTCCTCTGGCAAGGAGTTCCACAGGCCAACCGTGCACTGTGTGAAGAAAAACTCCCTTTTGTTTTAAACCTACTACCTATTGAAACTGCTATCTACTAATTTAAATTTGGTGGCCCCCTAGTTCTTGTTATGGGAACAAGTAAATAACTTTTCCTTATTTACTTTTTCTACCCCAGTCATGATTTTATAGCGCTCTATCATATCCCTCCCTTAGTCTTCTCTTTTCTAAGCTGAAAAGTCCCAGTCTTTTAAATCTCTCTTTATATGGGACAAAACCCCTAATGACTTCTGTTGCCCTTTTCCACTGTGTGTGTGTGTGTGTGTGTGTGTTAAGATGAGATGACCACATCTATAGGCGGTATTCAAGATGTGGATGTACCATGGTTTTATATAGAGGCAATAAAGATTTTGTCTGTCTTATTCTCTATCCCTTTTTAATGATTTCTAACACGTTTCCTCTTCACTGCCACCGCACACTGAGTGGATGTTTTCAGAGAACTATCCACAATGATTCCAAGATCTCTCTTGAGTAGTTATAGCTAAATTAGTCCCCATCGTATTGTATGTATAGTTATTATTTTTCCCAATGTGCATTACTTTACATTTATCAACATTAACTTTGTTTGCCATTTTGTTGCCCAATCACTTAGTTTTGAGAGATCTTTTTGAAGCTCTTCACCATCTTAGGGTTTTATCTATCTTGAGCAGTTTAGTATCACCTGCAAATGTTGCCACCTCACTGTTTACCCCTTTCTCCAGATCATTTATAAATAGATTGAATAGGACTGGTCCCAGTATAGACCTTTGGGGAACACCACTAGTTACCTCTCTCCATTCTGAAAACTGACCATTTATTCCTACCCTTTTTTTCCTGTCTTAACCAGTTTATCAGTCCACAAGTGGACCTTCCTCTTATCCCATGACAACTTACTTTACTTAAGAGCCTTTGGTGAGGGACCTTGTCAAAGGCTTTCTGGAAATCTAAGTATACTATATCTACTGGATCCCCCTTGTGCACATGTTTGTTGACCCCTCTCAAAGAACTCGAGTAGTTAGTTAGGCATGATTTCCCTTTACAGAATCCATGTTGACTTTTTTCCCAACAAATCATGTTCATCTATGTGTCTGACAATTTTATTCTTTACTATAGTTTCAGCTAATTTGCCCAGTACTGACATTAGACTTACTGGTCTGTAATTGCCAGGATCAAATCTGGAGCCCTTTTTAAATATTGGCGTCACATTAGCTGTCTTCCAGTCATTAGGTACAGAAGCTGATTTAAAGGATAGGTTACAAGCCACATTTAACAGTTCTGCAGTTTCACATTTTGAGTTCTTTCAGAACTCTTGGGTAAATGCCATCTGGACTGGCTGACTTGTTGCCCTTGTTACTGTTATGTTTACCAATTTGTCACAAAACCTCTCTTGATACCTCAATCTGGGATAATTCCTCAGATTTGTCACCTAAAAAGAATGGCTCGTTTGGGAAGCTCTCTAACATCCTTAGCTATGAAGACCAAAGCAAAGAATTCATTTAGTTTCTCCGCAACGACCTTACGTTCTTCGGGTACGTCTAGACTACAGGCTTTTGTCGACAGAAGTTTTGTCGACTGATACTGTCGACAAAGCTTCTGTCAACAAAGAGCATCTAGACTACATCCAGTTCTGTCGACAAAGCAAGCCACTTTGTCAACATGACAGTGTAGATACAAAGGACAGTATAGATGCAATAACGCCTTCTGTTGACAGAACTTTGTCGACAGAAGGCGTTATTCCTTGTAGAATGAGGCTTACAGCCATCGACAAAACTGCTGAGTTCTGTTGATGTTATGTCAACAGAACTCGGCAGCAGTGTAGACGCAGGTATAGTTTTGTCGACAAAAGTCCACTTTTGTCGACAAAACCTTGTAGTGTAGACACACCCTTTGAGTGCTCTTTTGGCATCTCCATGATCCAGGGACTCCACTGGTTGTTTAGCAGGCATCCTGCTGCTTCCTACTTAAAAAACATTTTGCTATTCCTTTTTGCTAGCTGTTCTTCAAATTCCTTTTTGGCTTTTCTTTATTATATTTTTACACTTAATTTGACAAAGTTTATGCTTCTAATTTTCCTCACTGGGATTTAACTTCCACTTTTTAAACTGCTTCTTTTACAGGTACTTGGTGGTTAAGCCATGGTGGGACTTTTTTGGTTCTCTTACTGTGGTGTGGTTTTTTTGGTTTGGTTTTTTTGTTTGTTTTTTTAACACACAGCCCAGAAGAGGCTGGGTAGATGGTGCTGCTGGGTCCAGGAAAGGAGAACTGGCTAGCAGGTGATAGGGCGGTGGGGGATAAAATCAGTAGTAGGGAAAATGCCATCCATTTCTTCTCTTTGAAATGACGAGAGGGTTGGTGAGTAGCCAGGGAGAGGCATATGTTAAAAGGTGTACTTTTCAACCTGAACTAGTCTCTCACTGGCAGAGGAACAGAGGAGATTTAATAAGCCAAATAAACTAAAAAAGCATGATGTGACACTTAACTGTTGATTTGTTAAGCTAGTCTCATGATGGGATCAGAATTCTGGGGTTTTGGGGGGGTGTTTGTTTTGTTTTTGTTTTTTAATCTCTTAAGGCTTGCAAAATTGCAAACCCATGCAAAGTTGAAACTCCCATTAAGGACCATTAATATGAAAATCCCTATCAAGATATTGTTCTGGGAGATCTTAATGTTGACGCCAACAACAGGCTTGTGCTATATCCTCCACACCTGGAAGATCTCATGAGACACAGTTCAACAGAAGTGACAACATGTCTGAAAAACAGTCTTACTATATGCAGGTCGAAAACCAGGCTGTGAGGCATCAAGGACTGTGAAAAGAACAAAATGCAGCAAGAGCTGTTCTAGTGCCATGTATTCCTCAAAAATGAGAGAGGAGAGAATGAGCTATAGTTGGCAAAACTCTGCGTAGCAAGAAGTGGTTTTTTTGTGTGCTAAATTAGGAGCATCAACGCTCTCTGTTAAGGGTCAGCTGCAACATTATCTTCCTTGTGGGAGATGTTCGCAGTCCTTGCCAATAACAGGAACCAAGAGTTAAGCCTTTGCCGTCTGTGGGGGAGAAGTATCCAGATCACAGACAATGCAACAGAACTCTCCAAACACTGCCTTCTTTAATAAAAAAAAAAAAAAAAAAGTAAAGCAGGGCACTGCTCAGCCAGATAAGGTACTACAAATAACTTTCTTCCTCATACTATAGCCCAGGCTGCCATCCAGACATGCCCAGAGCCAAGTCATATTGGCCACAAAGAACTGTATAAGAAACTCATTCTGGGAAGAGCTAAGGCAACACACACGGCTTGTTTTCCAGCACTTTGGGCACATCTTCACTCCCCTCACCAGAGAGTGCTCTTCTAGCATCTAGTTACGACCCGTAAACCGACCACAAATCAACCGCTGAGGGCAGCTCTGGCTGGGGTCTGTACTCCTCACAGACATGAGGGCTGCGTCTACATTGGCG
>CM057845.1:96837993-96869206 GCA_030068395.1 Apalone spinifera
CCTTGCAATGTTCCCAAGGGAAGAATTTACAGGCCATGTGTCTCTGCCTCTTCTGAGGGAAGGGAGCTCCCAGGTGGCTGTGGACTGCCTCCCGCTTACCATGAGATTTGTGTCTCTGTGGGTGCTCCACCACTCTCCCTCCCCTCTACTTTGTGGTGTATACAGCTGATTCTACGGTTAGGAAGGAACAGCAGGGGGCCATGCCACATGTGCAATCAACACACAAATGGCACCATGAGGTGGCTATTAGGCATGTGCAGCGTGACCAGGCACTGCTAAGAAAACCTTCAAAAATCTGCAAGAGGATGCACCAACACCTAGAGCGGCGCCCCCTCAGGGACACACATCTCAAAGAACCATCGTTATTGCACAAGGTAACTTCTTCATCTTATTATACAGTGTATTTATATAGCTGTAGTATTGAGGGGCCCTCGTCACAGTCTAGGACCTAGTTGTACTAGGCTCTGTTCAAACACAGAACAAAAAGATGGTCCCTACCACAAGGGGCGCCCAATCGAAGTAAATGACTGTAATGGAGTATCTACCCCACACTGGCCCCATGAAGGGTTAAATCCAGCCCTGGGAGAGGGCTAGGCCTGTGGAGCCAGCAGCTGTAGCAAGTAGCAGCTAATTAGGCCCCAGGTGAGGCTGTATAAATAGGGGCTCATGGAGCCAAGGGAGAACAACTCTCTTGCTCTAGCAGTGGAGCAGGTGGGATCCAGTTGCCAGGGAAGTGACAAAGGCTTTCTGAGACTGAGGAGTGCTGGGGTAAGGCAAACAGAGCCAACTCCCAGGTGGAGGCCTTGCTCTCAAGGGCTGAGGGGTTCTAGGGCTGCAGGGAGGCAGCCAGGGCAGCAGAAAGCAGCAGGTCGACACCCCCTTGCCGATGATGAGTGGCCATTTCAGACTGTAGTTTGCCCCTGAGGCAGGGGCTAGATGACAACTGCCAGTGGGTCACTGAACCAAGGTAGGTGGAGGCGGCTGGGAGTTCCTGGAGGGGAGAGGACCCCGGAGCATGTGGCACTGTGACAGGGTATTCCCCGTGGAGACAGGCTCTGCAGTCTGTTTTAGATGCAGGTCCTGATACAAGGTGGTAGAGAACAACAGGTAACAGCAGGTGAGGGCTGAACTGAGTTGAGCCCTGAGTGACCAGCAGGATGTGCCATAACAATGAGTCCCAGCCTGTTATAATGACCAAAGACTAGGAATGGATATAGCCAGATATGGAAGTGCAAGCAAACAATGAGGCTGTGTCTACACTGGTGCGTTCTTGCGCAAAAACTTGCTGCTTGTTCACACTGGCTGCTTGTTCTTGCACAAGTAAACTGATGTTGTACTGTAGAAAATCAGGGCTTCTTGTGTGAGAACTCTGACACTTCCTCTCAGGAATAAGCCCTCTTGCGCAAGAGCTCTTCCAGAAGAGGCCAATGTAGACAGGCAACACGAATTTCTCGTGTAAAAAGGCCCTATGGTTAAAATGGCCATCAGAGCTTTCTTGAGCGCGAGAGCGTATACACTGGCATGGATGCTCTTGGGCAAAAGCACATGCCAGTGTAGACGTTCTCTTCTGGAAGAGTTTTTCCAGAAGAACTCTTCCACAAAAGAGTTCTTGCACGAGAAGCTGCCAGTGTAGACATAGCCTCTGAGAGAATGCTGCAAGTATACTAGGTGGTATCTGCACGCTATCAGCTTAAGTGTTGTTAGGCTTTGTGTAGGGATCATGGGAACAGAGGTTTTGAAGAGGGATTTGAAGGTAGCAATGCAAAAGCTGGGGATAGCATGAGAGAACACTGTGAAAATGTAATGAGTAGGCAGTGGAGGCTGTAGTCATAGACCAATTGGTGATGAGTATCAACAGCTCAATAACAAATAAGCATTTGCAAGCACAGGCTCTATGTTCTTAGTTGCACACACATTGAACTAATTGCTGCATTTGATCCACTCTGTGCCAAGGAAGGGTCACATTTCTCCCAAGACTTGTCAGCTGAAAATGCATCATCTCCTGAATGTTAGGTGTACCTAAATAGCTGGTTGTGCAACTTTCATTAACATGGACACCCTGTGCTTCTCTGAGTAACATCTGCAGATGTGATTCCTGGATAAATATTTTCCCAATTAATTACACTTCTGCTCAAAACAAACTTTTTCCTTGGTGTTTTAGGTCACCCATCACTTCTTCCAAAAGGAGCCCCAGTTTATTTCTGCATCCTCATCATTTAGCTAAGGAAGCAAACTTTAACTCACTTTCTGTGAAGTGGACTGTGCCCACAAACGCTCATGATACCATCTATATGTTTTGTTAGTCTTTAAGATGCTGCAAGACTATTAGTCTGTAACTGGAAAAACAACAAACTCAGCTACCTCTCTGAATCTTTTTATAAACAGTATTTTGTGCCTATGCTGTTTTGTCATTATAGGATAGAATTTGTTTTTATGGGGGAAATGACATAATAGAACTATCAGGACTTTGCAAATGTGCAAAAAAGACAGACTATTGTCAAGAATGCAAACAAAAATAAGAATTATTTTAGGTCTTCCCAGTGTCCCTTTGGAGGCCTAATCCTGCTCTCATTTAAGTAAGTTGAAGTTTTGCCATTGTCATTAGTGGGAATGGGGTAAGCCCCACTTCAAGAAAACACGTGTGTGTATTTAACTTTAAATATGTTAAATGATTTAATAAACTGAAGCATCTATTATTATGTCACAGGCAGGTTAAAATATTTGTTTAAAATCCTCTTAACAATTACTAGATCATTAAAAACTGAATTACTTCTTACGTGTTTAAAATTTGTGTACTTCATCTTCAACAACAAAAAACAGGCTAGTTACTTTTGGATCTAGTTGCTCTTATTTTGGTTCCTATACACTAAAATTCAACAACTGCAAATATTGGAAGAGTATTTAAATCCAAACAATCAGTTTCAGTGAAATAAAATATCACAAATTCCATATTAGATTTGGTAATTTTAGTTAACAAAAATTGGACATATTTTGTAATCTTCATTGTCAGGGTGACTACTGGTTGGTATAGATATTTTTTCATCATTTAAATACAATACATAAAAACTAAACACATTCACTATTAGGGTTTGTCACTTTAAGAGTAATTTATAATTGTATTTCTAATTTCATAATCACGATGACACAAAGTGGTACTCTATAACTCTGTGGCACGTAGCTCTTTGATGTAATAGCTATTTTTAAAATGATTTCAACATAACTCTGCAGATGTTGTAACGGGGTGGCTGCCACTGAACTGTCTGTGAGTGAAGAAGATTGCAAAAATGTGTTAATCTCATTTTAAATGTAAAATTGTTTTACCTAATTTTTAAAAATACATCAAAATTAATTTCATATGGAAAAGTCTTTTTCTTCTGCCAAGGAGAATAAGTTTTCACCAATGAATGTGTAAGTTTTATCACTGCTGTCAAAGGTGCAAAATCAGTCAGAAATGAGTGAAAGATTTGAAAGAGGAAAACTTGGGTTATGTTTTTCAAAAGGCAAAATTAAGAATAATCATTAATTTTTTTAAAAGCAAAACATGCACCTGAGAATTTTAATATTTATAAATGGAAAAAAAACCAGCAAAAAAAGCTGAAATTAGATGTGCTGAGTGTGTTGCTATGCCCTCTGGCTTGAAGTGGTTTCTATCATATAGGGGATTTACAGTTGATTCAATAGCTCTCAGCACCCCCACTATACAATTGTTCCAGCACTCCTGCATAGCATGAAATATGTAAATGTAATATTTACCCTCAGAAATTGTCATGCTGTAGGAAAAAAATACAAAGTTCACAAACCTAAAGAGAAAGTATTATAAAACAATATTTATTATTTTAAAGTTTTTTGGTAAATGCTATCATAATTATTTGCTAATAGTTTAAATCTATTAACTACTCCACGCTCCTGGGCTATAAGTAGGACTCTTAAGCACTATGATACACAAGTAAGAATATGTATCAGATTTATATAGAGCCACATTCATAGTCTTATTGAATCTGCTCAGTCATGGGCTCACCTGTCTACCAAAAACTATGGCTTTTTATGGAAGCCAAACATATAAATTCCCCTAGAGTTTTTAAACACGGAAGTTGTGGCCAGAGCAAACATACTGCCAGCCCGCCTCACCTCCAACTTTTGCACTGTGATTAGGAAGCAGGGGGAGTTTCTCAAAACTATCCCCAAAGTCTTCAGTCTTTGGGTAATGGTGCTGAGGTTACAGATACTGTGCAAGGAATGTGGCAAAGGTGGGAACCTTCTGCTTTAGTCTATTTCAAACTATGGATGTGAGAGAACCAACTGACCCCAGTACAGTATTTACTATTGCTTAGACTAGAAAGTAATAGCAATTGCTTGTAAGAATCTCTGTATTTAAAGGTCCATTTTGTGTGAAAGTTTGGGAACTCTGGGCCAGAGATGCAAGACTGCAGTTGAGTTCCTGTCTAGCCAGGCCTAAAGAGGACAGACTTCATTATTCTCCTTTGATAGGTACTATTTTAGACAGTTACAAAAGTTCTGACATGGTCAATTCTTTGTCAAATGAGAGTGAGCAAACTGGAATTAGCTGCCTATTAGATAGTAGTGGAGGCTATTTTTGGTTTCTCAAAGGAAATATCTCAGGCTCCTTAGTTTCTCTTTGTAAGCAGGTATCCATAGAACCTCTGTAATTCCAAGTATCCCGCTTGAAAGATAAGCCAAATCCTCCCTCACAGGCACTGATGTTCCTCTACACAAAAAAATCCACCACCACCCCTACACGCACGCACACACTGAAATGAGTCGTGACTGAGCGTGACATTTGGAAGAAGATCTCCTAAGCAATTTGCAAAGGAAAGATTTGCAGCACCTGAGACGGTTCGCCGCCCGAGTACTGCACAGAAGCCGCACCACTCATTGTTGTGATTCCATTTGCTACACTCTCCTCCTACTCCATTGAGAGGAGGTGGGGAGTGGGTTGTTTGTGTGAAGTCATCGCCAACGTCACAATGAGCCGCACCGCCTCCTCCTCCCAGGCTTCCCGCGCGGCCCTTTCTCCCTTAAAAGGACAATGGGGCCCGCATGCAAAAGAACTCGATTGAGTAGAATTGAGCCGTGGGAACCACGCTTGCGCAGAAAGAGGGGGAAGAAAGCGACCTATGCAAATGAGAACTGATTCCAGCGGTAGTTGCATGCAGACTCGGGGTGCTACACAACGAGGTTGCGCACTCCGCGAAGGAGGGGGGATTCATCGCACACAACGCACCACGCTATTGATTTGTTGGTGCCTGCAATTCAGTGGTAAGTGATTTAATTTTTCTTTCTCCGCTTGCGATGTTTTTTATCCAAGAAGTGAGAAACATCTTTGGTTTCAGGGGATTTTTTTGCATTTACCAACCAGGCGTTTTGTTAAATAAAACAAATTTTTGGAGGCTTCCTTTGGCTGCAGGGCAGCCACTTTCCTGTCCGAAACAGTTTTGACACACGCTGACCTGTGTGCGGCAATCTGTTTTTCTTCCTTTTTAAAAATAACTTAAGAGCTATCAATTTAAAACTTATATTGTGGCGAACATGCCGCTTGCATTGTTCCAGATCCAGTTCACCCGGGGACTTTCCTTAAAGTGAAATCAAAATGTTCTCTTCCGAAGAGAGAGGGCGAGTAAATTTCTGAAGGAAAAAAACTAGAAAAGTGATCCCAGGCAGTGCTGTTGGCTAGAGAAACTGTATGTCCAGGTCAGGATGTTATCGGGAAATATCAGTGTAAGGGACATTCTTCCAGGAGCCGTAGTAAGGGGGAGTGTATCAAGCCGTCGCTTAGTGAATGTTTTGAATGGCTCAACACTCTTTTCTTAGTGCTCTCTGTAATGAGGTGGAGGCTAGAAAATGTAACGTTCCTTCCACTTCGTAGGGTCATGTCAAGCAATTTTAAGAGAAGGCCATGGGGTTGTTTGGTTTACTTTTTGGGGTGTGAAGTGGGGTGAGATTAGCTTGGCCTGTTGCGGGTGCTGCTTCCCAGGTCCGTTGCGGCCCTTTACTGTATGCACGCGGTTGGGCATTCTTTGCTCAGCTTGGGCGAGAGATGCGGATGTGATGATGAGAAAAAGAGCGAGCGAGCCCTGGCGCCTAAATCGCTCGGGATTCCAGAACCGGATTGAGTTTGGAAGGGTTAAGAGAGAGATGTTCCATTTTCGAACGTTCTCCGGGATCTTGTACGTGTTGTGTTGCATATTATACACCTGTGGCTTTGTTTTTGAGCGCACAGAAGTTGTTGCGTCGTGAGTGGCAGGGGGCAATCCATTGCAACGGCAATGTGCGTTTTCTCTTTTTTGTAAGGCGGGGAGGGGAATAGGGAAACTGTTCTCTTCGACTTGTTGGCTTGTTTTTAGAAGAGATGTCGAGATTGAACACTCCAAGTGATCTGAAATGGACAGACAGTGTGTGCACGCTGACATGACACGTGCTTCTAGGTGCGCAGGCTTGCTTTAGTTTTTAATACCCTTTTTCTATTGCAAATACCTTATTATCGAAAAGAGGTGTCCTGTTAGCGTTAGGATAGGGCGATTTGATAGTGATGGCGTCTTGCCATTTTCAAAGCAGAAGAGGAGCGAAAGTTAACTGCATTTCTTGTCTCCTCTTTGTAGTTAACATGTTTCCGTGTAGAATCCAACGCAGTTTAACTTCTAGTTAAATTCTCCGTTTCGCGGGGGTTTGTGTGTGTGTTTTGTCTAGTTGATCTTCCTAGTTAGCGTGATCTTTAAATCTAGTGCATTCTACAAAACAGTCCGACCTATCCTTGATGCCGCACGTAGGCAAAACCAGGCTGAAGGGAAAACAAAGGGCTTGCATGTGCTGCAGGCAGTGCTACCTCCGCAACTGTGTCTGCAAGCCAGTCGGCTCACGGAAACTCGGGCTGTGATTAACTAACTAGGGGACGGCTGGCGGGGGAGGAAGGGGGGGTTGTTGCGACAGGTTTCGTATCTTGGGGAAGTTTTGAGCTTGCCTTTTTAGTGCCTAGAAGACTTTAGGGGAGTTAAAGTTTAGGAGCGTGCATGCTCCTGTAAGGTGACCATGCTGCGTGCATGGAGGAGCAGGGGTGTTTGTGTCTACAAGCCCGCGGGAGGAGGCAGCGCCTTTCACTCGGCTGGGTCTACACTGCAGCGGATTCCAAGCCCTGCCGGGTACCGAAGGCGGCTTGGCTGGGGGTGGCTGAAGACCTTTTTAAAGGTTCTTTGCACGGCGTCCTCCGCCGTGTGTGCGTGTGTTTATGGGAGGTCTGCAGGTTCCCCCTTTGAAGTGGAACTGTTGCCATGTTTGAATTACGTCAGGGGGAAGCCATGAGGAACCAGCGGCTGCAGCTCCGTGCAGGGAGAGGTGAAGGCAGGGCCCTGCTGGCCACCATGAGCGCGAAGCGTGTGCGCGGGGGCACCACTCAGGAAGTGCTGCTGAGCTAGATGGTGGTGCACGGTGCGGGGGGGAGGGGAACGATTTCGCCCCTTTTGTTCTGGCAGGCAGCGCGCTGCGGTAACTTTCTCTCGGGCTCTTGGCCGGCGGCGGGTGCCCCTTGGTGGCTCCCATGCAGCCTGCGCCGGGCAAGACCCGCAGCCCAACAGCGTGCGAGAGGAAAGTGAGTGTCACTGGGGCGTGCGGAAAATCAGTGCCCGCCACTGTGCCCCCCGATTCCTCACCACGCCTTACAGCCGGCGCGGGGAGGGGGGCGGGGATGCGATGTCCCCGCCGGGGTGAGGGCAGCCCTGGTTTGTTTAAAACCTACTTCAAGGCTAACGCGCTCAAAAGGTCGGGCCGCCTGTTCGCAGCCCCTGCACGCAGTGCTGAGCTCGGGGCCCCGCTTCCCGGGAGCGACTCCTGCATTGCACGTCGCCCCGGCGCTGAAGAGTTGGGAAGGGAGCCTCGCCCTGACTAAATGGCAAGCCGCGGTGTTTTCGCCGAGACCTCGTGACACGCACTGTTTTGCAATGTGCTCTCCGAAACCGCCTCCTGCCTTCCCGGAGCGCGCCACAGCCCGCCGGGCTTTCTCCTGGGGCGCATCCTCCTTTGCCTGCGAAGTGGGGCTTGCTCACCTTGGCACGCCCACGCCAGAGCGTGCGGGTGACCCTCCACCTGATCATCATGGCCTCTTTGAAAAGTAGGTCGTCCTTGCGGAGGTGACTGGGGGTGGGTGGTCTTTGTTCCAGCAGGCAGTGCGGTACAGCTGCTGCGCATTGATGCTGAATGGCCCTCTGCTATTTCCCCCTGCCTCTGCCCAAGTGGCCTTTTGCCTTAAGTTTAGTTCCTCCCTGACTCGGCTCGGACTCAAGGACAAAACTTTGCCAGTATGATCCTTTCGGTATTGGCACCAGGCAGACTGCAGGTTAAACGTGTCATGAAATCCTGGCCTGGCTGATACCAGTGGGAGGTCTGTCATTGACTTCAGTGGAGCTAGGATTTTAGCCCTGAGGAAGAATCTTTTTGTGTGTGTGAGGGGGTGTTTGGGTCTAATTTTGGGGAGCTATGTTCTCTTCAAAGCATATGACTGAATAAGCTGCATTAACTGGCAGTAGTGGTCCAATAACTACCATTTTGCCACCAGTATGGTCCATCATCAGATTTGGAGCATCTTTTTACTGCAAGGGTTTTTTAGGCAGAAAAATAACTCAAACATCTTTTTTTGTGATACCGCATTATCACGCCCACTACAAAGATCTGTTTTCAGGGGATTACCAATTTAGTTGTGGGTTAAAAGCTAAAACAGGATATCAAGGCAAACTGTTGTAATACAAAAAATTTAAGTGTTCACTTGAGTATGTTTATCTGGAATGCTATCTTCATCCATGTCATTTTCCATCAAAGACGATCTTCTTCCCTTAAAATGCTCATCCCCAGTTCTATATTTGAAAGGATATCTGTCATGGCTCTGTGTTTGGTTTTTTTGCTGCACCATCTAGTTCAGCATAGTATACTAGTTGTAATCACCGACAAAATCCTGAATTCTTTCTGTATCTAAAACTCTGCTGAGTATCTCATTCTGTGGTGTTTTGCTGTCATTTCCCCTATACATATGTCCCTCCTAAAACACCTAGATTTTTCCTCTCTAGGTTGGCAATCTTCTGGGTCCAAATTACATGACATTTGTTATGATTAATGCAAATGAAGAAAACTCTGTAGTTTCATTTACTTAGCATACTTTGGCAAGCAGTTGGTCCATAACAGTTTCTAATTGCTTTAAGGATTTTAAACAAGCCAACATGAGAAGTGTTGGAAGATAGTTGTATGTGCTTCATTGCTTTCATAAGTGAGTTAACATATTTAAGATGAGTGGCCTGATCTCAGACTTGTATGCCTGATTTTTTTTTTTCGCCTCCTTGATTGTAAGGGTTTGAAACTTCATCTTTTTTTAACATGAATGCTTGGATTCTGTAGAATCTAATGGGTGAAGCCCTGCCGCCCTGACAGGAAAAACTTCCCCTTGCCATTGATGAATGGGCAAGTGTCTTTCAAATAGCTTGGGAGGTGCATTTACAGTAAATAACTAGGGACCTAAGGTGAGTGGTGGAGTCAAGAACCATTAAATATTCTGAGGCCGGACTTTCAAAATTGCCCAAGTGCTTAACATCCTCAGCAGGGGCTAAACAGTATACTAAAAATTACAGTCAGAAGTGTATTTTTTTCTTTAAGGGAACAGTGATAGGATGACACTCTTGAAGCTTGTTTATCCACACACCAGGCACAGCCCAAGCAGTGGCAGTCCAGCTGCTTACCATATTCCTTCTGAAAGGTGAGAGGCTATATGTGGAGCATGTGCAGGGGTATTGTGGCTTGTGCCTACCACATGGATGGAGAAGATTAGAGGGAACATTGCCTAAGGAGCAAGTTCTTATGGGTTGTTTTTAAATAAGTGGAGCAGATTTAATGAGATCCAGAGTAAAATGGGTGCATAAGGCTTCTGACATCACTAATGTTGACAGGATTTTGGGGCCTGATCCAAAGCCCTTTGGAGTAAATGACATTTTCTCTCTTTCCCTCTCCCCTCCCCCAGCACTGCATCAAGTCCTTGGCATGTAGATAGGGCCCAATTGTCTTCTCATTAAAGCCAATGGCAAAACTGCCAGTGATGTCATCTAAGGCTTGATCACGGTGGAATTTTCCAAAGCACCTAAAGATGTTAGACACCCACCTCCCTGCCAGGTGCCACTGAAAGCTTGAAGGACTTGTGCTCTGGCCTCTGTCTCTCTTCTGAACTCTCTCTCTCCCCTCTCCCCCCCAGTGTTAGTTGCAGATGGCTCCAGGCTCTCAAGTGAAAGTTCTCAAACATATGTGGGGTTTGACACAAGTCAGTTATTTGCTAGACAAGTTTGTGAAAATGTAACTAAAATTCATAGGAATTAAAGGACCACATTACCACCATAGGTAATGGACCACAAAACCGCCTTTAAAACAGTGACAGTCTGGGGCCTCTATGGCACATGCTGAGGCTGAGCATTCTCCCTCTGTCACCTAACTGTTAGTGAGCAGATGGGGGCAGGAGTTCCCATGTGCTCTGTAATCATTCATTTTTATCAGCACTCGGTGACTTAACACATTGTTGCACCGTGTGAGATTAACAGTTATGAATATTGCCAGTTTCCTTCAAGTCTGAAGCAACAGTTGGTAGTGAGGCTTTTCATTGCTCAAAAGCAGGTGCCTGAAGAAACAAAACATGTGGTTGGGAGAGGTGGTTTGAAAATCCAGGGGATAACCAGCGGGGAGGGTTGGGGACTCCACTGTATAACTCTGAAGACTGGCTCTTGCTTAGTAGATTACCAGACAATATGTTGGTGTATAGTCTCAGTTCAAAGTCCCAACAGGAAAAATGAGTTGGATTACTCCAGTTAAAAAGGATATGTTTGTGTCCTACACAAAGCATGTTGCATTTCAACATAATAAAAAACTTCACTGAGCTGCAGTCTCCTGTCAAGTGTACTGCTCTTGCTAAAATAGCCATGTTGGCTTTTAAAACAAACTTTGTGAATAATCTAAGCACTATATCCAGATGTACACACACCCTTTTCTTAACCTGTGTGTGTAAATAAGTGTATTAAGTAAGTAAATGTTTAACATTAACTTTAACAATCTCACAAGTGCTCATCATAGTTCCCCCTAAACTGCATGACTGTGGGCCCTGTGCAAGGGTTCAGAGCTACAGCACAGCGAGGTCGCTCTCCCCAAGTCCTGAAGCTGCTGCTGCCCATGGGATTGAGGGGGGATGACCTTTCCTGTCAGCCCCTGCAGGCAGCTACCCAGATAAGCCCAAGCCCCTACTTCCTGCCCCACCTGGAGGACCTGGCTGTCATGAGCACCCTCCTGCACCCGACCCCAAAACCCCTTCCCAAACCTAGAGCCTTCTTTTGCACCACAAACCCCATATCTCCAGCCCCAGCCAGAGTCTTTGCACTTCAATCCTCTGTCCTAGCCCTGAGCACCTCCAACCTCAGCCCCACTCTAGAACCTGCACCCCCAACTGAATCCCTCACATTCCTTCATCCCAATCCTCTGCCCCTCCTGCACTCGGAACCCCCTGGCTTCATTCCTTCCACACGTATTTTGTTATGTGCACCAATATGAAGGTGATGTGCCCCACATCTTGCACATAACAAAATTCATTCTGCTCAGGGGTGGAAAAAATTACAGGGAACACTGGTGCTCATGACACGGATTTTTTTTTTTCAAAAGCCACGTGCAAGACTGCACCTCAGAAAACACATGGCCTCAAACATAAGGCTGAGCCACTGCTTTGTCACTGACTCGGATTAGTGTCACTAACTGAATTCCTAGCACCACTCATACAATACCTCAAGTTTTCTTTGGAGATCTCCCATCCAAGGGTTTGCTGGACCTGACCCTGGTTAGATTGTAGAAGGTAATAAGATCATGGCTCAAGTTGGAACAGATGCAGATGGAACATTTTCCCCCTCTTCCCCCCCAACTTGGTTTTCCTCTGAAAATCCTGTTTGTGCTTTGCACAGTGCACTTCCGTTTCCCTATAGTGGGAACTTTTTACAAAAGCACCAAAATGACTTAGGCACTTAAAATTATGTAGGCCATTTTGACAATGTAACTTAGTGCCTGTGTCCCACTGAAAGTCAGTGAGTTGGAGATGCCTAAATGACTTTTGAAAATTTTACTCATAATACTTTTGACACAATCTGTTTCAGGTGGCTCAAGAACAGAAAAGAGATGTCAACCATTCTAATTCCTCTACAAAGCCATTGTTTGTCATTTGAATTTAGTACTTTATGTGGTTTCATCCAGCTCAGTGACATAAGTATCATGAGTACAGCATTGTTGCAGAGAACTAGCCCCACAGGAGTTAGCATATGTTACTGGAGGGGAAAATACATTCCAGGAGATCTAATTTTAACAGCTCTAACTTTTCCTTGGTCTTGTTGTAAATGGAACATTAGATGATCAGGGCGAAGTTTCATTATAAAATGCAGCTATATAATGTATATAATGTTTGACTGAAACATTTTCTTGTTCTTTTCACCAGCACATGAGTTTCAAAGTTGCACACTTCAGATCCTAGTCCTCTCATTTTGCGCTGGAACACTTTTTTACACTGGATTCTCTCCATATATGAAGATCAAAGTACCACTGTTATTTGACACTGTTTTTTGGTAATGTCCTTGGAGCCTTTCCACTTCAGGCACATTAAAATACAAGTGGTTAAGGTCCAGTTTTAACTAGGGATATAAAATCCTGCTTAATTGGTTAACTGATTTAACATTATGTTAAATTTGTTAACCCATTTAAATGGGGCAGGTGGCATGGGGGGGAGGGGAGGGCATTCAAGCCCAACTGGTCAGGGACTGCTCTGGGTAGGCTGGAGGGGCTCTGTGGGGCTGGAGCAACCTTCTGCCAAGGGCAGGGCTGCTCCAGCCCCCACCAGTTAACCACAACACGTAAATCATTAACATCCCTACTCTGTAATGAAGGTCTCCTTTTGGATGACACACCTTTTTGGGGGTAGTGACTGCTTCTTTATCAAAGATTCAAAGGCATAGCCTCAACCAGTGTAAACTGCAATAATGCCATTGATTTCAGTGGAATTATACTAGTTTATCCCAGCCAAGGGAGAGGCCTGAAGTAAGGATGTAAGTGACTAGTCGCTTATCCGATGAGCAAATGCTTATTGTATGGTCGACTAGAGAGAGGCAGTATGTGGAAGAGCAGGAGCTGGTGCTGGGTGGCTCTTAATACATTTAAAAAGCACAAGCACAGTAGGGAGGATCAGGCGCGAGCCAGGACAGCTGATTCCCAGCTCTGTGCCTTAAATGTATTCAGAGTCACCTGGCAGCTCTGAATACATTTAAAAGGCAGAGCCGCAACAGGGTTAGCTCTCAGGACCAGGAGCTAACCCGGCTGCTGCTCTGCAGTTCCCCTCCTGAGAAGTTGATAAACTAATCAATGGAAATTCCATCAACTAGTTGATTAGCTGACTAAGTAGCACAGGCTATTCTGGAAGAAGTCATTGTTCTCATGTGCAGGTGTGCATTCCAGAGCTTATGGAATATCAAAGTATACTGTCTTACAAAATATTCTTGGATATTTCTCCACTTTATCTAAGTGCAGTACAAAGCTGCGTTGTGAGACTTTTGCTGACAGGAGCAGTCTGGATACACTGCTTTACACCAGGCAAGAATCTAGAGGTGGTTGTGGGACAGAGGAAGAAGTTAGGTTGATAGCTTGGTTCCTTCTTACTCCTATCTCGAGTGAAGAATTTGGACTGTGCAAAGCGTGAATGAGTTCAGGGCTAGAGCAGGGAGGCAGGAATAGAGCTGGTGTGGAGTGTTTGGAATGCCATCCTTCTGCCTTTCAGATAAGCTGCTTTCTTTGTGAACCTGCCAAGGAATATTTGTCTGTGATGGTCACAGATTTCAGGTTTGTGGGTTTTTTTGTTTTGTTTTTGGTGTAAAAATGGAATTGATGTAAATCTTTGAACTCGTCCTTTCTATTTTGGAGGTTCCCCCCTCCTCCCTTCAACCTCTGTGGTCAGGAAAAATCCTGGAGGAGTTTTGAAAGGCAAAAGAAAATAGCCACCCTTTCCCATTTTCTTTTCACTTTTTAGAAAGCATTCAACCACACAACAATCAATCTCTGAAAGTTAGTTCTTCTGTCTCTTGGAGAGATTAGAGTTCAGATTTTATTTCCATTTTATACAGGGTGAGCATTTTAGTTCTCTTGCAGATAAGTGTCAGCATCACCTTTTGCAGGGGGAACTCTGATCCCTCAGTTCTTGTCCTGACAGGTTCATGAAAGAGGAAGTAGCTTTGTGTAGGTTAGTTTTGTGCCCAGCCATCCATAAATCTTCAAGGAGTCTTTTTTTCTTCCTATCTTCCCCTATTTTGTGGGTTAGCCCCAGATCTGTTAGAAAACAGAGCCCCTGTTGCCTCAAAGTGCTTCTGATGATGCTAGCCTTCTGCAAAGGGGTGTGAGATTGGCCCAGTCCCCACCTCTCTACCCCAGCCCCAATTCAGCCAGCACAATTGTAGAAGAGGGCACCCTGCATCCTTTCAGATTGTCAGATTTGCTGTTGAGCCAAGAATTCAAGTAGATGAGAGTGGTGTGCATGCAGCTCTCTTTTATAACCAAAAAAAAGGGGCGGGGGACTCCCACAAGGCTCCCTTCTGTGTGGCTGGTACAGTGAGCCCTCCCACACCTGCTTCAGTCTACTTCAGCCATTGCTTCTGAAGCACAGGTGGGTTCCCTCAGAGATCAAGAAGGAATCTGGTCTTGCCTTCAGCCAGAATTCCTTGCTGTGTAGCATCCCCTTCTGACTCTTATGTTGCTGGCTGTTTAAAAGACCCAATCTGATGTATAAATGGATTTAAATATAATAGGTCAAATCCTCAGCTGGTGAAAACTAATGTCTGTCCTTTAACTTTGGGGCTGTTTACAGCAGCTGAATGTCTGTCTGATATGGATACATTTCAGTCGGCACATTCAAGGCCAGATCCTCAGCATTTGCGTTAGACTAGCTAAATATCTAAGCCAAGGTTTCTAATTTGGGATCTTAAGATACAATACTTTACAAGAGAAAGCATATAAGGGCCTAGTTAAGCAGTCCTTAAACATGCCTTCCTCCTATAGAAATTAGGTGTCAGCAATGACTTGGCACATAATTATGGCTTAGAATGGAAAAGCAGACACTTCTTTAAGTATAGTCGTGCTGGTACGCGCCTTTGGACTCTTATGTGATCTATGTGCGCTTGGTGTGCAGTGTTCAAATGGCAATTGTAAGGATTAAATGTGACTGCCCTGACGCCTTCCATTTATAACACTGCATTTGGACACAGCTGTCGCAGAGAAATCTGTTATACTTGTGGTTTCTCTAGTAACTTTTTCCTCAATACAGGAAGGACGTATGGTGATACTGTTGCTGGCCGTTCATCAGCTGGGAAACAGATGGCACTAGTTTTCCTTCTATTGAAACTTGGTGCTGAAAGGCTGCGCCTGTGAGAAGGGGGAAGCAGCATCCCACAAAAGAATATTTACTATAAATATCTGATGCCAATCCTTCAAGTGTTAATTGTGAAATGGCGGTTCTTGTACTACTACATTGTAGCTGAGACATCCCCCTTAAAGGCCAGAATTTCCTGGAGACTCAAGTTTATAACCGTTCCTCAAGTAAACGATCAAGACAAACTTCCGAGACCAGTTCCATGCCCTGCCTCTTCTGTAATGATCCAGGTGTTTGTTACATGGGTTATTAGTTTCACCAGACTTTCTAAAGCAGGAGTGAGGAATCTTTTTCTGTGGGTCAGCACCTCTGCCCCAAAAAATCAGTCTGGGGCCACACACAAATGAGAAGCAAAAAAAGAAAAACAAACCCTCACTGGCATAGTCGCTGACTGAGAAGGAAAAGGACACTCCCCACACCGGAGCCAGAGGGGCCCCAGATTAGTAGATGGGCTCCAGCCCCACAGTGAGGCGTGGGGGGGACGGACGGACCTGGAGCACCAGCATGGGCTCTCCAATGCTGGGGTGGGGGGAAGCTGAGTCTTGGGGGCTGTATCCAGGCAAACCCATTCCTGAGGTTCCCCACCCCGTTCTAAAGTAAAGTGTCAAACTGGAGGCTCAATGTTGAGTTGCCATAAACAAAACTTAAAATAATTGTTAACAAATTCTCAGGTGAATATGATCACTGGCTCTCTCTCAAAGGGTTTGTTTAAATACAGTACTATCTTTTGAAGGGGCACATGGATTGGTAACAATGTATAAGCAGTCATGAGGAATATATAACTCCTTAGTATCTGGAGCCATGATTTTCTTCCCTCCCCTCTCCAACGTACATACATCCTGTTAAGAGAGACTATCTATCTGGACCATACCTGACTTTATATTATGCCCACTGGCTCTATGCTGTCATAGTGGGAAGACCGACTAAATATTTGTTGCTGCCGTTTTTAGCTTCCCAACTTGCATTTCATGGAACCAAATTTTCTTCTCTCCTTTGCCAGAAATGGCCAAGTACCTCAGCTGGCTGAGTGCCACTGGAGACGACTTTATGCAAGAGTGGAGAAGCAGTTTTGAGTTTAATCAATCTTTGAGAAGCCTTCAGATTGCTGACCAGAATGCTTGCCTTTAGTTTGCTGTAGCAGGCCTTCATCCAGCAAACCACTGCTGGATGGGGAGAGGGCCATTTTGCAGAGCCCTTTGTGGCTCACGGGTGGCAGTGGCAGGATTTTTGGGGAGCCTTTGCTGGAGATGTGCACACCTGTCAATTGCAGAGCCCAGCTGCATGGGAGCTGCCACCGGAATTTGAAGACCGGTCTGGTGGATCAGCTGCTTCTGTTCTTCCCACACAAGTGGTAGAATGGCTGGGAGCCAAGTCCAGCCCTGAGGCTAGAGTGATGGCTGTGGAATGGCCTGGGGAGAGCAGTGGAAATTAAGCTTTCCTCACATGCCTGCTTGGGCTCTGAGCAGGAACCAGGATTTGGGCCTTAGACTATTTCAAGCTCTCTGTCTGCAGAGCCACGAAGGCAGCTCTGTATAAGTCACATTTTATGGACTTCTTGAATGCATGGGCTTGAGACTTCATCTTTCTGGAAAACAAATGCCTGGATTCTGTAGGATCTCATGGTGAAGCCCCTGAGACCTGACAGAGAAAGTTTCCCTTTGTTGCTGATGAACAGGCAGGAGACTTGGTCAAACCCAGCTCATTGGAGCATAGATTCCATCTTCCTTTGTATATGTACAGCACCTTGCATGGAGGAGACCTTGGTGGCATTTGGAGCTACTGCAGTAGAAGTAATTAACTGGCTTAATGAACCACACTAAAATATAAACCATTCTGTCTTTTTAGTGGCTTAAAACCACTTACTGCTCAGGTGGCTTCTGAGAGAGTGTTACCATGGTTGTGTTTTTATACAAGGCTCCAGATCCCGATATTCTCCACTGGGGTGTAGGAGTGCTGTTGCTTAGCTTAAACCCTCCTGTGATGTTCTCCTTCCAATGCTTTAAAAAGCTAACCACAAGAGTTGAAGTGGTTCTGGAATTACAGACAGAAGGGTGAAATTCATCTGTTCATAGAAGGTTAACACACAACCTAAGCTGACTGCTCTTCAACGTCAATCGTCTGGTTTTCATGGTTTCTCTGATAATGTAATCACCTGGTCTCGGTTTTAAAAAAAAAATAATTAAACAAAACCCCCAAGCCTCTCACCATATCTTGTTTGTGTCACCTTTTCATTTTCTGGTTCTATAAATTGACATCTGTTGCTGCTGAGATCCTCCTGCCTGCCTGTAGCTTCCTGCTACTAAGCAGCTATTCCTTTTCTGTGTAGTTTGGCTGTTTGTCCTTGCTGATAAGCACAGAGGGCAAACCTTGCTCTCTAAACAGAGTTGTATTAGCCAAAGTTGCAACACTAGTCATTTAAAAGGACTCTTTCTTTTTTGTGAATGGTACCTCTGTGTTTATGACATAGACTGGTTACAATTTTTGGGTGGCCTGTAATAACTTGTTTTGCAATAAGGCCTTGAGCCCGCTAACAGCTTAAGCATGTGTGTAACTTTGAGCACTGGAATGGGGCTTCTCAAGTAATCAATCATGCATATTCTTAAGTGCGGTGTCAGGTAAGGGCCTAAGTACAGTTCCATTGTAGAAAGTAACTGGAGGATGGGATCAACTTGGGGCTTCCCCTTTTTTGGGGGCGGGGGGAGGGGCTCCAAAAATTGATTTTGGACATAAAAAGTTGCCTTCTACTAGGAATCCAACAAATACCTCCGCTGTAAATTACCTGCATGCATAATATATTTCAGGATTACTGATTGTGGTATGCAAGCCAGAGAGCCACAGCTGAGTTTGCAGAGTGAGGCAGCTAGCAACAACTTCCTGACTTGTAAACTGAATACATTTTGCTGCAGGCACTGAGCGTCAGGGAACCCCATCATTCTCTTTCTAGAGTGGCTCTGAAAAGTAGAACAACTCTTTAGATGGCCCCGTCATGTGTCTGGTTTTGACTAAGCCCCTCAGCTTTGGGGTGCAGGAGACATCAGCTCTTTGTGCTTGACAAAGAGAAGCCTGTTCTGAACAATTGTCCTTCTAAGACAGGGCTGGGGACCACATCCAGCCAGCCTAACACTTTGATCTGGCCGGCAGACTGCATCTGCCTGCTTTCTATTTATAGCCTGCTATCTGTGCCACTGAATTTCCAGGCTGTGGCAGCGGCAGCAGGATCCTATTTAAATGGCTCCCAGCTCCCAGTCTTGATGCTATCCCAGCAGGGGCTGGAGTTGGAAGCCCTTTAAAGGGCTCACAGCTCCCGGCCCTGCCATTACAGCATTGCCTAGCAGTTGCCCGGGGTTGCTGTGGCTATTTAAATAGCAACAATTTAAAGGGTTCCTGGCCCTGCCTCTACTGTATTAACTAGGAGGTGCCCTGGCTTGCTGCAGTTATTAAAAAGGGCTCCAGGTCACATGGTCCCAGCAACCCTACCTGGCTGCCAGGCAACGCAGTAGCAGCAGAGCTGTGAGCCCTTTACTGTGTTTTTAATTCAAAGCCTCGGGCCCCTCGAGCCTGGGGGAAATCTAGTTCTGTACTTCTGCCCCTTCTGTCTCAGGCCCCACCTCTTCTGCAGGGGTGGAGCTGGTCTGTGACCACATACCAAAATTAATTGTGGCGCCCCTTCCCCCCCCCCACCCGGTGACAGTTACTGCCCACACCTGTCCTGAGAGGACTGTGATATGACAATGCATAACTTAGCAATTCCACCCTCAGTGTTGCTTATCCCGGACTGTGATGTAACATCAGTTTTCAAAGTTGCACATGAAGCTGCTCCTTCCTCTAGTCTAAATGATGCTTGAGCTGTATCTTAAAGTGATAACAAGGGCAGTTTCTGCTTGTTCTACAGACTCCTGCAGAGAAGATGTTTGGTTTCCATAAACCAAAGATGTACCGGAGTATAGAGGGTTGCTGTATCTGCCGAGCAAAGTCTTCCAGCTCTCGTTTCACTGATAGTAAACGTTATGAAAAAGACTTCCAGAATTGCTTTGGGTGAGTTCTTCTGCTATTCAAAATTGGGTTTACATTTCAGTTGGTCAGGTTTGTCTTGAAGGGCTTGTCTCCACTTACCAAGGGTTTTTTGTAGTGGGTCCAGTAAGGCCTACGGATGTAAAAAATCGTTTTAACACATGTAACCAGTAAAAATTCTAACACAATATATAACTTTTTTATACTGAAAGAGCCTGCAGTGCGGGTGACAGTCTACTCCCCGGCAGCTGGTTTTGCTGCGGGCTCTGCAGTATTATATAGAACTGGTTACATACCAGCTCCCCAAGAGCAGAGCTGGCAGGGACTGCCGGCCTCACTCCCAAAGAGCTGGCATGTAATTGTAATGGAAATCAGTAAGCTGATGCTTATCGGTTAACTGCTTTTACATCCCTAGTAAGGACCCACTAAATTGATCACTGAAAGTACCCATATGAACTCCAGTACTCCACTGGGTCACAAGGAGTAAGGGAATTTGGCGGGAGAGTTTCTCCCATTAGCCTCCCACAGTGGTGACGCTGTGGTAAGTCAGACTAAGATACAGACTCCAGCTAAGCTATTTATGTAGCTGGAGTTGAATGTCTTGAGTCGACTTTCTCTGGTAGTGTAGGCCTGGCCTGAGCATGAAAAGTTGTCAGCCTTGCTCAAAGTGAGGTATTGAAGGCACTGACCAGAATCAAGTCTAGTGTAGGCTTTAGCTTCCTCATATCTCTACTATGGGGAGGTAGGCCCTCAGTTGGTGTGAATCAGCACAGCTGACCTTGGCCAAAGACCTGTCCCATACCATCTGGTTCTCTATGGCAAAGTGCTGTCAAATAAGAGTGGAAATACTTTGTACTTGCTTTTCATAAGGCTAAAGAGTCAGACCCTGGGAGTTTATATTGAGAGTTGCAAAACCTTCAATAGATAAATATTTATTTCTTAGCTAGTAAGTATCTTTAAAAGCCAAACAGGTTTTCTAAGTAGCTGTCATTGTTCCAGCTAATCCTATCAAACAGCGGGAACGTTGTTGTCCCTGTGGTAGCTTTTTCAGCCTTGTGCTGTGTAAAATAAGCCTGAAGAATTAACTTTCCTATTAAAAGGCATTGGAAATTAGGAAGTTTAAAAGCCCTGGTGAAGGATGCTGTATAATTTTAAAAATTAATTTAGCAGTAGGTTAACAATTCATTTTAGCATTTTGGAACTAGCTTACATAAATCTTGAAACTCTTTCAATCTTATTTTGCCTCCTCAAACTGTCTGAGTCAAGTTCCTGCTTGCTTGACACCTAATTTTTTTTAAATTCTATTTAAGACTTTTAAAATTATTTACTTGGTAATTATCCATAGCAGTTAGTGCAACAAGAGACATTCTAATTTTCCATAAAAGTGTTGATTCTGGAGAAATCTTTGTCATATTTCTCTGACTTCCCATTCTCATCCCAGTTTGCTTAGCTAGCATGAGATTGGTAGGCCATAATCCTGAAAAGACTTCAGGTGTAAAATTAATCACAGACATATAGAGCCTCTATGGCAACACTGGCTCTACTCATTAAAAGTTGCTCACTTGAGTGAGTCTTTGTAGAATCAGGCCTCTCTTTGCCTTTCCTTGTATTTCTTGTTGTCTAGAAATGATTTTTCCTATGATTCTTTATAGTGATTTCTGCTGGCTGTGTGTATCTCTCGAGTTTTGAAACTTGCAGTGTGCTATTTGGGTTTATTTTTATGCTTTCTCCAATATGTTTGGCAAGGTAGAACCTACAGCCTTACACTAGTTCATCAAAGAATGGCTTGTCTAACCCAGACACATCATTCGTTTATACAATATTTCAAAGTCCTTCATTTAACTATCCATAAAAAAATTCCATAATCTAGTCCCTTCTTTAAATCTTTTTGGAATGATTTAGTTGTAGGGAAAAGCTTTTCAGCAAGCTTGTTGAAAGCAAACAAGTGCAGCCTTCACGCCAGTCTTTACAACTTCTAGTTGCTGGACTGTACACATGTAACTCCTATATGATCAGAGCTCTTATTTGAAATTATATGAAAGTAGATGATTTATCCCATGTTGCTTGGGTCCTTAACTCAATTTTTTTTTAAGAGAATGAAAATGTACATGCTTCATGCAAATCATTGCTCTGGGATGGGGATGGAGCTAGGAGAGTGGGTAGGGTTGCCAGGTGTCCGGTATTTTCACCTCATGTCCAGTTAAAAAAAAAAAATCAGAAAATACCAGACCCCTAAAATGTTGGTATTTTCTGATTTCTCTCCCCCCCCCAGCCAGGAGGTGAAAATACCAGACACCTGGCAACCCTAGCGCCCGGGCCCCGACCCCCCTTCCTCCTCCCCTGCCCCCAGACCCCATGCTTACCTGGTTCCTCAAGCTAAGTTCTGGCTTGAACGAGAACACAAAATAGCCGCTGGCAAAAAGCCTAAAGACCAAGGGGAAGCAATGTCTTCCCTGGGTCTTAGTGCTCAACCTCTCCCCTGTTCCTATCCCTATTCTAACTGCGCTCACTCTGAAAGGGGCCATGCTGTTTTAATGCTGGTTGGATTTTTCTTGTTTTTGCTTAATAAGTCTCGGAGTCCCTCTTTCCACCCCCCTTCCCCCCCCCCCTCAACAGAATTTTTCCCCCGGTGTGTGGGGTTTTTTTTTGGGGGGGGGTGTCAGTATTTTTGGTTCAACCATCTGGCAACCCTGGGGGTGGGGGTTTCAGTATGCTGGCTGCTCCAGGGAGAGAGGACTACTCCAGCCCTCTCTCATCACAGCAACTTGGTCCATGGCCACTACAGCTCCAGTGGGTATATCTGGGAGGGGTGCATGTCTTTCGGCTGGGGCAGGTCCAGGTCATCTTCCTCCTATCTACTCCAACCAGAGTAAGGGATGCAGCAAACTGTGCACTTTCCCCTTGCTCCTGGATGAAAGGGAATAGCTAGCAATGTTCCTACAAATGGGGGTGGAAGGCTTTGGGTTGGGGCAATCCTGCTTGGTGATTCTGTATCGTTTTATGAGAAGCAATCCAATTCCAGGCACATCCCATTTTCCTGGCACAAACAAACCCTCACCGGGTTTTAAGCTATGATAAGAGGAAGCCGCATACCGAATTTGGTGGTCCTCCGTCTTACTGGTCAGGAGGAGTTCTCGAACAGATGGACAAAAACTTTCAAATATATAGCAGATATTCAATAGCAGAATGAAGCATTCATAGGATTACTTCAAATGAACTTTAAGGAATGAGATTTGTTCTAATACGGTCAAGCCAAGATTATCCCAAGTAGTGAATCCTTTTCTATAGGGTACCCACTTTTAAAGTGTCTCAAGCTGGGCATTAAAATAAATAAATTAAAAGGCCCCCAAAATCACTAGTCACTTTGGAAAATCTCAGCCCGTGAATGCATTGTTTCTATCTGTATGCTAATTAGGTTGGTTACAAAAGGCTAAATAATAAACAGAGTTTTTTCTTGTTAGGCTCCATGAAGCCCGCTCAGGAGATATCTGCAATGCATGTGTCCTTTTGGTGAAAAGATGGAAAAAACTGCCAGCGGGATCCAAAAAAAACTGGAATCATGTTAGTTGACTTTTTTAACCTCTTTGTAATTCATATACCCCTTTTGTCCATTCCATTAGCTAGAGACACACCAGGGTTTTTTCTTCATGCCTCTCAGCACTGATAAAAGCTTCTCTGAACTTTTTGTAGTGAGACAATTCCCTGCCTTCTGCTGGTTTACATGTGCAAGATACAAGTGATTTCTGGAGACAGTTCTCTTATAACACCTTCATTTTCATGCTCATAAATTTATCCAATATTCTCCCTTGAGACTAAACATTCCAGACTTGGCTTCAGCCCAGAGATTAATTCTTTTTTGGGGGGGAAACTTGAACAAGCAAGGTGACTTGCTTAGTAACATGTAAATCAACTTGGCTCAGTCAAATACTTAAAATGATTGTCAACACAGTCATTTCCACTCTCTGATCTGATCCTTTCTGGGTTTGAAAAGAGCCATTTTTATGTGAAGGTGGCTTTTTTTTTTTTTTGGGGGGGGGGTGTGTGATTTTTGACAGTAACAAGGGAGTCAAACCTGCCATTGATTGCTTGGAGTTTGCATAAACACAGAAGTTAGCATAAATGGATTTAAAAGCCTGTGCAAACTCAATGTGGACACTCTTTGATTTAAACTGGCCTTCTTTACAGTTGCAAGCTAAACGGCAATCTTTTATGTACAAAGAAGAGCACTGGTTTGGCTAAAGCTGTTCTAAACTAATTTTACTTTCTTTTGTAGACTAGGCCTGATATAAGCCAAGTGCAAGAGTGTCAACACCCACAGTTGTACAAGTGAACTAAATTGATTTAAAACAACAACTGTAATTAAACTAGAGCAGCTTTATCCATAGACCAGACCCTAATCCTGATTGAGAACTGTGGGCAAAGGGAATTGAATGTATCCATGCTGCTTTTCAGGTGGTAGATGCAAGGGCTGGACCCAGTCTTAAAACAACACTGAAACCAAAGAAAATGAAAACTCTCTCTGGCAGCAGAATAAAGAGCAATCAAATCAGCAAACTGCAAAAGGAATTCAAACGTCACAGTAAGTAGCAATAAGCTGCTCTCCTAAAACTTTGTCCAAAGTAGCTAATTGTTAATTCTCCAAATTGCATACGTGTTTATGTAATCCTTGAATCATTTGAGTGGAGTTGGGAGGGGCTTATGAAGGGGGACATGATGAACATCTGAGCTGGGTGATTCTGGGTGGGGAAGTAGCAGGGGAAGTGGCGAGATGGGGGAAATTGCAGATGTCTTGAGACAAGCAAACTAGTGTTGTTTGTGTCAGACTTTTCGGGTCTGGGGTGAGTAAAGAAGCTTGTGGCATGGAATTGATTCATCATCTTTTTTCCTGTAGACTCTGATGCCCACAGCACCACCTCAAGTGCCTCACCAGCTCAGTCTCCCTGCTACAGTAACCAGTCTGATGATGGCTCCGACACCGAGATGAACCCTGGCTCCAGCAGAACACCAGTCTTCTCCTTTTTAGATCTCACATACTGGAAAAGGTAAAAAGCAACCCGATACACATCTGTCCTGCCTTCAATTCACCTAATTGCTGAGGAAACAGACAAAGCCTTTTAACAGCCCCCGCAAACAGCTGGTGACAAAGAAGGCATTTTAAGGATGTGGCAAGTAATTTAACAGTACAGAAAGTATAGATTTGGACTTGGAGAGAAATTCTTGTTTTGCCTTTTATTTTAAGGTTAGTCTCTGTGTACCTCATGTCAGATGGTCTTTCTGACAACTAAAATTTTATCACTGACCCATGATCAGTTCTCAGAAACTTGTGGGACTGGAGAAACTGTAGGATTTTCCCTAGTGGTGTTCAGATTTTTATGCGTTTGTTGGACACTGTAAAATAAAATGCAGCGATCCCTTGTTATGCTATTTCTCTAATTGAAATGGCTGTGATTTTTCACTGCCTAGATAAATTCATGGAGGATAGGTCCATCAATAGTTACTAGCCAGGATGGGCAGGAATGGTGTCCCTAGTCTGCCGGAAGCTGGGAATGGGTGACGAGGAAGGATCACTTTGATGATTACTTGTCTGTTCATTCCCTCTGGGGCACCTGTCATTGGTCACTGTCAGAAGACAGACTATTGGGCTAGATGGACCTTTGGTTTGACCCACTGAGGCCGTTCTTATGTTCTTTTAAGTTGGCCTCTTAAAGGTGCATTTAGTTACTCTACTTTGGCAAAGAAGCAGCTGTGTGTATTTCTTTGTATCTAGTTGAAGTAGTAAAGTGGTAAACCAAAAGTGGTTAGACTGAAATTTTTTTTTAAGCAGTCTAGTGGATTTTGCATGCATGGCTTTGTTTTTCTTGGCAGGCTTGTTTGTGCCTGTGATTCTTACTTTTAATTTTGTTTTCTTGTTATCATTTTATGTGTGAAACTTCCCCCAGAACTGAAATGGATTGAATCTTTTAAGCATTTCTATGGGGCCTATCATCATGGTATTCAAGTGGCCCTGGAAATTGTAAACACTAGTGTCCTGGTCATAATAAATTAAACTTTTTGTATGACTGTGATTTATTACTCTCTGTATTTTTATATATAAAATTATATCTGCCCATCTCTTCCCGTCCCCAGGCAGAAAGTTTGCTGTGGAATAATTTACAAAGGGCGTTTTGGGGAAGTCCTTATAGACACTCATCTCTTCAAACCTTGCTGTAGCAATAAGAAGTCACCAACTGAGAAGCCTGAACAAGAGGGACCCCAATCTCCAACCATCTCCAACCAGGAAGAATGGTGACTTCCTTGGCTAACTTCAGGAAGGTGTATATGGAGCCTCTAATTGTCTGGAAAATGCTAGAAGTGACTGTTCACTTTGGACACCTGCTATGCTGCCAAAAGACTATTCCCTAGAACTGTTTTGGTGTTTTTACTGCTACAGTTCCACAAACTCTGAAGCCGGTTTGTATCTTTTCAGAAAGACTACATAATATTTAAGATTTTATGGAACACTTAGCAAAGCTGAATGCTGCTGCGAGGTTGTCTTTGAGGTTTTTTGTTTTTGTTTCTCTTTCCCTTACCCATCCCTTCCATGAATGAACTTTTGAGGGTGGGTTTGTTGTAAATAAAGTGTATGTAGTTTAATGTTTCTGTACTGAGAGAAGAAGTGGCTGTGTCAGGCATGTTCTAAGTTGATTTTTCCCCTTCCCTTCCAGAGAAAATATTTCATTTGATATGTGTGATTCCATGACATGGACTTAGTGCATAGAAGTCTTTAACTCTTCACAATATTTTAATGTTTATGATTTTTTTTTAAAAGGTGTGGTGCGCTAAACCTGTACTACTGACAGTCGAACAAAGACAAATAGTTTCTTCATTCCTGTATGACAAAGCCAGATAATTGCAGAAACCAGTAGCAGAAACCAGTCTGAGCAATGTTAGTGCACAATGGAACTAAATCTTAAATATTCAAGAACAGCGGAGGGAAAAGGCGCACACACTGTCTAGACATCTGTATATAACCTCCTAGTTCCATCTTCACTAAGAAATACAAGTGACCAGTAACCCAATCAATGACATCCCACATTAGCAAACCCTAGGGCTTGTGTGTTAATGATTGTCGGGTTGATTTAAGTTGAGAGATGACCATGGAGGCTGCCTGGGGTCCAGGTTAGGTGTGCGTTCAGGGTTGCAATTGTTGAATTCTCACAGGATGGTCTCAAAAGTTTTGTGCCATTTCTAAACCCCCTTCCTGGCTTTGGACATGACACAGGACCAAAACCATAGTTTGTCTCCCCCCGCATCCCCCCGACACACACACACACAATCTTCTATCCAAGGAATTGAAACACAACAATCCAAGCATGCAATTCAGTGGGTTTCTGATTCCTGTTCTGGAACTGGTACTCTTCAGGTCTTGTGAACTTTATGCATGTTTATGCTGTAATGCCAGGGTGCAATTGAAGGTCATGGAGAGATACTTGAGCAAGCTTCATCCAGCTAGCTCAGGTACCAGAGCAGTGAAGCTATGGCAAAATGACTCCATATAGTGGGCTGTCCACTTGAGTATCTAGCCAGGATCCTGGGCAGCCGTCCACAGCCTGCTATGGCTATGCTGCTATTGATACCAGAGTTAGCTAGATCAAAGCTAGTTGGGTACTTACATGAGCTTCAGTCACACCCTGTCATTGCAGAGTAGACATGCCCTACTTTAAGCAACAAAGCAACATTTCCATGCATGCTGGACATATTGTAAATTCTATAAGAGGTATTAAAAATTACTCCAGCCTAAATAGAGGCAGCTCTGTTGGCAAAACAAAGGGTTAACATTTCCTATGCAGATTCCTGGTAAAACTTGTACGCAAATGATTGTGGCATTCCTTGATGCTTCAACTTTTTCTTAGGATAAAAACAGCTTCCTCAAAGAATGAGTTGTAGTTTTAGCTCCTGGTGGCTTCCTGGTCACTTAGGAAGATTTAACTTACATAATATGTGAAATGGATTTTCTTTTTTCTTTGAGTTTATTCTGCAAAGGGCTGCTAGAAACTGAGGGTTGGTTTTGGTTTTTTTCCCCCCCCTCTCTTCTGTTTCTATCTTTACAATTAAGAGGCTGGTGAGAAGACTGAAGGTTGGTTTGTAAGCTAGATTTCAATGCAAGCTCACTTTCTGAAAGGCAGACCTTCTGGGGATGAAAATGGAGCTACAGAAAGATACTCCCCCCACCATCAGAGCAGAAAACAAGTGCTGTGGGGGAGGTTTTGTTTTCTGTTCTAGTAAATAAAACTTCTTAGTGGGATGTTGGGGAAAATGGAGATTTGTTTTAGTGCCCCCTTTTGTGTGTGTGTGGTGGGTTTTTTTTAATACGTTAAATTCTCAAGGGAGGATAAAATTATGTAGTATATCTTCACCTCCAATCAAATGGATAACTAGAACGGCTGCTTTAAGACCCATGCAAGAGTCGCAGCCATCCATATCTACACACCAACTTACATTTGAGTTAGTGTCAATGATTTTTCTATACTTATGGCTGCAGTACTGGTGGTAGGATGTGCTATAAAGTGGATCATCTCTACTTCTGTATTTATTTATTTATTGCTAGACTTCAACCATAGACTGCTTCCCCTCCTTCCTCCCATCTCTTCCTTTCCCTGTAGTGTAATGCAAGATGAACTGTCTGTAGTCATGCACTTTGTATTAATGTATTAGAAATCTATGGAACCTGTTTTGTACTTTTTTTATACTGTCCATATACTTGTAATCCAAACTTTTTTTAACTAGGTAATGAATAAATTTAGACTTATTTAGAAAAATCTTTTGTCCTTCTGGATTTGTTTGAATGCTAGCCTGTAATGAGATTTCCTGACATAGCACAGCCAGTGCATGTCTCATTTTAAACAAACTTACCAGAGAAGAGATGGAAAGATATTTCTGTACTCTGAAACAATGAAATGTTTATTGAATTTTGGAAGAAAAGCGTGGCAGGGAAAGGATGTAGTGTCTAGACAGATACAGTTGGCTTTGTACTTGATTGGCAGAACTTCCCTTCAGGGCCATATTTGTAATTAGTAGGAATCCCTGTGCTGGAAACTAGTGATGCAAAGTCCCTTTAATGGGTTAACCAGTTAAATGTTATGTTTAACTGGTTAATGGCTTAAAATGGGTGGGCGGGGGAGGCCTCCCTACCTGCTGCAGACTGCTGCTCCAGTCCACCGGTTAACCATCACCAGTACGTGTCACTCAGTAAAGGTGATGTTTACCGGTTAACCATTCACATCCCTACTGGAAACTGGGGGTGGAATTGATGCATTTGAGTTTTTAGCATGCTTGCACTTTGTATTGCTCTCCATTTGATTGAGTGGAGGCCAGTGGAAACAGCATTAAAGGTTTGTAGCTAAGGCCCAGGGCTTCAGATGTGTATATAGACATCTAACTCACTCAAGTGCATAATGCCCATTGAAATAGTCCCTCTTCTCAAAACTACATCTGTCTGATTTGCAAAACTCTTTAAACTTGGAATGGGATGTTCACCTGTTTTGTGGGCAGAGAATTTAGAGCAAACCTTCACTTAGTATGAATCAGTTTTCTTCCAGTGGAGTAACACTGACTCCAGCTGAGGGTATGCTCATTTATGTCATATAAAAGAAGTGGTGATGCTTGTAGGTGAATGGGAACATTATTTCAGTGAAAGTTCTTTGGACTTGCTTAGTATGGCTAAGTAATCCCAAGGAGATGAAGATCTTTGGGGCATGTTTCTTTCAGATATTCACAGATATAAGTTGACTACCTAAGAGTAATTCCTGTTATAAGTATATTGTCAAATTAGAGCTGGTAGGCAAAGGACCAGATGCTCTCCATTCACTCCCACCCCTCAAGAGAATTAACATGTGAATTCCTTTCATTTTTTATTGGGTGCTACTGTTGCATTGTTGTAGCCTTAAAGTTAGTATAATCTCAAGCTCCTGAGAACATCATGCTAATTAATGAATGTTCTGCTTCTTAATACTACCTAACAGATCCCCTGGCGGAGATGTGTGTGGGCAAAGGTAGAAACCATTTCAGTAAGGAAAAGGGGGCAACAAGGTGGCAATGAAGACAGAATGGCAAAACTGACTTTTGGAATGAAAGGTGAAGGAGCATGACTGCATGAAAGATTAGATTTCTTGTTAAATGCCCTGGGGAAAGGGCTTTGAGACCTGAACTGTTACAGCTATAACAGTGCAAAACCACTATCCAATACAATGGTTTATACGAAACAAAAACCCAGACAGCTCCCTCACCACCACCGAATTCAGGAAGTGTTTTTAAACTTTTTTTTTTAATTGAAGTGTAGCAATTGGCTGAGCCATGTCCCAGGAGAGAGTGTTCCAGACCTAACGCCCTTGATTCTTATTCCTACCAGGGAGGCTTCATTTTGTATGTATGGAGGTGTTAATTTGTAGTGAGATGTAACCCAGCAATAGTATTAACCCCCTGCTGTTACATAGCATTTACGCGTAACAGATGAAAGTGCTTTCCAAAGGACCTTCATATCATTATCCCCATTTTTGGGAGGACGGGGGGGGGAGCAAACTGAGACAGTTACTTGGCCTAACACCATCATGTTGTCCAGTAACAGAACAGGAAATAGAACCTTGTGTTCCTGAGTCTCAGTCCACCCATTGGACCACCCTGCCACTAGAGGGGGAGGAAAAATACATTTTTGTACACTGATGCACACAGGACTAGTTATTTTGGGGGGGTGCTGCAAAGATTTGTAGATGCTCGCTGTGGCACTGAGCCTGGAGCATGCTTTCAGGTTAGAATGCATTTATCATGGTGCAGTCCCATCTACACTGACTTGGGTAGGCTAATCAAGTCCTTTCAATATATGTTAGGAAATGGGTCAAGAGCTTAATGTAAATGGGCCCCATAGTGAGTAAGTTGACCACTGTTGAAAGTGTACATAAGAACGGCCATACTGGGTCAGACCAAAGCTCCATCGAGCCCAGTATCCTGTCTGCCGACAGTGGGCAGTGCCAGATGCTCCAGAGGGAGGGATCACAACAGGTAATCCATGTGATACCTCCCCTGTCACCCACCTCCAGACAAACAGAGGCTAGGACACCATTCCTATCTATCCTGGCTAATAGCCATTGATGGACCTAACCTCTATGACCCTATCCAGCTCTTTTTTGAACCCTGTTAAAGTTCTAGTCTTCACCATATCCTCTGGCAAGGAATTCCACAGGTTGGCTGTTCTCTGAATGAAGAAACGTTTCCTTTTGTTTGTTTTAAACCTGCTGCCTATTAATTTCATTTGGTGACCCCTAGTTCTTTTATTGTGGGAATAAGTAAATAACTGTTCCTTATTCACTCTTTCCATACCAGTCATGATTTTATAGACCTCAATCATATCCCCCTTTAGTCTCCCTTTTCTAAGCTGAAAAGTCCAAGTCTCTTATCATTTCTGTTGCTCTTTTCTGAACCTTTTCCAATGCCAGTATATCTTTTTGAAGTGAGGTGACCACATCTGTACGCAGTATTCAAGATGTGAGTGTACCATGGTTTTATACAGAGGCAATATATTTTCTGTTTTATTCTCTATCCCCTTTTTTAATGACTCCTAACATTCTATTTGCTTTTTTGACTGATGCTGCACAGAGTGGATGTTTTCAGAGAACTATCCACAATGACTCCAAGATCTCTCTTGACTAGTTGTAGCCAAATTAGTCCCCATCATATTGTATGTATAGTTGGGATTATTTT
>CM057845.1:96878671-96890780 GCA_030068395.1 Apalone spinifera
TCTAGACATAGCTGAGCTGTTTCTCATGCACTCCAAAGTCTGCTCAATAGTAAGTATATTGAGTTTATTCCAGTCTCACTGGAAGACATAGCTATTTGATGAAGGTTTTTTAAAAATATTTTATCTAAATAAATAAGGGAATGGATGGAACAAGCCAAAAGTGGTAATGCAGTTATATTTTATATAGAAGTGGTAATCACTCTGTATGCCTGATACAACACATTAGTGTCTGAGTTACAGAATTGTTATCAAAGGTGAGTAGTTTCACCTGGTCTCAATCTAAGCTGTTATTAAAACTTTCTAGTGAGATTTGCTTTTAACGGCAGGATCTGTTTGGGAGGATTGGAAGAGCAATGAGAAAAGCCAAGCAAACTCACGGAAAGTGTACTTTCAAAACATTTGTTTAATAAAAACAGGAAAGATAATTTTTCATTGTTGATATTTAAAAAAATGCAGATGGTTGGTTTTAAATGTACTTCTGTTATTTCAGAATCTTCAACCACTGTGGTCTGGATTGCTGGATGCATCTGACTGTTGGGTAGCACAGGTGTCAGAAAACATAATTGGAAGAAATCAGCATTTTTTTTTCCTTCAACTTACTATTTTATATCCTAAAGTAGCACCATATTTTACCATCTCTTATTCTGGAG
Source organism: Apalone spinifera (assembly GCA_030068395.1). NCBI lineage: Eukaryota > Metazoa > Chordata > Testudines > Trionychidae > Apalone > Apalone spinifera. The sequence goes on from CM057845.1 coordinate 96,879,322, forward strand.
TAAGATAAAGTCAGGGGCATAGGAACCTGCATTGCTGCTAATGCCTGCTATTTCCAAATTAGGAAGTAATAGAGGTTTCAGTACTTAGAAATTTAGACACTTTAGGGGGAAAAACAAATCAGCATTGTGTTTGACAGATTAAACTTGTCAAATAGCACTAAAAATATACATAAGATCCCACTTACAAACATCTTAATGTGCAATAATTAAAACAAACAGTTTATCAATAAGTACTATGGGGTGAGGGATGGATCACAATCATTGGGGAACTGGCTGAATCCTGACTTTCAAAAAATGTTATTTGCACTCTTTAAAAAAGGATTGAATTTTTCATAAAGAAAATGTAACATTTATTAGTTAACTCCAGTGAAAGACACTTTCAATTCTTGCCTTTTTAAAATCAAGTTAATTGTGGAGGGTATAAGAATCATTTTTGTGCATTAAGCCACTTATGAAGATTGTTAGTTGATCAGACACACGTAAAATTTTGATTTTTCTGCATTGTTCTAACACTTTTTTCATGAGCCCTAAATCCACTTAATTTGAAATTTGATTTTAGACTTGCCCTAACATTTTCTAAACAAGATTTTAATTGGTCCTATTACCTAGATAACAATAAGAATTCTAAAATTATTTAATGTGCAGTATATTGATGCAATAATTATAGACATTCACTAGTGTAAAGGTACTTAAAAGAAATTAAATGTACTATCAGCAGCCTACTGACTGTGCAACCAAATAAGCAATTTGCCTACAACTTATGCAATTTCTAAGCATGCACATTAGTGCAATGTTCTCTATTTAGAAATCACTGTCTAACTCTTAATATATGATGTAGAAAATAAGATTACAATAATTCCAACCAACCCCATAATTTTAAAAAACATTGCTTTTATGCTCTTATGTGCAAATTGGTAAATGACTCCTCTGCTTAAAAATGGTTTCACATGTGTTACCAATACCATCCGCATCATAAATAGTTCATTATTACGCAGCTGTAAGAATAATGATTGTGACTCCTTTCCCCATCTCTCTATCCTATTTGCACAGTACACATTTCAGGCTGTGCAACAGTTTGATGAAGGAAGTAAGTAGATAGTCCTATGTTCCCACAAGGATTAGCAAAGATGGAAAAACTGTTTGATTCTGTTACTGCCCTGTATGGACAATGGGATATAATGATGGTGAATAGAAAGAGAGATGACAAAATTAATCAACAGATGATTAAAAAAAAGTTAGCATCACTCCTTAATCCATGTGATAGATTTCAACTATATGCTTCGCTCTTTCTACAGGTGATAAACTTCTGTTGATAAACGGGAATTCCATGCAGTTGTGGAAGGGAAAATAAAGATCCACCATGTGGATTTTGCTGTGAGGACCTAATTCAGCAAGATAATGAAACATATGTCTTTCATGTGAGGAGACTGAAGTCAGTGGAACAACTCATGCATGTAAACAGCTTGTCTACACTGCCACTTTATTATGTGGTGACTTTCTCACTCACAGTTGTGGAAAAAAAACACATCTCCAATGCAGAAAGTTACAGTGCTGTAAAGCACCAGTTTTAACAGTCTCCCAGGTCCCAGCACTGTTAGCTACTCCCCTCATGAAGGTGGTTTATCTACAGTGTGGGGAGAGATCTTTTTTCCAGTGCTGGTGTTATGACTTCAATGTCATGTTAAAGCAACTTAGAAGTGTAGACAAAGCTGGCATCAAGGAAGGGGGGCACAGCATCAGCAAACAATGGAAGGGGACACCAGATGGGTGTAGAGCTTGTTCCCAGATCCAATCACAACAAGGTGCACCTGCTATGAGTGAACCCTTTATCAAAATGCTTTACATCTCCGTAATGCTACATAAACACCAACTAATCTTTGATCTGGATCTATAACTTGATCTGTTTAACTTTCAAAAACCAACATATATGAATAGAACAGTACAAAAATTATTCAAAAACATCTTAATGAAAGTGTTCTACCATCTTCTTCTCATTAGCATACAACTGCTTCTCTGGGAATCTATCAAGGGCCTTGACACAGAAAGACACTTAAGACTGCACATGAGTGGTCCTATTGAAGCCATAACTCCCTCAGGAAAAAAAATCTTAAGTTTTGTTAAAAGACATGTTTTCCGAGGAAAGTAAGCATTATCTTACAATACAAAAAAAATTGTGTGAAGACGTATCTTTATTGAAGTGAATGAAATCACTCAGCTGCTTAAAGTTAAGCAAATGATTAAGTGCTTTGCTGGATCAGGACCTGGAACAGCAGCTTGTAGGACACCTATTGTAGCTCCTGAACACAACAAAATTCCAGGCTTTGTACTTCATCAAAAATAATCAGTTTAAAACTCAAAGTTCTTAATAAAAATATTGCATTTCAAGAGTGCATACTGTGGCAAAAACAATTAAGATTAGTTTCTACTCAAATCGATTGTCAGAGAGAACCTTTCAACTTCTACTCCTAATAGATACTGCCAAGAAATGAAAATGGGGGAGAGGGAGGAAGACAATTAAAATAACTTCCAGTTCATTTATGTTAATAGATCAGAAAAATTAGAACCAAGTTCTGCTTTCATGTACTGCAGTTATGTATGCAGTTATTCAGTTCCCGTTCACCCCCCGGGAGTGGTGTGCATTAAGTGGCTGAATGCAGTCCTAACAATTTAGAATTGTTATTAGTGTTTTTATTCATGATGATCTATTTAAATGATTTTTTAAAAAGGACATCCTTAGCTTAAATAACAATTTCATTACAACTGTGACTTTCTTAGACCAAGTATTAATGGATAGTCCTAGACATAAAATAAAAAGCCCTGCCGTGAGGGAGTGAAAAGAGGAGGGCCTGGTATCACAGGGGTTAAACAAAGCCTTTTGCCCCAGCTAGCCCTGTCCTGCTTTGCCTGGAGAGAGGATAAAAGGAAGAAGCCTGACTCAGTTAGGGGCTGACCAGCAAGAAGACAGGAGCATGGTTCTGCTGTCTGCAGGACCTGAAACAAAGCCTGTCCGCTTGTCCAGCCACAGGGACAAGTAAAGCCTCCAACCCCACCCCTGGAACAAAGGGGGGAACCTACTAGAAACCCTCACTAAAGGGGGGGGGGAAATCTGGACTCTTGAGGACACACCCAAAACTTAAGGACCGTACTAATATAGTGGTCCAGAGTTCCTAGGCCTTGGACCCCAGTGGCAGGGGTCTGCACCCCTTGTTCACCAGCTAATTCCAGGACCTAACCACTAGGCTACCCTGCTGCCAGGGAGACCCAGCCACAAGTGGTGGAGAATGTGGGCAGTGCCCTAACCCTGCTGAAGGGCCTTATTAGAGAGACTGCAACAGAACAAGCGAGTGCAAGCCCAGCCCTTGAAGGGAGATGGAGCTGCTGCTGAAGTAGATGGCAGAGCAAAACGCCAACCAGCAGCTGCAGCAACAGTAGCAGCTATTACAACAGATAGCCCAGTAGCAGCAACAACTAATTGGGGAATTGGCAGCACAACAACAGCAGCTGATGCAACAGGTGACTTCCCTGCTGCAAGCTTGCCAAGATGGGCCTGGAGGATGATCCAGAGACATTTCTGGACATATTTGTGGTAACCTGGTAGGCCTGAGCACAGTGGGTGGCCATGCTGGCTCCATTCCTGACTGGAGTAGCCCAGATGGTATACTGCACACTAGTCTCCATTGCAGCTCAGGACTATGTCCAGTTCAGAGTAGCAATCCTTGATGCTCTAGATATCTTGGAGCAGATGTTCTGACAACACTTCCAGGGCAGCAACTCTGCTGATTATCAAAAATCAAAATGCTCTGAATGTCTGTCTACCACCCCCAAACAGATGGCTCAGTAGAGAATTTCAACAGGACCCTGAAGGCTATGCTCCAGAAGTTTGTCCAAATTGATGTGCATCACTGGGACCAGCTCCTCTGATCCCTCATGTTTGCAGTCCAATAGGCCCTCCAGGCCTTCACACTGTTTTCATCTTTTGAAGTTCTGTATGGGAGGTAGCTGCGTGGGGTTTTAGACCTTGTTCGGGAAATGTGGGAGGAACAATCCTCCTGTGCCAATAACATAGTATAGTAAATACTTAACTTCCGAGAGAGAGACTCAAAGTGTTAGACACATTTGCGCGAGAGAACCTTCTACATGCTCAAGAGGCAACTTATAATAAATGTGCCAGACTTCCCTGAGTTCCAGCCTAGGGATCGGGTCCTATTGCTGCTGTCCAGTTTGTTCTCAAAACTCCTTGCCTGCTGGCCAGGGGCCTTATAAGATGGTTTGGCGAGTGGGCCCTGTAAACTCTGAGGTACACCTGCCAGAAAAATGCAAAATTCAGCAGATTCATCATGTAAACCTCTTAAAACACTGGAGAGCCCATGAAGGCTTACTAATAACCGCCGACCTCCTGGACCTGGAACTGGGCCCTCAGGTAGCTCATACATCCAAATCAGGAGAGGTCCAGATTGGATCTAACCTCACCCCTGAACAGAAGCACCAGGCAGAGCAACTGGTGGCTACATTCTCATCCGTCTTCTTGGCTAAACTAGGCTGAACTCACCTGACAGTCCATCACATCCAGACGGAACCAGGGGTTAAGGTCCAGGACAGTGGTCTCCAAACTTTAAGTACAAGATCACTTATTGAATTTGTCAGTCCAGGATCTACCTCAAACCCAAATACCTCTGCCCTGCCTCTTCTCCAAGGCCCTGGCCCTGCCCCACCTCTTTGCTGAGGCCCTGCCCTCCTTACTCTATGAAGATGGGGTACAGAAGAGGGGGACAGTGACATCAGGACCCCCTGCCTCTGTTTCCCCCCATCCTGCACAAGCAGGAGGCTCCTAGGGGGCAGCCCAGAGGCTCTGGGCAGGAGCAGCAGGGCAGTGTGGGGAGAGGCAGTTGAAGTGCCGGCTCTTGATAGTCTCCCAGCCAAACTAGTCAGGATCACCTGTCAGAAGCTCCACTGGTAGATCCTGAGCTACTGGTTGGTGACCACTGGTCCAGGAGAACCCATAGCCCTTTCCCCAGAAACTGAGACAAGTTGTGAAGCAAGAACTCCATTTGATGCTGGAGTTGGGGGTAATTGAGGAGTCCTTCAGTGACTGGAAGAGCCCAAGAGTCTTAGTCCCCAAACTTGATGGGAGCACCCAATTTTGCATCGACTTCTGGTAGGTGAATGCCATGTCCAAATTTGATGCATACCCTATGTCCAGGGTGGATAAGCTGCTTGATCGGATTGGAGAGGCAGAATATATTACCACTCTGGACTTGACTTAAAAGGGTACTGGCAGATCCCCCTCACACCTGAGTCCAAGAAGACGATGGCATTCTCCACCCCCTTTGGACTTTTCCAGTTCTGAACCATGCCCTTTGGGTTGCACGGTGCCCTGGATACATTCTAGTGGCTAATGGACCATGTTCTACACCCCCATAGCTAGTACCCGGCTATTTATTTGGATGATGTGATTTATAGCGGCAACTGGCACACCCTCTTAAAACATGTGGTGGCTGCGCTACAGTAACTCAAGGAGGCTGGCTTGATGGTAAAACCTTCGAAATGCCGCCTCAGGAGGGAGGAGATCATCTACCTGGGCTACACTTTGGGGAAAGGTTCTGTCCACCCCAAGTCCTCCAGCAATGTGCCCCTCCATCATCAAAAAGCAAGTACGCCAGTTTTTAGGGTTAGCTGGTTACTATCGCCACTTGTCATCCCAGGCTTGTCCTCCATCACAGCCTCTCTTACCGACCTTCTAAAAAACAAGAGTCCAAACCAGATCCAGTGAACCAAAGGCCTGTGAAGAAGCTTTCTAAGCTCTGAAGGCCCAGCTCTGTCGAGAACCCGTCTTGTACAGCTCCGACTTCTCAAAGGCGTTCTTGTTACAAACAGATGCCTCTGACGTGGGCCTAGGAGCTGTTCTCTCCCAAGGAGTGGGAGGTGATGAACACCCAATCCTCTACATTAATAGGAAGTTGTTTCCCAGGGGGAAGGTCTATTCCGTAATCAAAAAGGAGGCACTAGCAGTGAAATGGGCAGTGGACTGACTCCACTATTACTTACTGGGCAGACACTTTACCCTCATCACAGACCATGCCCCACTTTGCTAGCTACACACACCCCAGAATCATGCTGTGGTACCTCTCCCTCCAATCTTTCTCTTTCTGCATCCAAAACTGGACCAGGAAGACCCATGTAAATGCAGACTTTTTCTCTAGAGAGGGTAGAGCACAGTTACAGGGAGGGCCCGGACCCCAACAGGGGTCATGGTGTGTGTGTGGGTGTGTGTGAGAGAATGAAGAGAGGAGGGCCTGGCATCACAGGGGTTAGACAAAGTCTTTTGGCCCAGCTAGCCCCGCCCTGCTTTACCTGTAGCCAATGCAAGGCCTGGAAGGAGGATAAATGGAAGGAGCCTGGCTCAGTTAGGGGCTGACCAGCAAGGAGATAGGAGCATAATTCTGCTGTCTGCAGGACCTGAAACAAAGCTTGTCCACTTAGCCAGCCACGGGGACCCCCTAGGGTTCATTATTGTTATTGAAATAAACACAAAAGCTATGTTAAAACTAAAAGAATAAGGATGCAGTGTCAAACACTTGGAAATTAGGAAGCATCAAAATTACGGTTGTCTATGCAACCATAATTTGTCCCTATGTGTATATTCATGCTGATACAATCTTTAATTATGTAATTATATCCTACTTTCCCACAGAATTTCTGCTTCATTCTCTGCACAGGATGGACAGTGTTCACTGATAAGCAGTTATTCAATATTTTCATTTCTCAGTACTGATCAATGGCTGACCCTAGGCCCTATTTACTACACACGAGGAAATCTTGCTCTAAATACAAAACTATTAATTGCTTGATGGGTTTTTTTATGGTGCTCATCACTATAGCAATTGAATACTTCTCAAACATTAATGAACTTCACAGCACCACCACAAGGTGAGGTAGTGCTATTAACCCTGTTTATAGATGTAGGAACTGAGGCACAGAAAGATTTAAAAAAAGTCCATTAATTTTAAGTGAGTAATTTGAGATTCCTAGGCCCTGATTTTAAGCTGTTAAACTGTATACCAATGTATATGTTCAAAGCACAGGCACCACTGACTTCAGTTACAACTCTGTGTGCTCAGCACTTGTGCAGATCAGACCCCGGGTCTTAGGTTGGTCACCTTGAAAAACAGGAACACACAATTAGTGACCAGCTGTGACAAGTTTGGCTTAAGGGGTTTGCCAAGCATCACACAGGAACTCTGTGGTATAGCTAGAGATAAAACTAATCCCCCAGGGCAGCATTCAGCTGTTGTAAAGATGAGACCATCCTTTGTCTTCCTGAAATGCCCTGTCTCTTTTACTACAGTCTTCCAAGTTCTGCAAAAAATGAGGCAGGAGTCATATAGACAACAGTCTCCTTCACTACACAACCCTGCTGAACCCCAGAGCAGGCCTTTTCTGTGCACTGAATGAGGCAGAGGTGCTGTGGGAAATTAACATGAGAAAACTAGCATTTCCAGTTTTTTCAGTGCATGACTTTACAGCCATAATGGTCTTAACTTGGTTTTGTTTATGTAATTTCCCAGTTTTTTTTAAAAAAAGCAAAACTTAAAAAACCTAATATTCCATCTTGTGGTGTCATATTGACCCCCCCCCCCATGCTTCATCAATATAACTGGAACCTTTAGATCCACAGCAGACTTCTGACATTGGATCTAATGGAGTAGCTGACTGCAGTACTAGGTTGTCATCTCCTGTGAGAACTGGCTGTTACAGGGCTTTGAGATGCAAGATATTTGCTGACAGCAGTATAATGGTGAGATTCAGGAATTTTGGGTTGCACTCCAGATTCCCCCATGACTAATTCTTTCTGTCTCGGTCTGTTCCATCCAGCCTGTCCCTGTGCTCATTCTATCTCTTTCTCCCATCTTTCATAACCTTGTCCCAGTTACAGTCTTTAGCCCCCCAGGCTCCTAGTTCCAAGCAACACACCTTCCTGATTACAATTTCCTGGTTCAAAGCATTGAAGTGCTAGAGTTTCTCATCAAAACAGATGGAAGAATTTTTAAAAAACTGGACAAAATAGTGTGGTTGTTTCCCTAATCATGGAAATGGCTGAACTATTTTTGCTGAAACTTTAAAAAAAATCAGCCTGAAGCAGACACCTGGCATAGAAAATTTCACCTCAAATGGTTAAAGTTTGATGAAGTTTTAAACAACTGAAAACAGGGACTTATAATGGCAAGTGTCAGGTAACCTGTATATTGCTATGTGCACTATCTGGAATAAAATCTCTCTCTTCCTCCCATTCAAGATGGGGCTACTCTTTTAAAGTTACATGATGTTTTCTATTACATTCTGGTTTTAGTTTCTAGATCTTTATGAATCTGTTTGTGCTGAAATTTTCCATGGTAGGTGTCTGCCTCTGACTGAATTGTTTTGGCAGATGTCAGCCAGTATATGTTCTTTTGTCGGTGCTAATTTTCAGAACTTTTCTTTGAAATGCTTGAGTACTTCTACATTTGTGAGCAAGGACTTATAATTTGGCAGGGGGTTGACCCTTGTGTCAAGGATGTACCTTTTTCTGTCCCCATGAAGAGCTTCCTAAATCTGGCCAAGTTATTAGCCTTTGAAAAAAATTGGTTTGAATAACTAAATTTAGAAACTTCAGGGGGTGGTCGAGTTAGTCTGCACAGGATAAACTTAAAAAACAACAAAAGGTCTGGTAGCACTTTAGATTAACAAAACATGTAGATGGTATCATGAGCTTTCATGGGCATAGCCCACTTCTGCAGATGGCCAGAGTTTTGAGTTTAGGATGTGAAGACCCAAAATAAATAAGGGGGGGGGGAGAAACAAGGAGCAGAGGGTATGGAAATATCAAAGGGAAAAACAGGAAGGCAGAACTGGGAATCAGTAAGCATCTGAAGATTGGGTAGTTAAAATGAAGCAGATAAGAATCAAAGGCAATTACAGGAATCTACACAAAGAGCTGTTTGCACCTTCATTGAATGTTAGGTTGATAGTGTCCCAACCATCCCTCATCACAATTGAGGCTGTGCCCACGAAAGCTCATGATACCATCTACATATTTTGTTAGTCTACCAGACCTTTTGGGTTTTTTTTAAATTAGATTTAGAAACTTTGATTTCAGCAGCTAAGATGATTGTGCCATCCCTGCACCACTGTGAGACCAAACTGCATACCTTCTCTCCACCAGAGAGCATGCTTCCTCCAGCCCAGGACTACAGTGTTGAAGGTGGACATTCCTATAATGACTGCTCTCTGCTATTCTGGGCTGAGCTGGGGTTGGGTATTAGAACGCAGAGCAGGAAATCTCCCTCTTCTGAACATTCAATGACACACTCCCATCCCCTGCTGGCACTCAGGAAGCATAGGAAGTGATCTGGTTTGGATGGAAAGGGAAGAAAAGAGGATCTGGGTGAAGGGAAAGAAGGTTGGAAGTCTGGTAAGACAGGGACTCGAAGGATGTAGGAAGAGAACTGCGACTGGGAGTTGGAGGGGAGGGGCTAGAACTGGCTGGGCAAGAAGATTGAGAGTGAAGGGGGAGTGCAGGCTGGGACTGGGAGCATGGGGGGAAGGCAGGTAAGGACCAGAAGCTTGAAAGGATAGAGATTTCTACTGAGAGGATTAGCCTGCCTGCTCCGTAGTGGGGCACCCTGCAGGAGAGCCCCACGAGCCCAGCTAGGAGTGTGTTGTGCCCCTTCCTGAAGCCAAGCACCCCAGCTGGCTGGCTCCTTCTTGTCAGAAAGGTGCACTGGGGTCCACTGACTTACTTTTGCCTCTAGAAATGCACAGCTGTTGTCCCCCAGATAAGAATGATTTATACTGGGTTTATTAAAAAATAAAAGTGATTTAATTGAATACTAGAATTCTTACTTAGCATTGTTTGGGTCCTTAACTCAAATAAAATTAGGGTGTTTTTTTTCATTTAAATTATTGTTCTGGGTGGGGCTGGAGATGAGGAGTTTAGTATGCAAGCTTCCCCATGGGCACAGAACAACCCCAGCCCTCTCTCACTGAAGCAACTTGGGGCAGGTCAGAAGTGCCTATCCATGGCCGCTGCAGCAGACACAGCTGGGGGGATGGGCACATATCCACCTGTGGGGGCACAGACAGACAGACAGACATGTAAATGCTCTGAAATATATAATAGCTATACCTTTCTCCATCCCACCCCCTGCTGGTCCAATCAGATTGTGGCAGTCCCAGTCCCCATCTCTGGCACCTTGCTGCCCTCCTCTGATCCTTCTGCACATAACGGGCTCCTGCCAGACCCCTCCCTTTCCATGTAATGCAAACCAATCACGTTCCATGCACACCTCATTATCCTGGCAGAACCAAACCCTGAATTTGCTTTAAATTATTATAAGAGGAAGCTGCTTACCAAATTTGGTGGTCCTAGCTGCTACTGTTTAACAGTCGTCACCAACCAGAAGATCGGGATCTACTGGTAGATATTGGAGCCTTTGACAGGTGATCCTGAGAGGTTTGGCTGGGAGGTTATCCAGTGCTGGCACTTCATCTACCCCTCTCAGCACTGCTGTGCAGCCCCTGTCCTCTGCTTTGGAGGTGCCCCTCACCCCTGGGAGCCTCCTGCTTGCTGTGCAGAGCATGGGAAGAAGAGGAAGGGGGGATGCTAATGTCAGGGTGCCACTCCCTCCACCCTGTACTCCATCTCCACAGAGCAGAGGGGAACAGGGATGGAGAGAGTTTGCTGGTGACTTTTGGGAGTGGTGCAGGGCCAGGGTAGAGGTGAGCCTACCCCTGCACCACCACTCAGAAGCCACCTGTGGTAAGTGGTGCCCAGCTGGAGCCTGCATTCTGAACCTGAACCCCTAGTACACCCCAAGCCCCTGACCTCAGCCTGTTAAAAGTGAGTGAGGATGGGGGAGAGAGGATGGAGTGAGCAGGGGCAGGGCCTTGAAGAAGAGGCGGGAAGGAGGCGGGGCAAGGGTGTTTGGGTTTGAGGTAGATCTTGGATTGCAGTTTAATTCAAAAAGCGATCTCCTGCTTAAAAAGGCTGGAGACCACTGGTTTAGGAGGAGTACTTGAACAAACAAACTGACAGGCAGACATACTTTTTTTAAATACATAGTAAGATAAGTAGAATTGAAGTGGTTGTACGTGATAGCAGGCAGCTCTAAGTCATTTACTAAGCATAATAAACCAAAACACATCCACTAAGGCTAATATACCAAAAGAACTTGTTACAAATCATAATTTCTCACCCTAGTTCTTATTTTGGGTGAAGTCCTTCTCAAGTCAGAGGTGTCCTTTCTGAGCGGGGTCCAGCAGTTCTTCTCTACCTGTTTTTAGAATCATTTTGTTTCCAGGTGTTTTCATGTGTCCCTTTAGGGTGGGGAGGCAGTCTGTAAAGCCAGCTGAAGACTCTTAGGCTATGTCTACACTCACGGCTTCTTGCGCAAGAACAGCCGTCTACACTGCCCATCCGCTCT
>CM057845.1:96901369-96961892 GCA_030068395.1 Apalone spinifera
AAGCTCATGATACCATCTATGTATTTTGTTAGTCTTTTAAAGTGCTACTAGACTATTTGCCGTGTTTAAAGTTTTTCCTAGTTTTCAAGAAACATCAAATACTAATTGATAGTACATTACACAATAAATTATCACTATGAAACATTTTTGCAGTGACTCTAGTATAATTTTTTCAGTAAGAAGGTGGGGGATCATTTATTGACTACAAATTATCTGAAGTACTGTAAACCATTCAGTCTGGTGCCTTGTATGCTTCTACATGACTAGGGCTCCAGGGTGCTATGGTAATGCAAGTACTAAATACAAGAAACTGAAATGTTAATCGTATTTAACTTGTTTCCCTCTTGCTTATAACTAGTGTCTGCTTGTGTCTCTAATCTATTAGGTAAGGACATGAGGCTAAATTTACATTGCAACTTCTACAGCTTGTTCTAAGATTTAATTTGAGACAATCGTGGTGGAGGCTAGTTCCAGAAGAAAGTCTCTCAAACTTGAGTTCAGTGTCTCTACTTCATGAGTGGAAACAAAGTAGGGGCATCAGTATTAACTAACTTTGAAGAACTTTCTGTTCAAACACAAGCACAATAGTGTTAAATAGCAACATCTTTTCAAAAATATTAAATGATTAAAGATCCATTTAAATCTTATTTCTCACTGGAAACTGGCTGTTAAATATGAGCATAAGTGATGTATCGGAATTTGCCAGCTAGGGCATGGTCTCAAGCTTCTTGCCTAAAGTGAAGTTATTGTAATTAAACAGTTGGTAGTGTATAGTGACATTTGTTAAAACAGAGTAGAAATATGGATTGAATATCATCTGAGCTCTGTTCTTTAATTGTTGAACCTAATGAAAATGATGCCTAAAAGAAAAGGACTGCTTCATTTTATGGAAGTACAATTGATAACTATTTACTAGCTCTTTCTGATTGTAAATCCTTATATTGGTAAGTATCTGATCCAGATCTAACCAACACTTAATCTTTTACTTTCTACATACACTCCTTGAGAAATTAACTGAAATCTGAGATCATAAAGAATAGAGGCTCCCAGCTGAGGAGCTCTGGCTTCATTGACTTGACAGCATTCCTTCAATCCAACTTTAAAACGTCATGTATATTACAAATGATTAGGACCAATTGTTTTCACTCTAGAACTTGCATAATAGCAAAATGCTGTAATGTTTAATTGGAAAATATTGCAGGAATTAATGCTTCCAAAGTGTTCATGAAATTTAATAATTGTATTCATATTATTGGGTTTGCTGTAAACAGATTTCATGAAACAGACTTGGGTGTTCAACTACCAGAAAGTGTACCTTAACAGTGATTATTTCAGAGAAGCTCCATTATTAGGTTTTGAATGAGAACTTGAAACTTTGGTTAAAGATGTTAGAGAAACAGATGATGATTTTTCAGACTTATCTTCTGTAAATAGATTAACTTTCAAAAAGCATTTTATGAACATGAAACTACTATACTGTACACTTTTTTAAAGGGACATGTGAGTTAATTTGAAGATTAAAAGTAGTTGCAGGTGCCATACCCTCATGAGTTTCTGTGGTTATAAAATGCTTTTGTATCTTGATGTATTTTTGTCACTGTTCTGAGACCTACATGAACTAAAGGGAAAGCTGAATAATATAAATTTAGGATAGTGCCCAAACTTCCCAGTCAGGATAAGGTAGCATTGCACTACACAGCCTACAAACCTGTATGAAGGGTCAGTCCCTGCCCTGGAGAGTTTAGACACTTTCACCATATTCTAACTGTAAAGTAGCCAATTCAAAAAATTTTTTTACCCCCCTCAGACATGGTAATCTTCGGTGTTAACTTTTTACAATAGGAAAAGTTTTCAGGAGAAGTGACTTAAGACTGTCTTATAAACAAATTTGAACCTGTAATAAACACCGTAATTTAGCATGAATACTAACAGTTGACTATGAGAATGGTTAGGATTTAACTGCAGATTAAACAGATATGCTGCTAGATATCTATGTATTGTAGGAAGCAGTGGAGAAATATGATGAAGTGCTGCACAACTTGGAGTTTGCCAAGGAGCTTCAAAAGACTTTTTCTGGACTCAGCCAAGATGTAAGTAAAACCTGCTCTTTGTGTTCTAAATATCTATAAAATTATCAGACTCGCGTTCAGAAGCTGTGTAATCATGGATCTAAAGTGGTAATCCAAAAGACAGAGCTGGTAGTATGACTTATAGATAGCATTGCATTCCAAACAAATTATTCTAGCCTTTCACTTTTTATAGCTAGGTAACATTGACACATTGAGGATCTCTTACTAGTCTAATTGTAAAGCTGAAATTTTTGTCTATGGTAAAAATGTGATCAGGGTGTAGGATTGCTGTAGACACTTGCAAATATTGTTGCTAGAACATGAAGGCCAGTGATTTAAGAGTATAAAATCTCAAAACTACTGCTGAAATATGTAATGTAAGCGCAGTCAATTTTAGATTACTCCAGGATGTTCTGTTTCAAGTGGACAAGGATCAGCTTATATAAAGCCAACCCTTTTTTGGCAGTCTGAGTTTCAGGATTGAACTCGCAATTCTTCATGTGGCCAAGTGAAACTAGATTATACTTCAGCTGTACGCAAAGAAACTCCATTTCCACTCATGCCAGTTGCTCAGTTCAAATGGGAAAGTGGTGAAAATACTGCAAATGAAGAGCCAAAACCACTAATGTAAAATTACCCAATATTTGGGGCTCATATACAATAGTTACACTCTAGAACTGGCTATATTACTTCACTTTAGGTGAGACTTTGAAGTTCTTTTGAGTAGAAGTTAGCCTATTGGCGTTCTGGCAGACATCCTCCTCCTAAGTTCTAATCTAGGGCTGAGAGATAAGGATACTACAATTAATCATTGCACTGTTATTTCCCTGTTTTATCTTGGGTATGAAAGATTCCATAAAACAGGTCTTGTCATTCACTAAGGTCTAAGCAGTCTTTCTAGAGAAGTTGTTCCTCTTGAATTTGTATTTTTCAGGTACAACTTGGTTCGTAGGCTAGTGAGAACGCAACTCTGGTAAGATGAGGGTTAAGATATTCTAGAGAGTCTTTGTCCTAGAAGTTGCTTCATGCAGTGTTGCCATTATAAATTGGATTTTTATTGTCATTTTCTTAAACTTCTGGATGTCTGTGTATTTCACTCAAATTTAACTTGTACTCTAAGAGCCTTTGCTGCTTTATGAATATTTACTTCTCCATATTGCTGCTCAATGTACTGTATGTTCTCCCCTGGTAATATTAGATGTTTACATGGAAGAATTAAAAGCTATAAATAGTTAGTTACTCCCTTATATTGAAGCATAATCAATGGATTCTTGTGTCTTGTTACCAAACATGGATTCTGCCAAAGCTTAATTGTTCCAGAAGTTAACTCTAGGTAAAACTCCTTTCAGCCCTTCCATACTAAATGGTGTTCCTTTGTTACATTGCAGAAAATCAAAGTACTCAAATGTTACTGCTCAGTAGTTGTATGGAGCAACTTGGGTGCATTTTTAAAATTCTGGAATGCTTTGGAAATCACTGAATTCTTTCTGTATAACTTGATACAAGCGTGCCACAGTGTGATGGAGGGGCCTCATCACGGAATACATAGGGGAGCTACATGCTACTTGCACAATGACGGTTGAAATTAAGTATTTCAGTCTCTTGTCAATACAGGAAAATCAAGGGAATATTGGGCTTCTGGTGTATTCTGTCCAGAAGCTTGTAATTGTCAAGTATTTTTAGTGGTATGATTTACATTGAAACCTTTCCTTATTTTTGACCATTTTTGCATTCACTGTATAACATGTTTATATTTACAGTAACTGCATACTAAAACATGTAATGTAACTTAATGGGTAATACTTACCAGTTTTGGATAACTAGTGGGGGCTGAAGTCAGGGGGCCTGCTCTAGCCCCACAAGGTCTGTTGTGGACAGGAGATGCTCTGGCATCATATTTAACAGGTTAATCAATTAAATGGTTTTTACATAATACTGGCAAGGGCAAAGTGCCATTGATTCATGATGTAATTTCTTATCATTTCAACTGTCATGATATGCTATTTTTTAATTAGCACTCAGTCACTTCATAGCTTACAAACATCAGATATGTCACTGACATATTATAAATGACTATTGCATGTTTTAGTCTAGGCAAAAGAGGAAATTATGGAAGGGTTAGATCAAATTGAAGGGTTAGAAACTGAGCATTGGATTTGTACCTACAGATTCAGAAACTGTGTATTGAAAGAACCTGAATGGGTTAGCTGCTTTTGTAAATGCTTGTAAGCATTTATCTGTATCTTTAGGTGCCCAACTACCTTTTTAAAATTTAGCCCCCAGTTTGTGATTTGTAGTCCAGTACCCAGTCATTTAACATTCCCAGTTTAGTGGACCAACTCACTCTTGTATTCCAACAGCTCCTGAAAGCACAGAAGAAGGCTCAGAGACGGGAGACTATAATGAAGCTTGAAGCAGAGAAGAAAAAGCTACGTACAATACTGCAAGTCCAGTATGTGCTGCAGAACTTCACTCAAGAGCATGTTCAGAAAGACTTCAAAGGTGGCCTGAATGGTGCAATATATTTGCCTTCTAAAGAACTAGACTACCTCATTAGATTTGCAAAATTGACATGCCTGGAAAGAAATGAGAACCTGAGGTAGGTTGACTTTTCTCACTCAGTCTCCTATGTTATATAATAGAATGTCTGAGTGTAAACTCTCTCAAAATAAAAAAATATATATAGCATGTTCTGAAACTTTGAACACCAATTTATTGGAGTGGCAATTTGGGATCTGGCACTGAGCAGGTTTGCCATTTCTAGTGTTTGCATTTGTGCCATTAACTCTTCTGTACTGGGCACACAGACACCTACCAGTCATTCTCTCTCCTTCAGTAGTACTTTTTAGGTACCTTGAGCTCCTGCTGCTGTATGTAGATATAAATGACAGAACTGCCCTTAGACTCCTGTTCCTTTTTGCTACTTGCTGTGGTCACTGGAACACTGAACAGCACTCTGCTTTTGTGTGCAATTTGTGTAATATTGTTAGGTTAGTGATTACTATAGCTAAGTCTTAGCTTTTAAAATATTTTTGGACTGGATTTTTGCATTTCTGGGTTTCTTCTGTGTACAGTTCTGTGGTATGCCCTCAGGATTGATTCAAACTTTCCTTGCTTGAGGCCTGGGACACTGAATGACCCACACAATAGCTGCCTGAAATGCCTGGGTGAGGCACATAAGAACAGTGTTAGGTGAGCAGGGTGTTCAAGTCTCTAATGGAGGATAAGGAGGCGAGGCTGAAATCCTTCTGATGAAGGCAGCACTCAGGCTACCATCAGAACAGTTCTGGTTTGACTTTGTGCTGAGTACAGCAACTGAAGAGAGCAGCATGTCTCCAGCTTCAGCTGAATCCTATCACTGATTTCCCTTGCCAGTACTGAGGGGGGTATAAGACCTACAAAGAAGCCCCAGCCAAAGAATGTCTTCATTATGTGTGTCTAAGACAAAACATGGTCAAGCCCCATGCCTGAAGCCAGTTTATGTATTCAGCATCCCAGAAATGTTTAGGTAGCAACAGATCAGCTCTGCTGGCTACTGTCAGTGTCCATCACTATAAGAGTTGAATCCCCTGATGACTTTATCCCATCCAGTACTGGCAGTTCAACCTTTGTTGCTTCACTAGTCTGCTTCCCATATAGGTAGTTCCCCTTGATACTGTCAAAGGGGAAACCTGTAATGATGAAGTTTCTGCTGTCACCACATTCTCTTTACTGGTCCCTGGCATAAACTGGGCCACTCGCTCAGTGGTCAGAGGAAGGGGGGAATCTTCTTCCTCAGACTGAGGTGGGAAGCTTGGTTTCAAAATCTGAAGCAGAACCTGCTTGTTTCCTTACAAATCCTTTCTGCCAGCCTGCCACCTCAACCCATCAATGGGTACTGCCATGGAAATGTGGCTAGCTAGTAGGTCTGGCTGTGTGGTGGTGGCCATTTTGGAATATTTGGTGGCTTCCCTAACTTCTGGATCTTCCCCATACTGGGTGTAGTCAGTATCTTCATCTAGATAGGTGGAATCTCTACACTGGGCTGCTCAGTCTCCAGGGTCTGGTACCAGGTTGCATACTGAGCATCAAGAATAGGTCCTAGAGCCGGAGCAGCAGATGGCAAAGAGTCTGTTCTTTTTCCAATCATGACTTGCTCTTCATCCTCTCCAGATGAAGTGATTTCCTGATGGATAACTTCTCTTCCTCATCATGATGACTTATCAGAGGTTATTGAAGAGTGCACATCCAAGTCTTGAACAATCAGGGAGTCCTCACATTTGGGTGACATTTTATAATTGAGTTGTTTCAGGCTGGCTTTGCCCATTAGCGACAGTAATAGAGCTTCTAAAAGACTGACAGACTCCATTTTCATTGTCTTGGGGGGGCCCCCACCAGATGTTGAGTACCTCTGTACTTATCCATCATTGGACTTGGTGGTCATGACAGATACTAATGAGAGAGCATGACAGGTATCAGGCTTCTGTCCCCACATCCAAAGATGTTAAAAGGCTGACCTTATTTGGCAGAAAGATTTCTTTGATGTGGTCTTGCTGACTCTTCTAGGGTGGTACAATTTTAATGTTTGGGGTTCCAAGTTGAAGTTCAGAGAGCTGCTTCTGAGGAATGCAAGGTAGGTGTTCTACGCTCATTGCACAGGGAAGAAAGTAGTCTAAAGAATGTCACTGTAGGAGTGGCTGGATTTAGCACACTTAGATGCTAGAACCATAGCTTTTACGGTTGCCCCACACGTAATCTTGTTGCAATCTTCAGGTATTCCTTATGAAGACGGGAATACTATCCAGGACTTGCTGCTTAAGGGTCTTTCTGTACCCTCAGAGCTTGCTGTCTTGCTTGAGACTAAAGCCTCTAAAACCACCTTCAAGTCCTTAAGCTTGTGCACATTTGCTGTCGTTAGAAAGCACTAACAGTCCCAGCAGATGCTATTATGCTCTCTTTGACAGGGCCTGGGCATCAGCCTTCCCTTCCTGTTGCTTTGGCTACTGTTCCAGTCCTTTCAGGACACATGAGAAGTACAACACAATCATTTTGAGGGGTTGGTGGAATTTTCAGGGGCAGCCCTAGGCGGGCTGCTGGCAGCTGGGGCCCCAGGCAGAATGCGTGATCCGCATTCTCCCCACCTCCACAGCCCTCAATGGCATGTTTAATGCGGTGCCCTAGGCGATGGCAGAGTCGGCCTATATGCACGGGCCGCCCCTGGGAATTTGCTATGTCAGTCTCCATAGCTCCAGACTCAAGCACCTTTACCTTTTTAAACTGTCACACTTCCACAATACTTAGTTGTGAATTATTCGGACCCCTGGGCGTTGAGCACTGAGGAGGTGGGATGTTTTCCAGTTTGCTTTTGCCCCTTCTCCATACATCTATCATGAGATGGTCCTCATTCACAAGGTGCAGTGTCTCCTTCTATTGGAAGTGATTAAGTGGATTGCACATGTTCTGAGGGAAAGGATGTTTTAGTCCCAATAAAAGTGGGGAGGGTGATTTCAAACCAATCTGACTTCTCAACTCAGCAGGTTCTTAAAGATAAGGTTCCACATGGTTACCTAGTTTTATTCCCATCTTAGACACTGGTATGTTGCTCTCAACTTAAAGCTCACTTTCTTATGGCAGTTAAGCATGCAGGAAATACCTCTGGCTTCTGATAAATCAGAAAAATTTCTAGTTGACTGTACTACCTGTTGGGCTCTCAGCAGCACTCAGGGTCTTTACAAAAGTGGTGGCAGTAGCAGCATTCCTCTAAAGATCTTGAATTCAGGTTTACTCTTATCTGAAGGACTAGCCTCTCAAGAGCTTCTTACAAACTACAGGTAGTGTAGTGTAGACCTAATCAGTAAAGGTTTGATGCTCTAGGACAGGGCTGGGCAAGATATGGGCTGCATCCAGCCCATGGATTGTATTTGGCTGCTCTCTATTTAGATTGGCTGCCCATGCCACCAAATTTTCAGGCAGTATGCCATTATTTAAATGGCTAATGGCTCCCAGTCACAACACAAGCAGTCTTGTAAAACTTATTGCCCACCCCAATCTAAATGGTTAAATACACTAGACTGTCTCAGAACTTTGCTGCTAACCAGCCCTGCAATCTATTTATCAAGTTGTCATCACCTAAACTCTGTGGTAAGGATGCCCTCATGATGTCACTCCCCTGGATTGTCTAGACTTGTCAATCAGTGAATGTGCATGTACTCAATCTGCCTGCTGATGCTCATGCTATTGGCAGATGGTCAGAATGGAGTGCATACCTGGGTACACCATATACACAGGGTCTGTGGTTCTCAGAAGATTTTAGCTTTATATATCCATGTCTGAAGGAAAAGCTGTCAGGCTGGCATGCCAAATATTTCAATCACAGATTGGAGGAAGCAGTCCGCTAATCCTTTCAAACACAGCACAGGGGTTCCTGCTCTCCTAGACTTTCAGGAGATGATTCTAAGAACTCTGTGGTGTCAACTTAGTAAGTCTGGAAGAATTTTACATGTCAGGGATACAGAATGACCTAGTAGACTGCATGAGCAGATCATTTGAGTCACCACAAGTGATCACTTGATCCAGATGTGGCCAGACACATCTTGTAGAGGGGATTGCCCAAATAGACCTGCTTCTGACTGTGATAGATGTTTTATTGCCTACAGAGTCAATCATGAGTTCCATAATTGATGTGTTTAGGCTCATCTGTGTGTTTTTGTCAATCCCACTCATTCACAGAGTATTACAAAAGATAAGATGGAAGTAGGCCAGAGTCAGACTTAAAATCCTGGAGTGGCCAACTGGTTTTCTACTCTCCTGGCACAATCAGTGGAAATCCCAATTATACTTTCACAAGACTTGACTATGATCTTCAGCATTCCCCTACTCCACCCAAACCTACAGCCTCTTAATTTAATTCCATGGATACTCTATGGCTAGATATTAGAACAGTCTGGATTAAATAGTTCAAGAAGCTTTGCTATATAGTGTCATACAAATGTAGAGTGGAAAGTACCTCTAAATGATATATTCCTGCTTCAGTAAAGAGGACAGGACTAAGTATTCTCTAGACTAGGAATGTTGGTGTATAGTTGAGTAAACAGTTAACCAATAAGCCTAGGCTTACCTGTTAATTCTGTCAACTACCTGCATGCAGGGAGCGGGAGCTGGTGCTCAGGAGGAGCTGGCTTTCAGCAGGCTCTATACAAGCACCAAATCAATCTGCCCCCCTTATTCATCGCCGAGGTTGGGGGAGAGGGGCAGGTGGGAGCCAATATGCGTGTGGTGCTGGCATTCAAGACAGCTCCCCGCATGTTTGCTCCCATGGACCAGCCTACTCCTGCTTGCTGCCTCCTACAAGGGCAGTGGGGGGCAGGCAGGAGCTGGTGTGGGGTGGGCTCACTTAAAATCTGGTTCTCTGCAACCCACCTCTGTGGTGCCACCTGCTGTTTTTTTTCCCCCCTCCTCTTACCTCTCTCCCAGTGCTGCTGCCTCTATCAGGTGAGGGCTGTCGAGACTGATGCAAAGCAGCCTCTGTTTGCATGGAGGTCCAAGCTCCATGCTGCTCTGCATTGCATGAAGCAGCCTCTGCCTGCGGTGGGCCCAGGCTCGCTGTGGGCAGATGCTGCTTCACAGCAGCAGTCCCTGTCCACAGGGGGTCTGAGCTTTCACCTTGCTCCTCAGTCATCGGGGAAGAGGGAGCAAGGGGAAAGTACTTGGGTTCCTCTCACTCCTGGCTGGAGTACCATGCATGCTTCTCACAGCTGACTGGTGAAGGAAGGGGGCAGAGGAGTAATTCACGAAATCAGAGTACTTCCCCTTGCTCCCTTGTTGTCAGGGGAGCAGGAGGAAAAACAAGTCCCATCCCAGTATGCATGGCTGCTGCCCCTGCTCTCCTAAAACTCTACTCTTGCTCAGGATTCCCAAAATGAAATCCTAATTGGATAGGTGGTTCTTCAGTCCCTTATTAAATTAGAAGCTCATCAGACCTCCTGTCCTTATAGCCTGGGCTGGGCCACACTGAAAATGCCACCCTCAGGGTAGATAAAACTGGTGGCTTATTCTATAATTAAAATCACTAAGCCAGTAACACAACAGGTTCTGTAGGTACCCACTGATTAACAAGAAGCCAAGTAGCCTCCTTTAGTTCCAGCTCTTGACTTATTGACTCCCATCCAGACAACTATACAGTTTTCAGTAACTGTTCACTATTCAGCATATGTAAAGTTTTTACCAATCCCAAAGGATTGAATAATTAACCCTCAGCTCATGTGTGATCTTGCCCAAATCATGCTGTCAGCCAACCCTTAACTGAATTTCATTATTGAATGATTAAGGAATTGTACACAGTTTGTGGTGTTAGCTCAGGGTTTTAGCATTTTCTTGTTTTCTAGTAAAATCTCTCAATGCTGAAGAACTGCATTTGAATTCTGATTAGATATATAGTCTGATATGATAGGAATACCTTGTAAAGTGTATGGAAAGACTATTTAACATCAGTCCGGTGGTTCAAACTTTCCCTGTTCATTTCATCTTTAGCTTGCAGAACTTTGAACAGGCCTAAGGTTTCTTTTATTATATCAGAGGCTGACAGACCTTTGCACAGACATTTTTACAGCAGGACTTTCCTCAAAGGAAGAATAGGCAGTGCTGACTGTGGACCATTGCTTTGAAGCTCAACTTTCATATGAATACATGGGAGAACCAGTTACACTAATTTACAGAAGACGGTTGGCTTGTCCTCCATTATAACAGATACTGTCTTCAGCTTAATTGTGAGCTCTGTGGGGTGTCTCATTCTTGATGTTAAGGTTAGCTGACCCTTAATATTCTTAATTTTCTAACAATGTAAACAAAATAGCTTGTAGATGCTAATTTCCCTTTAGTGTCTTAATTAACAGGATCTAGGTAAATGCAAATATATTTGGCATCTACCCTTGGCTTCTGTTACTACAAATGAATGGTTAACGAATGCTGGTCTAGAGTATTGCTTTGAATTCACATACAAGTGAATTGTCCTGATCCAGTTGTAATGCCTCTTGTTACAGTGTTATGGTTCAGATACAGGCTGGCTGATAGGCTAGTGTCACAGCTTATGCATGCCACTCTTGATGACTCAAGTGCAATCACTCTAGCTGATACACTTAGATATGGTGTACATGTCCCTTCCATGATCTACCCCTCTACTCCTCTGCATAATATTAGTGCCAGCAAAGACTTGAGTGGAAGCTGTGGCGAACTCTGCCCTTTATATGTGCACTTAGTAGTGTATGGTAGCAGGGGGAGCTCAAGCTATATCATGTACATGTGATGGAAGAAAATTTCTGGTGGCTGGGCATGCACGCTGCCTGAGTAGAATGTACATGTGCAATCCATCTTGGAGAACAAGTTGCTCTGTTTTCTTTACAGCACTCAAGTGGACAAACTTGCTTCGGAGAGGCATGCATTCTGATCTACAGTGTCATAAATTGCTTGCAGCTTGTCCTGATACAATGTCTTTCAGTCTGTCCTATCCCTGATAGTATAATGAAGTGTCTCTATTGAGTTTCCTACTGTAGTAGAAATGCCACCTGACCTGCTTAGTGAAAGTAAGAGTGGCACTTCTGCCTCTTCTCTTCAGGAAGAGGTACTCAAAGTGTCATAAATGTGTGTTCCCTGAGGAAGGACATGTTCCCTTCTGTATTCAGAAACGAGGAAGTACATCATGGTTCCATCAAACCCGAAGGGGTATTATAGTAAATAGTTTTGGGCCCCTGTATCTGATGTCTGCATTGGTTATCAGCCAAAAATAAGCAGCAGGCAAAAAGTGGATGCTGCTTTAGCATTAAAACAAATTCAGGTACTAAAATGTCAGTGTGGTGTATCTAAAGGCCACCAAACTTTCTGGTCTTTATTCACTGGCTATAGTATTTCAGAGGTATACATACCCCTGGTGGTATATCAACTCCTCTTGATATTTGTCTGGAAAACTAGGCAAGAACTAGTAATGTCAGTACAGACTAGACGGGGGGGGTTTCATGGACCAGGGGTCAGCAACTTTTGGCTCCCCTTACTAGAGAAGTAAGAGTGTAACCATTTAAATGGCTAATCAATAAGCATGAGCTCATCTGTTAAATGGTTCTGGGGCTCCCAGTCTGACTCCCGGAAACCACCTGCTGCCCTGTGCTACTGCCTTGAATACAGAGGCAGCAGTGGGGGGTGGGAATCAGAAGCCTGTATGCATGGGCTGGCATGCTGGAGCCAGTATACTCAGGAAGCAGGTTTGAAAGCAGGACAGGGCAGTATGCGCAGGTAGCAGGTGGGAGCTGGTGCATGCAAGGAACTATGTGCCACCCTACATTTCTCATGCAGGGGCAGCAGCCACTGTAAAAGCCAGCTCCCAGCGTGCACTGGCTCCTGGAGAGCTGGCTGCTGTTCCAGGTGTAATCTTGTACTGTTGAAACTTTCAGCAGTTGGCTACACAATTACATGCATTTTAACATCCCAACTCAGAACTTCAGAATAAACTGCTGGTGGGCAGGGGCGGCCCTAGACTAGCTGCCAGCAACTGATGCCTTAGGCGAGCCATGCAATCAGCACCCCCACCTCCAAACCCTTCAATGGTATTGTGCCCCCGTTTGGCGCCTCATTTAACTTGGCGCCCTAGGCGACTGCGTAGTTCACCTGTATGGACGGGCCACCCCTGTTGGTGGGCCACAAGACCTTTTTACGGACAATTAATGTTCACAGGCATGGCCCTGTGCAGCTCCCATAGCTGCTACTCCTGACCAGCGAGAACTGTGGGAAGCAGTGTGCACTGGTGGCTGCTTCCCAGAGCTCCCATTGGCTGGGAATGGTGAAATGCTGCTAGTGGGAGCTGCAGGAGATGCCTCTGTGGACGGTCAACATCAGCAAAACATCTCAGCCTACTTGTGGATTGTTCTGATAGCTGAGTGCCAAAGATTGCTAATCCCTGCCATAGACAATTACTTGTTTATACTGCTCTATAAACTCTACACTAAAATGGAAGTAAATATTTATATTGGGGATATAAAATTCTGTTTAACTGATTAAACATAATGGTTAATCGATTAAAGGGGGCATTGGCTCTGCTCCAGCCTGGCTGGGGTGGAGTGGTGCCCCTGCTTGCAGCATGCTCAGGCCAGGCATACTGCTGATGAACCACCCTCTACCTGGAGTGGGCCCAGGTGGGGCTGGAGCAGCTCCCTGCCTGTAATTGGTGGGAAGCTACTCTAGCCCCCATCAGTCAACTGGAATGGTAAGCCTTACCTGTTAAGGGTGAGGGTTATTAGTTAACTTACATTCCAGTCAGGGTGGATTGAGTTAAATCAACCTACCAAAAAAGCCAAGACCGACTCTGCGTAGAGTGCACTTAATTTTGAAGTAAGCCCCATTGAATTCACTGGCACTTGTTTTCCCAAACAGTATTGGATGGGGTTCCTTTGGAAAAGTGAGTTGTACTGAACAATGTTCCCACTAATTTTTTATCCATGTGTAGAATAAGTTATGCACAGAGAGGCATGTGCAGATGTGCACTACCAATAGAAAAGGATGTTGCTGGCTGTGGGCACTTCGCAGCAGCCCAGGCACTCAACTTAGAGCGCAACTCACTGATGCTGGAGTAAAATAGGGAACAGCTTTGCTGTTATGGTCTCTGGCCCTGATGTTCCACAATAAGGGCCGTGTATTCAATGTAAAACACAAATTACTCAGTGACAGTTGGCAACTCTAGATTTCTTTTACTGCAGCTTTTTTGTATTGTATACTTGAGTGATAAATTCTTAACCTGGTTAATTAAACAAGCCACAAGGATTAGCTAAAACTTTTTTCTAGTCTCATCCAACATAAATTTCCAAGCTGTTTGTTGTTGGATGATACCACACTTGTACTAGAAGGCAGAGCATCTTGAAAGATCCATTGGAAAGTGAATTATTTAAGTTACTAACCAGTTGACCCCATCAGGCATATCCACATCTTTATCTATGTAATTTTTTCCCAATCAACAGTTTCCCTTATGATTGATTGATTGCAACTAAACTCTGCATCTTTTCCTTGTGCTGATTATACTTGACACTCTTTTTTACCCAAGGACAAATTCTTTCAAAATATTCCCAGATAGGGTCCATCTTGTGCCCAGAAGTCATGAGTTTTTCTGTGCTAATAGCATGGTGGAATATAGGAAGCTCTGTATGCCAAATATATTTTTTTCCTTTCCCATCCACCCCGCTGTTCCTTTCTATGCTGCCTCTGTCCTTTCCTATATATTGTCTGACTGTTAACTAACCCCTCTGCTGTGGTTGGCCCAGATCCACCACCACAAACACTGTCTAGTTTCTTTGTTTGCACATGTTCTTTAGTCTGAAACCAATTGACAGTCCAGAACTTTCAAGAAGCAAGAGCTTGTAGGTAGGCAGGACAGACTAAAGCCATTAATTTATTTTTTGAGACTGTGTAGGTTTAGTATGTTTATGATATTTAATTGTAACTCTGATTTTTTTAAATACAATACTAAATTCCTTTTAAAAATAAAACCTTTTAAAAACACTTAAGTCCACCCTGATCCCAGTTGATTTTATAATTATATGGGAAAAATGAGAAAGTAAGCAATTTTTTCGGTAATGGTGCAGTGACACACTACTTTGTGTTTTTTGTCAAGTAACTTTCAAGTGAGGTGAAACTTGGGGTACACAAGACAAACTCCTAAGACTCCTCCAGTATTCTGGAAATGTTGAGAACTGCTGGTCTAGAGTGCTAATACTGACATAATTCCACTTTAATCCGTTCATGTGGTCTCTCACCATATTTGGCTGACCTCAACACAGTATACCTATACCAGGGGTTTGCAGCTTTTCAGAGCACCTTTTTTTTTTTAAATGTCCTACACAAGTATTTGAAGAGCGGCCTCAAACAAAGCTACTTGTACATGTACACAAAGATAGCTGGCTCTGGGAGGGAATGCAGGCCTAGGGCTTGGGGTGCAGGACAGAGTATGGAGTGCTGGCTCTAGAAGGGGGGCTTTGGGTTGGCATGTAGTGAAACTTGTCACAGACAGTGCAGTGAGGCTAACGTGGGCTGCTTCTCTGCCCTGCTCCCATGCCACTCAGGAAGGGACCAGCATGCTCTGGAGGGTGGGGGAGTGTGTGGCTGTGCCATCTTTCTGCCAGCACTGCTCCCTTGGTTCCCATTGACCACTGTTCCCCATTCCTGGCTAATGGGAGATTGTCAGGAACCATGCTCTGAGGCCTTTGCTATGGCTCCATGGGAGGGGTTGTACTTGCTGCTTAACAGCAACCCTGCTCCAGTGTCAGAGCTCTTGGGTGACTGGGAGAAAGGGTAGCCAAACAGCCACAGAGGACTCTGGAGCTATAGGTTGCTGACCCTTTAACTATGTAGTTTTAGTAGGTGCACAGTCCTTAATGTAACCAACAGCTGAAAGCAATGTTACTCTTGCTGCTTCACCAAAAATCTTACTGATCTAAATTTACAGTGTTGGTTGATGCTACTGCATTCTTTAAACATTCCATTGCACCTGAATACTTGCACAACTTTAAAAAAAACAGGCTTATTGAGCAAGAGGCACAAACTATTAGGGATGTTATGAAGGCCTTATCGTATCAAACTGTCTACTAGCCCTTGAAGTAGGGAAAACCTTATTTCAGGCAGGTGTGTACAGATTGACTGATTATTGGTGGCCAGCCAAATTTAGTTTTATAATTAGAACATATTTTATAGGTATAATTACATCTGCAACAATATTTAATAGCAGTTGCTTATCCTGCAAAACATGTTCCACATCTTGAATACAGGGAACTCATCTGGTCAAACTACTAAATAGTGAATGAAATGACTGGGCTTGAGTTTCCTCAAATGGATTAGAGGCTTCATACTACTGTGGACCCAGTAGTGGCAAAAAGTAAACTAAAAATATTAATGGTCTCAATACAACAAACAGAACTGTTTAGAAGGATTGCCAAGTTGAAATCACTGTCCTAGCTAAAGAGTGGTTACTGAAATAAGGCACACTGTTAGTAGAGTTGCTGTCCTGTGTTAATGCATGTGATAGTAATGTTTTTAGTGTCTCATTTTTAAATGGTATTAATGTTGATCACATTGAAAGAATGGGACTGACTTTTACTTTCCTTTAGAAACAGGATTAGAACTGCTGAAGACTACAAATTTTCATAGGCAGTAAAATTAATAGCTAAAAAGACTTCTCTGGTGTAACCTTTCCTTTTGGTTTCAAGTGTTGAAGATCAGATGGAGCAATCATCACTCTACTTCTGGGATCTTCTAGAAGGCAGTGAGAAAGCTGTGGTTGGAACAACATGTAAGTTTTTTTTTGTCTATTTGAGCAGTAGATAAATAACACTTTCTATAAATATTCAGTGTTCCTAGATAAAGGTATAATATACTTAGCACCTTACACTTGCAAAAGGCTGTGCAAATGAACCTCCTTCAAGATCACTTACTGAGTATTGTGGGATTTGTACACGAACTTGTGTAATTCTCAGTGTTACGTGCTCCAGGCTTTCATAGTTGCCTGGCAGACTGACTAGGCAGATTGTTCAGTCTAGGTCACTAGAGATCTCTTAAGCAGAGTGTTAGTCTTTTGAATGGGGGTGTGGTGATTTTTTAGGAAACAGAAGTGAAGGCTTTTCTGGTACTGCTATTCCCGAGCAGGTCACAGCAGGCTTTCATCTCACATGCGTATCTGTTTTCATTGAATAATCTTCTGTATGATTACCCATCAATACTGCTCTTCCTCAGAGTGGTATAAAAAAACTTAAACAGGACTGAGACAGGTGATCTTCAGAGCCCTTTCCTGGGAGAAACAACCCTGGTACTTGGGTTGTGCAGATAATCCATCAAAGCTCCCTTTCTTCTGCTAACTGGGAATTTGATTGCTCAGAATCATGATCAGGTGTTGCACCTGAACCCCAAAAGTACTTGCTTCATGCCTGGTTTCTGTATGGCTAATCCCAAAAGCAGCACACCGTCCAGGAGCAGTCTGGAATAGGTTTTCTACTATTAGGAGACTTTCACAAGAGTAAATGGAGATGTCTCCATCTGGGTGGCTCATCACAACGTCTTAATTTTCAATCCAGAAAATACTGGACTGAATCTAGCATTCAATTCAGTTAAAGTGGGCTTGGCTTCAACTTCTGCATTTCACTCTTGTACTGTTCAAAGGACTGTTTCTACTGATTCCATGGCGACCAGATTCCTGAGGACTGGCATCGGGATCTGATTGTCATGTGACATAAGTTTGCTGTATAGCTCTTTATAGAGCCTCTATTTGAATTGTTAGCCTCTTGATTGATAGTATGGTGGCTGCCTTAGTAGCCATTACCTGGGAAATGTGGAAATTGCATGCTAAGGTTATTGACTTGCATGCAGTATTTTACAAGGGCAAGGCATGGCTAAGGACTTCCCTCCATTGTCATCCCCCCCCCAGGTTCAAGTCCAAAGTTTTGCCTCACTTCAATCTGTCAGTATAGCTTTGGCTTATCTGAATAGGAATCAAAGTCGAGAAGAAATCTGAAAGGATTTTATCCTTGGTGAAGAGGATTTTATCCTTGGTGAAGAGGATGAGACAGCTTGAGTAAAAGATGTTCTAAATGGGTTACCAGCCACATTTGTCTTGCACTGCCAAAGATCTGAAGAATCCTGAAATCTATTGCATTGAACTAGAACACACTTGACATTTGTGGGAAATGTTCCTATTCACACTTGCAGGGTAGCAACCTAGACCTCTGTGTATACTTTTGCAAGATAATGCAGTTGTAAATTTGTGACTGAGACAAAGTGAATGCAGGGAAAGTAGGAATGTAGTAATATAGTAGATTAACCAATAAGCAAAAGCTTATAGGTTAATGCTATAGACTACATGCATGCATTCTTCCCCCCCCCCCCCCCCATGCACACCAGTGAACTTTTTTAGCAGGTTGGCCAGCAGCCCACCACAGATCTAGGCTTGTGCTGGATCTGGGACATACTGCTGTGGCTCAATGTAAAGTCTATTGGGAGCTAGGTGGGCAGGTAGCCCAGTTCGGTTCTGGCTCATGCTGGGAGCTCATCAGAGGCAGCAGCACAAGGCTACCGGCTGCTGGTCCACATCAGGGAGCTGGTTTTTAAACCGGCTCCCTTCACAGGCCAGCTCCTGTCTGGCACCCCACACTGCTGCCTCTGTGGCAGCAGTGTGGAGTGGCAGGGGGCTCCTCAGGAGTCGGCAGGAGTGCACTGGCTGCCAGCTCTGCCCCCAGGGACTCTAGATTAGTCAGTAACTGATAAGAATTCATGAGGCTAATTGACTGTTCAATTAATAGAGATTTAACATGCCTAAGGGAAAGTAGTCCTACAGTAATTCTTCAGATGTCACTCCTACTCCACCTCTCTAAAAAAACTTCCATTGCCGTGGAATGGAAATGTATGCAGTTGTTGAAGACAATTACTTTCAGGTAACTTTTGTGCTGTTACTTGTGCCCCTGTCACAGCCCCATCCTTTGACACTTTCTGGGTGTATCCAGAAATATAAGCCACTTGGTTCTGGCTCTGCCTCAGTGGGAGATCTGATGCTAAACTGATTGACTGGCTACCTGACATATGTCTGTAGCAACTAAATAAACTCCTCAGGACTCTGCCAATTTTCCTTGGCTTTGCAGATAACACTTGATATGCTTAATTCCTCTTCCTCCTCCTTGAAGAGTGTCCTACAGTATGCAGCCCATCACTGAACACTGACATTTCCAAATCTGCAGTATGCACACCAGCCTGTTAGCTTTGCTAAGGATTCACATTGATGCATTACATTGACGAACTTATAGCAACTCAATAAGTTTGTGAGGTCAGGAAAAGACAATAGAAACAAAGTGCTTTCAAATTAAGTATAACATGCTTTCTAGTGGTTGTAACTTGTTATGTTTAATCCTTGTTGGTCAGCTTCTCACTGAAAGCCCTCAGCTGAATCCCATCTCTGAGAGCATATGACGCTATCAGATTAAAAAAGTATTGCTCTTTCTGTTCCTTCAGTGAAGGGTAATCACAATGCCTTTTCTCTTGGGCTACGTCTAGACTACATGGCTCTGTCGATGGAGCCATGTAAAATAGCTTGTTCGGCATACTCAAAGAAGCGGGGATTTAAATATGCCGAATAAACTATTTTAACATGGCTCTATTGACAGCCATGTAGTCTAGACATAGCCTTAAAGTCCAGTAAACCTTACAAATGTGTGATTCTGTAATATACCACTAAAGTTCTTCTTTGCTCTGTCAGGGTGAGGATGCCATGTTGATAGTGCTGGTCTGATGCTTCTGTTAGCTTGCTTTTCTGTTAAGTCAGTATTCAAATAGAATTCCTATTGTCTGTGGCTACATCAGTTTCCTTTGTTTTCTAGGCTTGAACGGAGGGCAAGTCTCTATTCCTGTATCTGGGAAACCCTTATTAACAGGTTTATGTACTATACATCAGTGGTGGGCAACTTTTGTTTGAGGGGATGCCACTCCAAGGTTTTGGTACATGTTCAAGGGATGCACTGGACAGACAGTGGGGGTAAAGGACAGGGTGCAGGGGAGAGGGTAGAGTCAGCAGTTCGGGTGAAGGACAGGGTTGTGACCTGGGGCAAGTCATTGGGATGCAGAGTCCAGGAATGGGTATGAGTGTAGGAAAGAATTATGGCCTGGGGAAGGGGTGTAGGAGAGTGTGGGGTCTGGGAAGGAGTTGGGGTGCCAGAGGCAGGCTCTGGTCAGGAGCTGCTTACCCAAGCAGCTCCCAGCCAGCAGTATACATGGCAAACCTGAAATCTTGCCTAATAGCCCTAGACTGCTCCATATGTCTTTGTTGCTGGAAGTCTTTGTGTGCTGCCCCCACCAACAACAAAATTTCTCTGTTCCTATTGATTGGACAGTGAAAACAGGCTAATGGGAGCTGAGTATGATGTTGGTCAGGGCAGTGTGCAAAGCGCTTCCTCAGAACAGAGCCTGGAAGAGCAGCTAGCTGCTTTGAGCGGTGCTGCTCCATGCACATGGGCAGTTAGGATTAAAAGGCTTGGTTGGCTGGATCCAGCCTACAGGCCATATCTTGCCTGCCTCTGCTATATATGTATCTTGTAATCATCTTCCAGTGTGAAAGATTTTCTCACAGGGTATTCTTGGCTTCATAAGCTTGTCCTCTACTTGGTGATTCTTTGAGTAGTATGTAATTAGCTCTGTGGAGATACCACAGGTTTTTTAAATCAGGGTTGTTCCAAGAGGGGTGTGGAGCCCTGACATCACCTCTGCCCCAGGCCCCATAGGACTTCTTCCTGTCCCCATTCCACCTTTTCTCCTAAGCTCTGTATCGAGTGATGCTGGGAGCCAGTGGAGTGGACCACTCTGGGTCACTCCACTTCCTACCCTCAGTGAGTGCAGGGGAGGGCCTGTCACCAGGTGTCCTGCTATGCCCCTGGGCTGCCTTTGGCCTCACTTCCGCATCACCCTGAAGTGCAGGACTACAGGGTGGTTATCATAAACAGTCCTATGGATAGGACAGCTCTCTAATCTTAAACACCTGCCCTTGCTTGTCCCTCTGACTTTGCCACAGTCTCTCAACTACTGCCACCTATACAATTTTACCTCTTGCTATGCCTGATCTCCACCTTTGCTTACTACATTACTATAGTCATCAATGCTTTTGTCCTCTAAGTACTGTAAAATCTCAAGTATAATGCGCATGATGTATAATGCGCACCCTGACTTTTGAGTCTTAGCATAATGAAAAAATCTAAACTCCTATATATAATGTGCACCTACATATCTATACTCCTATATAGCGTGTGCGCAGCCAGGAGCTGACCCGCTAGTGCCAAGCCTCGCCCGCTTCCCGGAGCTGGCCCTGGGCTGCAGGAGAGCGGGAGAGGGACATGCTGCTCCCAGCTGCAGGCTTGCCTGAGAAACGCATGTGCAGCCTGGGGAGCTGGCACTGGCATTTGAAACCTGCCCCCGCCTCTCCAGGACAGGTGCCCACGTACTGTGCGGAGCTCTTACCTGCTGTAGCCTGAAGGAGCACCAGGCAGGCAGCAAGCCAGGGGGCTCCTCACCTTGTCCGTGAGCCTGGTGGGGCAGCAGCCCCCATGCTGCGCTGCAGGGGGAAAGTTTGTGTGGAGGAGAGGGGGCATTCCCCAGTCTGGGGCTACTTACAGGTTTGTCGGCTTAAAACTTAAAACTACATACATACATACATAAAAAATGCGCACCCCCACTTTGACACCAAAAAAAGGGGGAAGTGCACGTTAACTACTGTAAAATCACAAGTATAACACTCACAGTCTGTATGAGAGGTCAGAAAGATATAGGCTGTCTAAATTCTGAACTTCCCACACTTTTATTCTTCCTGAAGTTGATCTAGGACTGAGGAACAGAGCAAAGGGAAACTGGCTTCTTGATTATATCTATAGCCCAACAAGTTCTTGCATAGATAATATTCCTGGCAGTCCTCTTCCTTATTCTTGTCCCCTTCAGTTGACACTAAAGCACAGAATCTTATTGGACTTGCGCAGATTTAAATGGCTTTCCTGTTACTTTGCTCTTATTTCATTGCTTGTTAATTGACTGCAATGCACCAATCCTTCATGAGGTTCAGTTTTTGACACTAGACAGTTCTGTGTTCTTGGTCACAGTCTTAGTCCATAACCTCACCTAATCCACTGTTACCTAGATAAATCTAACTAAACCAGGGAACTCCTGATGCTAACTAGCAGAGGGCATGTGGTACATAGGGTGTCAAAGATCCTCTGAATTGCCAGAAAAGGGGTATGTAAGCTGTCCACTGAAAGCACATTATGTTAATTATAATTAGTTTAGGTGTACAGAAGTTGTCAGTGATGTATTTGTACTGAAAGCTAATTACAAGGCCTAGAGAATATTAAAGGAAAGTCATTCCGAGGTAATGGACAAACTTCTCCAGGAACGAGGTAGAGGGATACGTATCTTCTTGAAGCTTCCAAGGGCACATCATCAAACTGTAAGGTGTTATCACTTAATGTCCAACTTGCATATCATAATGTTTGTTTTACTCTTCAGATAAACATATGAAGGAATTGTTATCCAAACTCTTAAATTCTGGGTATTTTGAAAATATTCCTGCGCCTCGCCATATGCAACTGAAAGAGGAACTGGAAGAGGAATTGGGGAAAAAATCTGAGAGAACAAGACAGTTGCCGAAAGAGTCTGTCAAAGAACCAGGTTGAGTATATATTTCCAAATAGAGTTCCTGATCCATGTGAAGATAAGCTTCTCAAACATCTGAGTGTTCAGAGATGTTGGATGGCTTGGTTTTATAAACTTAATCATTGTGCAAGTATGCAGCTACTTATACCAGTGGATTTTTTTATACTAAATAACATATAATTTCAGTTGGAATCAGTGAAATATACTGCCCAAAACTGAAGAGTTGGTATTGGTTTGAACACCAAACATCTGTAAGAGTAGCTTCTCTATTAGTATTGCACTGAATCAAACTCAGTTTAATCTTATCATGATACTTATTGGATAGTCAACACACTATCTTGACTGTCAGAAGCAGCAAGGCGGGGGGGGGGCTTCGAAGCAGCAGTGCTGCAGGGAGCCCAGGGCCAGCTGGGGAGTCCCTGGCTGCATGCAGCATTTCAAAGCAGCAGTGCAGTCTAGGATTAGCTGGAGACTCCCCTGCTGCTCTGTGTGGCGTTGCCACTTTGAAAAACCATGTAGAGCCTGCCACTGAGCCCTCTGCTGAGTTTCAAAATGGCAGCGCTGCATGGAGCCTGGGGTAAACCCCAGCTGACGCTGGGCTCCATGTGAGACTGCTGCTTTGAAATGCTATGGGGAACATATGGGGCCAGTGGGGGACTTCCCCTTGGGGCCAGTGCTCCCCACTGTGCTTTCACCTTTGAAGTGTAGCAACAGCCCTGGGCCTGTTGCTACACTTCAGAGGTGGAAGTGCCCTTATTGACTAATCAAATAGTCAACTATTTAATTAGTCAAGGAATTGAAATTTAACATCCCTAGTATGAAATCTGCGCTCTACCTCATTGTTCAAGCTGTGGGAAATGATTGTTGTGGTAAATGTCACTTGAGTGTTTGGGTTTATAGGTTCAGAAAAAACATTCCCTTGCAGTACCTCTTTAACTTACGCTTTTGTAAAAATCTAAGTTTGGCAAGACCTAAGCTTAAGGACATTTTATGTACAGGTTGAACCCCTCTAATCCGTAACTCTGGTCACAAAACATCTGTTGTCCATAATGATTTGTTAGCGTGATTCTACTTTTCTTAGGTATGGCCAAGTTTCCTGTGGCCCCACAAAGTTTGATTAGATACCAATCCTAATTCTCAGTGTTCCCTGCTGTTTAGCTCTAATTTACCCCTAAATGTCCTCAAATAGCCTAGTAATTAGTGGAAGTGTTGGTAATACTGCTAGGCAATATTGACCTGCCTGTGGTCCAGAAAATTCTCTGGTATGGAACCAGTGAGGTCCTGAGGGTACCAGACTAGAGGTTCAACCTGTAGTACGTACATTATGAATGTTTGAGAAAATCCTTTTAGGTCACCAATTTGAGTTAACTAATTCATTCACATTATTTAAGGGACTTGGTGGGGGCACTAAAAGGTTTTGTGCTTTTTTTATGTAATATGAAGCAAATTACTTTAATCTTTTTTCCTAGAACCCCTGATGAAGCTTTTGCAGGCTGAGATACAGCCACAGGAGGTAAAATACATAATTATTTTAACTACCTGTTTGATAGAAAGCATACAGTTGTGTTTAAAAGTAGCTATACCTCTGGATGGTAACTTATGACTTCAATATGAATATTGATTCTGATATTCTAGAAGCAGTTTACAAATCAGCTAAAATGTTGCCAGATCTTAAGGCTTGCTGGACTAACAGTGGTCTAGATATGCTACTTCCAAAGTAGACACAAGTAAATCTTTTAGCCTTAATTCACAGGGACATTAACATTCAAGGAATATATGGAGTAGAATGTAACTCTTTTCTGAGTGGGAATGGCTTAATAAACTTGCTGACCCAGTGCGTGACTTGTTTTATAAAGTCAGTGGTGAAAACTAAGGATCAGATTGTGTAGGTTGATCATCAGAAGATGGATTCTCTAGTATTGCATCAGACAATACACAATTATAAAGGTGTCTTCTAAAAAGTTAGGCTCAAACTTTTATGCTGTTTAGATTTAACACTATAGCATAGTTAAGAATGGTGTTCTGGCTTTGTCAAACTAAAGTAAGGGTCCCTACATGTTGGCTTAGTTATTAGTTAATTGATACAGTAAAAATGGCTATAGTTTAGCCCAACAGGTGCTCTCACATCCTTTATCTGCTTCAGAGCTACTAGGCTGCTCATATGTATCAATGAGTAACAGCATGAAGCAGAAGCTTTCTGGATCTTTGGCAGCTTGAAATCAAGCAACTGGAAATATCCAAGCTTATGCAAAATGTTGGTGTCCCAATCTCCCAAACATCCCACTAGAGGTAGGATAGCAAATAAGATATTTATACTTTAAATTTAGTCTTCTAGACTGTCCAGCCAGTGTAGACTTCAAATGTTGTACTGTAACTTAAGCAGCTAGAATGCAGCCAGTAAGTGATATCGCAGTACAAGAAGTTTACTGTCCCATAGACTTACAATAGCATAATCTCTGCAAGCTACTTCCAGTTTATAATAGTTATCTAAGTTCATGGCTCCTGAGCAGGAATGCGCTGTCACTAGTGGCAGTGATTAAAAACAATTGTCTCCAAGATCTGGTTATTAGTTATCAGAGCTTCCAGTAAATAAGGTTTCCCCCCTTTTTCTCTACGCAGATTCATCTGAGGAAGTGGGTTTTGCCAATGAAAGCTTATATAGTTATAATGAAGCATGCACGCACACACAACTCATTGTTTAGGAAGAACTAGTTTATTTAGAGTTTTGCTGGGGTCAGGAGCAAGAGTGTTCATATTTTTTTTGCTCTTCAATAGAATAAATAGTATTCATAATACTCACACTAAGATGTGTTATGCACTGTACAAGATGAGCCATACTGTGTAGAAATTACAATTAAAGCTTAAACATGGCATGATTGTGGATGATGGAGAAAAAGGAAGTGCCATGCTAAGAACAAGGTTGAGGTTACTCAAATTGGGCATGTTTCTTGATCACTGGTGGGCAATTTTGTGGCCCACTGGGGTTCCACCTATGTTCTGTGCACCCTTCTGCCCCATTCCCCCATGTGTCTTGTGCACTGGGACACTGGAGGCCCACAATTACTACTCTTCTTTCTCCTTCCCAGAGTTTGAACAGCTGCAAATTGCTGCTGGAGTGGGGATAGAACACAAATGAGCAGATTCAGGGTGCTCTGAGGGCTCATCTAAAGTGGTGAAAGAGGATATGCAAATTCTATGGGAATTTACATATCTTCTGATAGAGCTTTCAGTAAAGACGCATTTTTGGCAACTCCCCCTTTTTCAAAAAGCCATATAAACCTCACTTTTAGAGCTTTTGAAAGATTGGAATTTGCGTATCCTCTTTCGACACTTGTGTAGTCTAGATGAGCCCTGAAAGTGCTGGGAGGGGGAGGAGTAGGAAGTGTGGAGCCCAAGTGCACAAGAGGCATTTAGGGGGAGCTGCAAGTGGAACCCCAGTGGACTGCAGATTGCCCACC
This sequence comes from Apalone spinifera, assembly GCA_030068395.1. Taxonomy (NCBI): domain Eukaryota; kingdom Metazoa; phylum Chordata; order Testudines; family Trionychidae; genus Apalone; species Apalone spinifera. The sequence continues at coordinate 96,927,069 of CM057845.1, forward strand.
ACTGTGGCCCACTGAGATGGTGCCACTCAAGTGGCCCATTCAGTAGTCCTGGTTGCCCATCACTGTTCTAGATGTTTGGGTTCAATTAATTGTGATGCTCCTTTGCAGCATGTCATAAAGTAATTATTCATGCCTACAATGTTATAGGGTAAAACCATGTCACTAAGTACAGGAACCAAGCAGTTCTTAAACTGGTTTCCTGTGTTCTGTCTCTTTAGTTGAGTGATGTAACAAAGTTGTTGGGTTTAACTTACAAACTGAGAAACTTTAGTGGCAATGTTTTCTTAGGATCCTCTAAATTTCTTTGGTCTGTGTAGTTTCTCAACAGGCGCTATTTGCCTGAAGTAGAATGCTCTATCAAGAAGCCTGAAGAAAGCAAACCTTGGGAAGCAGAGTACACTAGAAAGCAAGAACCTCCAAAATCCTGGGAAATGCTTGTTGATATAGAAGAACAAGAACAGAAGAAGCAGAAGCAGGAATCTTTAAAGCCATGGGAATCTTGTGTTCGGCATCAGGAGCAGAAGAAGGAATCTCCAAAGCTCTGGGAAGCTTGTGTTAAGGAAGAGGAGGGGCAGAAGCAGGAATCTTCAAAGCCCTGGGAAACCAGTGTTAAGGATGAACAGAAAAAGCAGGAGACTCCAAAGCCTTGGGTATTACATGTTAGGGAGCAGCAGGATTCCCCAAAACCTTGGATAACAAAAGTTCGGGAAGAGCAGGAACAGAGGAAGCAGGACTCTCCCAGACTTTGGGCAACAAAAGTTCAGGAAGAGCAGGCACAAAAGAGACAGGAATCTCCAAAACCTTGGGTTACAAAAGTGCAGGAAGAGACAGATCAAAAGCAAGACTCTCCAAGATCTTGGGTAACCCAAAGTAGAGAGGAACCAGAACGAAAGAAGCAGGAACCCGTGAAACCTTGGGAAACACGTGTCAGGGAGGAACCAGAACAAAAGAAGCAGGAATCTGTGAAGCCTTGGGAAACAGGGGTCAGGGAGGAACCAGGACAAAAGAAGCAGGAATCTGTGAAGCCTTGGGAAACAGGAGTCAGGGAGGAACCAGGACAAAAGAAGCTGGAATCTGTGAAATCCTGGGAAAAATGCGTTAGGGAGGAGCCAGAACAAAAGAAACAGGAACCTGTGAAGTCCTGGGAAACACGTGTTAGGGAGGAGACAGACCAAAAGAAGCTGGACTCTCCAAAAGCTTGGGAAACATCTGACAGGCAGCAGCCAGCCTCATTGCAGCAGTTACAGAATACTCCCAAGTCCTGGGCAGTTGCAAGTTTTGGGCCAAAGGAGCAGATTGGGCCAAAGAAGTTGGATGTGGAACCCAAAGATGTGAGTTGGCATATGCAGTATGACTCTAAGCTTATTATGATACAGGTATTTCAAACCTAAGTAATACAGTAGCCAGAGAATTTGTGAGTTTCATTCTGGAGTTTTGTACTCATTGTCATGTTATGCCTGAGTGGATTACTCAGATTTTAACTGGTGGTAACACAACTCCATGTATCTGAAAAGCAAAATGCTCCTCTTGCTTCATGCATGAACCCCAGTAATACTGCATTTGGGCCTCAAATGAAAATTACATTTTTGCATATAAGACAATAGAATTCATTTAGCTCTTCTGCAGTTGATAGCTCTGAAAATGTTGATTTCCATTAACACCACAAAGCAGGTATGACTCTCTCAGCCAAGGATAAAATACTTAGGAACTATGAACAAATTGTGCTTCAGTAATGAGTTTAGAGTCTGAACTATGAAATAGTGTCTCAGTCTGTGTATTTGATCATTTTGGTTAAGTAATATAAAGAATGGGAGGAATTGCAGGATCTAATTATAGGCCAGCTTAATTTTTACATTTCTCACTCTTCCCCAACTATGTACACAAGTTGCTAACAGTAACAGCTTGGAGAAATTGGTATATTAAATGCATAATAAAAATCATGTTTAGACTTGTGTACAGAGATTTGTCCAGCCCTCCATTTGTTAAAACCATTTCAAAATTACTACATTGATTGTCCATCTAATCTAATGTGACACTATTGAAAAGTGGATGCTCTTGTATCTAGAGACGGGAGCGCAGACAGAAGCATGAATCTGAAGTGAAACGAGTGGGTAACGTAAAGCAGTGGGTGATAAAGAATGGGAATAAGGTTATTTAGCAAAGCATGTGTACACAATTAAATTGGTCTTCATGAAAACTTACCACTGAGGTATATTGTAAAATTGCATGCTTCCACTGGTATTGCTACTATGGGAGGGGAGAGGCTGGCTTTTTAATGACATACTGTTAAATGGTTCAAAACAGCTATGATCACTAGAGCCATTAATATGTGCATAACTTGGCATTTTATTAATAGTTCAGAGCAATGTTTGGTTTCTGAAGCTTATGCTTCGAGATGCTTCCTAATCAGATGGGCCTCTTACTTTATATAGGATGGAAAAACAGATGGATTAAGTGGCGGACATGGCTTTGATGCAGTAAGAAAAAAGGAGGTCCTCCAATCAGCTGGAGAAAGTTTTAAACTACCTAGGAGTCTCCAAAACCATGTACAGGTGTGCTAGTCAGATATATCAAACTAAAATCAGTCACATACTTGTAGTGCACAAAAATTGGTCTTTATGCTGCATTGAATGTTTGTGTAGTATTTAATGAAGCATGCTTGTATCTAGGTCTTCAAAACCTTGCTATGTGGAGCAGGGAGTTAATTTCCACATCACTGCTGTACTGGAGTTTCCAGACTTGTACTGTACATTGCAGCTTATTGTCAAACTGCATTACAAAGAAACAGTGATTTTTACAGATAAAATGCTGACTCTGTTAGCAGTAGTGTTAATTTTAGAAGTGAATACTTAAAACAGTGGTGGAAGGTCCATAAACTAAGAGTATGGACATAATTCAGTCTGGCTCATAGCATGAAGCTGTACAGGCTGATGACTAAGCAGCATTGAAGATGAAGAGGATAAAATAGAAAGCTATGGCTTGTGTGCCTATGTTTAGAGTGCATGTCTAATAGACCCCTTGGGTTTGGCTCTGGTGTATTTTAGTTCACCTACACTTAACAGGTAAGTTCTCAGTTAGTATTGCTATCATTTGTAGAGCGATAGTGAGAGTTGAACACCGTGGGGAAGCTTTTAAAAACACTGGGCTTTTACTGTGCCTCTTTACAGTGAGGGTAGGCACAAAGAGTAATAAGTCTTGCTCTAAACTTTTGGTAACTCATGTTAAGGGGAAAGTGTATGAGATTTGTTTCCAAGGATATCTAGTCTAAATTCTTAAGCTTATTGGAGAGTTGGCATCATATAGCAGTATCCAACTTTCTCTTGTGTTTAGGAGACTGCACATACTTTAACCTTGAAACTTGTTTAATGATATGTTACAAGTAACTAGGTTGATAGGGTTCAAAGAAGAAACAGAAGTAAGATAGCTGAAAACATTGGTTGTCTGCAGAAGCAGACCCACATAGTAAGTTAAAGGAGCCTGTAAAACTGAGGCACAACTTAACTTTGTCCAGTCTGCCACTCAGAACTAATCATGGTCACTGGGGATGTAAACCTTTCTGCCAAATTTTCTTCTAGCCACTTCTGTGGTGGTGGTCTGGAGCGCTGCTTATGCTCACTTTGTTACTAAGTGTAGTAGGGTCACCAATGTAGTAAGGTCAAGATTTACTGTTGTGTCCTGACAAGTCTCCTGCTCCATCAGTGATGAGATACAGAAGGCTGCATGCATGTATGCTCAATGATGCATACCATGTTGACTTGTGCAATTAGTCAAGAAACAGACCGAGAGCCCCCAAATCAGATGATAAACCTGGCTGGGCAGCTTCAGTCCTTAAATGAAGTACAGTAATAGTTGTTTATACACAACCACTACACATTTAACCTGTAACAATGGACTCAATCAATGGGAGAGGTCTCTGCCCCTCCAGAACATCACTTTATATATAGGTACAAACAAGTTACTCCTGACCTGTCAGGTTGCCACCCTTTGCTACTTGGAGACCGACCATCGCCCCTCACCTCGTGGTTTGATTAAAACATCTCTATATCAATCATACTGTGATGTTAGACCCTTTCTTGGACCTGGGCCACTATCTGTGGTGGAGTATGGATACCAAGGTCTTAATGAGTTGGTGGTACCATCCTTTTGGAATGTGCTTTCAACTTATCAGTACTAATTACTGTTCTATACCTGGGCCTATTAACAATGAGTGTTTTGCACACTCAGCCCTGTCCATGCCAAGTTCTGTGGGTAGGAGCCTGCCTCTTGCTCACAGCTTAGCTTTGCTTTGTTAGCCAAGTTTTGTCCATTGTTCGCTCAGCCTCAGGCCTGTGCTACATGAACATTTGTTTCAGGCCCTCATCTTGCTACACAAAGTAGCTTATAGAATTGTGAACACTCACTTGGTGAAGTGCAAACCACATGACCATGTAAGGCCTTCTAATGTCTGTCTTGTCACTTGTACCCAACTTTGCTAAGCACCATATTGTCTACAACCTAAGGCAAAAGAAGACAGGTATATTTTGGAGGCAGTTGTTCATCTGGCAGATTACATCTGAAAATAAAAATAAAGGGCATTGGGGCTGGGGAAGCGTCCAGGAGGCCTTTCCCTTGCGGGACCGACCCTTCCTGCATACTGCTCAGCCATGCAGGCAGCTGCCTTTCCAAGGTGGGGAGGGCTACTCTGTAGAGCAGCCACACTGCCTGGCTTCTGGAGAAGCCTCACTCTAGGATGCTGCCTGTCTCCCATGGAAGTGTGTTTGGGAAGGAGGGTGAGGCGCTGCCAGAAGGCGTGTTGTCACTAAGACTCTGTCCCCTACCTTCACTCCTCACTGAGTGCTGTGTATTGTGCACTGCACCCCTGCTTTGCACTGTACCATTGTGGAAAAACTCTGGAATCTCAGGATTTCCTGTGCTGACAAGGTACCATTTGGCTGCCATTAACACAAAGCCAGTGCAGAGGACAACCGAAGCGCTCCCCCATTCAGTGCTGAAATGGGTAGCAATTCTGAACATTTGGTGTTTTGTTAGGAACAATAGCCTGTAGGATTGTGCTACTGCTGGTAGCAATATATTATAGCAGTTGCTGCTCCTAATAGCACAATCCTACAAGGGAGCAGCTTTCTACAAACCACCATCCAATGGGAGCAACAGAGGCACAAAGTCAGATAGCATCCCCTCATGCCAGAGCCCTGCACCCCAATCCCCTTTGCTCATCCCCCTCCCCTGCTAAGACAGTGCACCCCCAGCTTGCTCCTGCACCCTTCCTCCTGGCAAGACACCTATTCCCACCCTGCTCCTGTATTCACCATTATTCCTGCACACTCCCTTGCTCTTGATCCCTCCACCCTGGCCAGGTGCCCTATCTCAAGCTTGCTTCTGTGCCCTACCTCCCACTGAGACCCTGCACCCTCACCCCTTTGTGCACCTTACCGACTGCCCGCATCTCTAGCCCACTTGCTGGAAGCCCTGTCCCACGCGCTGAACTAGGGATGTTAAAGACTAGTTGAATATCCGATAAGCAAATGCTTATCTGATAGGCAGTTGACTAGTCACTAGTTGATTCCCCCCTTGCTGCCTCTAATAGAGGCAGCAAAGGGGGAGGGGGAAAAAGGGGTACTTGAAAGTGGCAGCTCAGCACAGCTAATCCCAGGCTCAGCTGTGTGGAGCTGCTGCTTTCAAGTCCCCATCTTCCCCCTCCCCTAGTGTAACATTTCCACAGAACCCAGGATCTGCTGGGGAGCCCCAGCTAACCCTGTGTTCCACACATGCAGTGCTGTGCAGCTGATCCCGGGATCAGCTGTGTAGCGTTGCCCCTTTGAAATGCTGAGGCTGGGGACTCTTGTGCATTTCAAAGCTGGCAGCTGTGTGCAGCCCTGAGTCAGGTGGGGGGCTCTTGTACATGTCAAAGGAGGAATGTGGAAGTGCCTGTCAAATAGTCAATTGCAATTCCATCGACTACTTGATTAGTCAGTTAACAGCTAGTTAATGTCCTTACACTGAAACCCTTATTTTGGGCCACAATCCCCTAACTCCAGTATCCCAAAAAAGAAAATCTGGCCTATGGAAAGCCCTGAGTCTCAGTCCTCCCTGTTCCTTCGTTTCACCCCATGGGACTGGAGTGCCAGAGTAGTGAGGGGTCTCAGTTGGGGGCCACGTCAATGAAGATGGGGAGGGGGGTTTGGAGGAGTGTTTTTGCTGCTTGTGTGGTCCCCAGCTGACTTTTTTTTTTCTGTAGGTCAGTGGCCCTTAACCAAAAAAGCTCCCCACCCCTGCCATAAATAAAACATTGAGACCTTTTGTATTGAACATAAATTAATATTTTACTTAAATGAAGTTTGATAAACTAACGAGTGTTAAAATGCTTAATCTATTAACTTTAATCACTTTCCCCAGCTGTAGCCCTAGCAAAATGGCTTAGATGTAATTAACAGTGGATTCTCATTAACATCTGATGGTCTGCAGAAAGATTTGCATTGAGCTAGATGGTCCACAGACCAAAACGTTTGAGAACCACTCATCTAGTCACTTAGTTACTAATAAGAATAGTTTCTTGTAGTGTATTGTTTAATTTTAAAAGCCCTAAAAGTTCAAGGGGTTCTGCTGTGTAATCAGTTTAACTGAAAATATCCCGTCCCACTCTTGGAGATTGCTATTGTGGGGGAGAACTCCTCTACAGATATGGAAAGAAGATAGAATGGATTCTGTGGATTGGTTTGACTATGACACAGCTCAAAGATCTTACCAAGTCTGAAATGGTTCACAAAGCTGCATTCAAAATCCTTTTTCTTGGAGAGGAATAATGTATTTCAATTACAACTCTGAACTTGTACTCATGCAACCTTTTTTTTAGGAAATGCCACCTCCCAAAAAGGACATGACTCAGTGTTTTATCACTCTAATTGGCTGTGGGAAGAAGTATACTTCCAAATTCCTTGAATTTTGCAACTAAGTTCAACAGTTTTCAGATTCTTGAAATAAAACTTAAGAGAACTGAGGTATAAACCTACTGGAAAGTGTCTTTTTAGCTAGGTAGTACTAAAAGCTGAATAATATACCTAACTTTATTTTTTAACAAGGTATTAAATGAGCTTAATCCAGAGACTACAGTAAACTGAGTTAAGTAAACAGTGTGAATTTGTCCATCCAGTTTTGTCAGGAAATGCTAATAACCAGTTTAGTACTTGTTTTGTGTTTGTCAGACTTACTGCAAGTTTCCCTTCTGCATCAGTTTATAGCCTCACTTTACATATTAGGTGCCTAAATCTGGACATCAATCAGCTGCAGAATTTTGTTCTACTTCAACTCTTCCAAAGGATCCTATACTAAGGAGGGAAAAACTGCAGGATTTGATGACTCAGATACAAGGGACTTACAACTTCATGCAGGTATGTCTTGTCTGTCCTGCAATAACACACGTAATATTTTTGGGAAATTTGTACTAACTTATTTTGTTACTGGAATGAAGCTAGCTCATTGGCTAAATTATTGAAAGTTTTTAGCAGACTAAGAATATTTACTACTTGGATCTCTTGATCTGAACAATACTAATTTTTCCCATTTCACAAACTTGATATTCTTTTGAAGGAGTCCATCCTGGATGTTGATAGAGCTTCACCAAGTGCTATTTGTTCATCACCACAACCTTCAGTAACTCCATCAGGTGGTCCTGCAGGTAGGTAAACTTTTTAAATAGAATCTGAATTCTTGAAGTTGGATGGAACAATATTTCATCTCTGCTGTATCACCAATAGCCATAATGGGAAAACTATTTCTCTTTAGAATCTGATCATCTTTCAGTGTTTAAATTTAAGGGCTATAATTTCATTAAATGGTAATAGAATAATTTCTAATCACTTACAGAAACCTAAATTTGCATTTAGTTGTAGGATTGTAGATTAACTGTTACATAACCTGACACTTAAACATGATTAAATTATATGGCTCAATATTTTCATTGCTCACCTACAATTCAATCTTTCACAACGTACTTGTGTTCCTATCTAAAACACAGTATTTTATAATGGAACTGACAGCGTATGGAATCCCTACACATACCTATTGTCTTTGCAACAGTTAATATAGAACTCTCTGGTTATGCTGATGCTTAAAGCAGTCCTGTTGCCCTTCAGTGTATGAGGAGACCATGTATTGCAAAACAGGAAAAGAGAAATCAGTAATGGGTATATGGAATAACAGTAAATCTGAATGTTTGTTTTTACTACTGTTCAGACTTTGAGTAATTTTTTTCTTGAATCAGTTACCTTACTGAATAAAATGCATAAGTCTTTCTGTTGCTGGAAACTGCTTTGAGCTTTAACTTCACAAGATGAATGGCACTTCCTAAATGTGAGTGATTTAGTTTACGTTTAATGTATTCAGTTTTCTGATGTGCTTAATGTGTGATGTATATAGGAAGGGCAGCATAGCTGTCCAAACTTAAGATTTATTTGAAAGGCAGGTGTTTGAATTATGCTGAGAAGCAGTACTTAAATTTAAAGTGTATGTGTATATATATATATATATATATATATATATATATATATAATATATATGCTTGACTAATCCCCCTTTTTTTATTTTTTTTTTATTTTTACAAAGCTTCTAAAGAACAGAAACTGCCAAGTCAGAATGACTTTCTTCAACAGCCATCACAGGTAAGCTTAAAGTTCTGCTCTACAGAAGAAGACAATTGACTGTGTATTGTGCTTTCAGAAATAACTGAAGAACTCTATAGGTAAATTATGCCAAAATACTGCTGTCATGAGACTAAGTTTTGTTGGGCCTATCAAATGAGTATAGTAAAGAGCTTGATTTTACATTTTTTATAATCTCTTCTGCTAACTCCCAGATCTACAGCTCCATATTGTATTTCAAAGCATTATATATACCATCGTGAGTAGAATAGCAAAATAAACTTTTAAGCTCTATTTTAGTTTAAAAGATATGTGGATTATGCCTTCAATTGCCAGCACAACTAGTAGATCATGAAGGTGGGTAGGGTACTCTTATTAGACTAACTTGTGTTGGCAAAGGAGAAGCTTACAAACTCTGCAGAGCTCCTCTTCAAGTCTGGAAAAGATAAGTGTTGCAGTTAAATACTAAGTGTAATAGTTAAGCATAAGAGGTTAATATAGGCTGCAAGAAACCACTTCAGATTAAGTGAATCAAACACTTGTGTGGTCATGATACCAGTGAATGTCAGATTGAGTTGTAATGAGCAATAAGTGTCTGAGACCATGACTTCTAATGTCTGGCAGTTATGAATTTGTTTCCAAGGCTAATCTTAAGATGTTGCTGGTGGTGGTGTGATGGTGGTTGTGTAGGTTTGCTTTGAGGATGAGGACTGATAAGTCAGATAGTGAGTTATGACTTTGAAAAGTACTGGCTCATATGCAATAGGGTGTCTTGTTTACCCAGAAAACTGACAAAACTTATTTGAGTGTAGAGATTTGTCAGTTTTTTGCCCATATAGTTGAGGCACTTCATGGACTTGGAGATACAACCTAGGCTCTGAATGACCCACAAGACCTGCACTAATCTAGGTAATATGCAAAAATCAAGATTGATTGCATTGTCTCCCTTGAATTTATAATCAAGAGTTGCAGACGACCTTGACTTGTGTGCCTATTGCAATATTATCTGAAGAGTAATCAGCATCAGCCTCCAATAAATGTAAGGAAAAGATGTCCATTTCACTCATTTCAGACCAGTAGCAATTAAGTTTTAAAAGTGGGCCAGCTAATATATTTAAAAGCCAATCTAAAAGCAACTTGAAGAAAAATTAGGACCAGTTTTCAAAAATAGCACATGGCAAGTATCATGCTTGGAGCAATGTCAGGAACAGTATATAATGACCTATAAGTAGACATAACTGTTAGCAAAATTTAAATCCCTATAACTAAAGCATATGCTTTAAGAAAACTGTGCCAGAAGACTTTTCAACAGTACTCTGAGTAGTTTTAATCAGCTTTATTTGAAGTTGCTTCTCTTCCTGCCAGCCTGCTGCTGCTCCCGTAACCCGGCATGGCTCAAATACTTCTTTAGCATCAGCTGATCATACTCTGTCTGGGTCTGAAACAGAGGATCTTATCACACCACAGATGCCTCAGGTAAAATATCAAGATACTGACCTTTCCCACTGGAGTTTTGCTGTTCTTCATTGTTCTGTGATAACTCTGTTCCTGCAGAAAGCATTTGGTGAGGCCTTCTTTAGAGCCATTGACTCCACTTAATTGCTTACAGGTACTGCTAAGTAGCAAGACTAGTTGCCCTCCCTGTGTCTTGCCTTGATTATAGCAACTAAACAAGTCTCCTACATAGAAAAGCAGAGTTTCTAAGCCATTATGCCAACCTCTGTTAGGGGCATTTAGCATAGCAGTAACAAATGTATGCATAGTATTGTGCAAATGCGTTTTTTGGGTTGTAAAGTATTAACAGCATCAAAGGAAATTGGGGGGGGGGGGGGATGGGGATTTTTACCACTTGCTACAATGGAGATAATTCTGATTTAAATGCTCCACTGCCTTCAAGCCTGTAACTATAATCTGCTATATAGATATTTTGATCAGTAACATATGAGGAAGTGATTGAATAAGGCAGTTATACTTTTTGAAGGGAAATTATCAATTTTCTGAGTAATAGCTGGCTAAAATTCTGAGAATTTTGAGAATTCTGGCCTGAAAAAGGGTAGATACCTAAATATTAACGTAAGAAGTTTGCCTGCCTGTTCTGTATGAGGCCTTTACAGCTGGCAGTAAATGTACTATTGGAGTTAGCAGCATTGCTTTACAGCATGAACTGAATATTTACGAAAACTTTCAACTTAAGTTTGTTTTGCTAAATGAAGTTGAGTGTGCTTGAAAGTTTCTTCCATCGGACTTAACTAACATCCAACCCTCATGCTGTTATGAGAACTACCTAAATTTTCATTAGGGCAGACTAGATGGCTCATCAGTGTACACTGTACACTTTCTAAAGTAACATAGGGTAGTTACCACACTTCCATTGCTAAGCTGTAATGCAGAGTTAGGTGCCATCAAATCTAATTGGTATAAGAAAATAGTGTTAAAAACCTTGTTACTGCTGGTTACTGTTTGCCTAATTCTTGACAAGGCCTGTCCTCTTAATGCATCTCTGCAAATGTGTACAAACTTTTCTAATCAGGATAGGTAAGAGGTTTAGCTTGCTGATAAGCTATTTTTGTCATTGCTTTTCAGGAGGTTTCTCTTGCACACAAACAACATTAGAAAGAACATTAAAGTTGTAAAGTCAAGCACTCAGGGTAGGAAATGCCTGAAATAAGGTTGTATGGTCAACGAACCTTAACTTGATGCCCCCACTCCTTGGTCTCAAATCATGCCTACAAAGAATGAGGATCCCATATCTAGTGACCACTCATGAAAAGCTTGGTTTTAATTATTTTGTCCTGTTACATAAATCTGTGGCAGACAGGAATAGCACCCAGTTCTCAAGACAGCTGAATGCTACCCTGAACCATGAGACCATCCTTTCTTTCTGCAGTTCACTGTTCTCATTTACTACTAAACTTCGGAGGGTCCTAAAGATAATCACCACTATGCAGCCCTGATTCATTGCCATTGCTGACCTACCCTATACACTAAATTAGGCAGAAGTCCTGTGGGGAGGGGGAGGGAAATGTAATGAAACACTATTCTAATTCATGTGTGCAACTGGGCCAAATGTAGCTTGTACCAGTCATTCTAATTCTGGCATTTCTTGAATGCTTGACTCTGCAACCTCAGTCTTACTCTTAACCTAGTTTGTGTTCAATTTTCCAATGCTTTCTTTTAAAAGAATGTTTAGTTTATTCAGTGGCATCGTATGAACATCTGTATGGTTCATCATAAGGGTTGCAATCTTTAGATCCACCACACTGACCTCTGCAACTTCAGAAAGTGATAGTTCACAGGATGACAGCCTACCACAGCTATCCCAAAAGGATGAGTAGGTGCACACTTTTTTCTATAGGGTTTTCATGGATATTTGACAAGGGAATGTTGAGACTGGACAATCTTATGTTCCATTATGAGCTCTGGAGGTGTACTATCACAGTTCTGCTTGTACTCCCAAGCTTGATTCTGTGCCGCCATCTTATGCATCCTTGGCTCCTTGTCCCACTCATCTTCCTTGCCTTCTGACTTCCTAGTCTAAGACTTCTTACTCAGCTCGTCCTAGCCTTCTCTCCTATTGCCTCAATCAGTCCCTTTGCTCCATTTTCCTCTCCCTTTGCCAATCAATCCAGTCCCCCCTGCCTGCCTTGTCTCCATCTACTCTTCCCTGCCCCTTGTTCCTTGAGCTTTCAAGTCAGATTGCTTCCTCCCACATTGTCTGGGTAGCAGAAGGGGGTTATTGATAGACAGAAGACAGGCACCCTGGCCTACAGCAGCTAGGAGCTAGGAAGTATGCTCAGTGTCTTCGATTCGCATACAATTTCTAGATGAACAGGAGTTGAATATAAGCTGCAATGAGTGGAATCCTTGGCAACCTTAGTTGAACTATGAAGCCTTTATTGAACATGCATAAACTGCAGCCATTCTTCTATGGCCATGTTTCTCAACCAGTGGTATGAGTACCTTTAGGGGTACTCGAAGTCTGGGGGTACATCAACACAATTGAAATTTGGAGAACTGAATTTTTGTGCTAAGTTTTACAGCACTTTACTATTTTTGTAATTTTTGTATGCAAAAATGTCATCACCCACCCGGCTACAATTAAGTTGTTTAAACAAATGTTCCAATGGTAGAAAAAAGTTGCCTGAAAACTGTAGGTAGTGGGGGTACTTATAACTTTTTTGAAAGGGGTCCTTTATATTAAAAAAAAGCTTGACACGCTGTTCTAGGGCTTGCTCATGTCTATTCAACATAGGTGTGTCCTCACCGATGCTGGAAGATTTTCCCTCAGCAGTACTCATAGGGGACTGGGATCAGGAACCCCTGTAGTAGTATACATATGCCATGCTATTTAGGGTGCTCCCAGGCCCCTCCCTCCTCAGTTCTTTTTTGCCATCAGTGACTGTGCTTGGAACACTCTGCTCCAGCTCGTCACATTCCCTCTATTTAATTGTAAATAGTTCCCATTGGCAATAGAGTAGTAATTAGTCCCCCATTGAGTCTGAGCCTGGGGATGGGACATCTTCTCCCTCCCGCTCTCCCCCCATTCTCCTGGCTTTGAAGCCTGTGCGATGTTCCAGGCCTATGCCACTTAGCAACCCCCACACTGACTGCCTCCATTTTGGAGAATCTCACATCTCCAAGTGTAAGGTCTTGGAGCTGTTTTCATCCCAGGACAATGAGATGGGGGCCATAAACTAAGGGTTCTGCTTATGGAGTCTTCCTTAGCTCTAAGAGCCTCATTCAGCCTTGGTGCTCAGTGCTGCTCCAGTGCCGTTGGCACAGCACCAAGTATCCTCAGGGACTAAGCCTAAAAAGATTGCTAAATACTGCTCTCCCATGCCTCAAAAGAAGGCCAAGAAGGGGGACTGTGTCTTGAAACTTTCTAGAGAAGACCTCTGTGCAGGCAGACTGCCCCAGCCTGGCTCAGTCTGTTGCCTGCCATGGATGTGACGGTTCCTTCCACGCTGGAAGCCTTGCAGGCAGCACAAGATAAACTTAACATGCTGTTATCCTTCACAGGACGGGATAGGCCTAGGCATAAGGGGAACCACTCTTTACAACTCTGTTGCTAAGTGCCTGTCACTCACTCGCCTGCACCAGATCAGGGCAGGGGTCACTGTATTCAGCATGCTAGCACCATGACTTGGAGCACAGAACTTTGGAGGCACATGTTCCTCATAGCCACAGTGGGACCACAGGGAGAGTGACTCCCCATACAGTTCTCACCATGCTAGGCACTACTTGCCTTTTCTATGGCACCTTTCCCCTTAATGCTTGCTGCTCATAGGTGTTGCTCATGTTGTCCATTCATATCCATGTCCTGGTACTGGATCTCCATCCTGATGCCATCCCTCAACTGCACGCAACACCTCAAGCATAGGAGCCCTCTTACGAGAAACTCCATGCCCTGTATTTGGTAACTGAGATCAGTTGGCATCAGGATTTCTGCACCTCGGAGTGTAGTGCACACTCCAGGTCATGGGCCTCCACCAATGTCTGCTTCGCAGGCATTGTGGTGGACTCAGCCTCCCTACCCCCAGCACTGAGAACTGTACCATCCAGTGTCACGAGTGGCCTCCCAAAGCACTTCTTGGCTTCAGCGGCAATCACAGGTGCTGTGGTGCTCTTGGACTCCGTGGGGTATTCAGGTTAAATCCCAGGCAGCTCCATTCAGCAGCCAGAGCATGGGAGCCTTCCTTGGCACCTCAACAAGCTGTGTCTAGGCATCAAAGGTGAGCAAGTGTCTCATCCCTCAATTGAAGGGGGCAGGGGACCAACCACCATCTTTGGAAGAGGATCGGGGGGCCAAGCCTCATCTTGCTCTTTGCCATTGTAACTCTGCCACCAGTGGTTCCTCCGAATGATACAAAGGCCCACCAGGACTTCAGGAGGGTAGCAGCCCACCTCCTTCTCCAGGTGGAGGAAGTCAAGGAGGTCTTCAGGGTACTGGCCAGACTAGCCCAGCCGCTGTATGGAGGAATAGCCAAGATTGCCAATGCCTTCTGGCAAACTGCCTCATCTATACCCCCATCTCAAAAGGTCAGTACTTTGTACCTGCCAAGGGCCTTGACTACCTTGGTACCCACCCACTGCCTAGCTATCTGGTGGTAGAATCAGTGAACCACAGGGAGTGGCAAGTGCAGCCCACTCCCATGCCAAGAAATAAGGGGTCCAGATGTGTCCACTTGCAAGTAAATGTCATTCCTTGGACAGTTTTCAACTCTGTAGCAAATCAGGCCCCTTTCACTGGATAGCATTTAAGCTCATGGTAGTCCATGTCCAGGTTTGAGGCCTCACGCCCACAGCATCCAGGAAGGAGTTTAAGGTGCTGTTGGATGAGGGTGCTGCTGCACTAAAGGTGACTCTGCAGGCCTCATCAAAGGGCAGAATTGGCAGCACAGTCCATGGTGTCTACAACACCCAGGAGGAGGGTCACATGGATGCTTCTGTTGGGCCAGTCAGCAGAGACCTAGAATTTGATCCAGGACTTCCACTTGGATTGCACACCCTGTTTGCAGAACAGACCAAGTTGCATGAGTTCAAGGATTCCCCCACAACCCTAAAGACTTTGGGGATCTCTGGCAGAGTCGGAGCAGGAAAAAGCTTAAGCCTTGGCCTGCTCAACCCAAGATGCAGTACCCAAAGACTTTCTGCAAGAGGCAGGGTCATTGTATCTCTCATCAAGCCAGCCCAAGCCCTCTGGCAAGCAGGCCTTTTTGAGGGTGCACTTGAGGGTCACAGGGAGAATCTAAAATGTCTGTTTGCTTCTTGCGTCCATCCCTTCCTCCTAGCCTCAACAGAGATTACATTGGGCCATTGGATCTTGGCCACTGTACAGCATGGCTATTCGCTATAGCTGGCCTCTAACCCCCCCTTCTTCCCACCTTCCTCCTCTAACCCTCTTCAGGGACCCTTCTCATGAGCAGCTTCTCGAACCAATGGTTAAGGAGTTGCTCTGCCTGGGAGCAGTAGAAGAGGTGCTGGTGCAGTTCCACAACTGGGGTTTCTATTCCCAAAGCCAGACAGGGCGTCAGGCCCTAGACCTGGGAGACTTGTATCATTAGCTGGTCTGCTTCAAGTTTTGCAGTCACCCTGCATCAGTTACTACTGATGTGGATCCAAGAGACTGGTATACTGCCCCCTCACTCATATTTCCACAGTGCAAACGGTTGAAGCAAAAAACGCTCCTCTCTGTTTAGGCAGCTAACAGCTTTTTTAATTAATAAAGCACAGCATGAGCCAAACATGATTCCAGCAAAGCCAGGCCCAGTAAGGCTGGCTAATACAATCGATCCTAGTATTTTATACCCTTAACCAAACAAGTGTCAGGGCATCCAATTACAGAAATCATCAATTAAACTAGGGAAAACACAGCCTTATCAACAAGGTGGTGGACAGGTACGAGGGAGTACACCTCCTGTCCCAACCAGCCCAATTAACACATACCAATAGCCCATCCTGTAGGCCTCTTCTCACGGGGTGACAAAGTTCACTGTGGTCTACATGCTTGAGAGAAAAGCTGAAATGGTTTGTTATACAAGATGGCGTCTAGCTAAATATGAAATGGTTTCTACAGCTTCTACAAAACTTTGAAGGACACAAATGATTTCTGAGGTTGTGTGGGACACAACCACTACCAGTTAGCAGTCCTCCCCTTTGGCATTGCCACAGCACCCAGGGTATTCAGAGTACATGTCAGTGATTGCATCTTACCTGCATTGGCTGGGGGGTTCACATAGGGATATATCTGGAAGATGGGCTGGCCAAGGGCCCGTCACAGTGCAATGTTCAGTGAGACACAGCTCTCCACGTGTCATCTGTCTCCTGGTGAATGATGGCCATCGTTGATTCTGGCACAGAATCAAGTTTATCCATGCAGTACTTGATTCCACTATAGCCACGGCATCCGTCCTTCAAGATGGATTCAAAGCCTTGCAGAGCCTAGTCTGGCAGCTGTCTCTAGCCCCGTGATAATGGTGAGGGCCTGTCTACGCATTCTTGGCCACACGGCAGCATGTACATGCAGTGCTTTTCACCAGGCTCAAGATGCGCCTGCTCCAGCTTTGGCTGGTGTCTGTGCACTCCCCCAGCTCAGCACATGCTCAAACAAGTAACTGAGGTTCTGCCGCACATCTTCCACTACCTGCAGTGGTAGGTGGATGGAACTGCACAATATCCTTGCTGGTGTTGCCTTCAGGCAGCCCCAGCACTCAGTTGAATTAGTATTCAAGGCATTAGAGAAGGCAGGGGAGCTTACCTCTGATCACTTCAAATTCAGCATCAGGGGCCCCAGAGCAAGACAGTCCACATACATGTCAGGGAGCTCAGGGCAGTCAAAGGTATGCAGAGTATTCTTACCTCACCTGCATGGCAGTGGTCCATGTTTTCAGAGAACACGGTCACATGCCACATCAACATGGAGGGAGGGGTTCACTCCATTTCTGATACTTTTGTGTCCACCATCACATCTCACTGGAGGCATGCCACCTCCTTGGAGCTCACAATATAATCAAACTGAGGAGAGCTCTCATCTCACCATCAGTGGTCTCTCCATCCAGAGGTCACCCTTGTGCTCTTCCAGAACTGGGGCTCTGAGCATATTTGTTTGCAATGCAGAGTGCTTCACCTTCTGCTTGAGGAGGGCATTCCCTCAGATGCCTTCCTTCCCTTTGGATGGGTAATCTCACGTAACCCATTCCCATTGATCAGCAAGGTCCTCCAGAAGATCAGGCAGGAGTCTGCAGAGGTGATACTAATTGGGCCCAATGTGGCCTGGCCAGCACTGGTTCCTGCACCCTAATGAGCCTCCTGCAGCAGTCCCCTCATCTGTTATCATGTTGCCCAGACCTTTTGTTCCAGGAACATGACCATCTTCAGCTGCTCCATGGTTGAGCCAGCAGGAGATGGCATACTTGAAACAAGGAGTGTCTCACCTTAGTCAATGTGCATCTTGTGGCAATTTCTGCCTTTCATCCACCGATCAAAGGGTGCTTAATCATGCACCGCTTTTTGAAGGACCTGGAAAGATTATTACCACAGGCTCTGACCCCTATTTCTCAATAGGATCTTCACTTGGTCCTTGCTAGGCTCAGGGTCCACAATTTGAGCTGCTGGTCTTCTGTTACTGCTGTCGGTTAAGTGATTTTTCTTATTGCCATTAAGTCTGCCAGAAGAGTTTCCAAACTCCATGCACTAAAATCTAAGCCACTTTGGTCTTTCAAAGATGGACCATCCCCAACAATTCTCCTGAAGGTGGTTTCATGTGGGCCAGAACATCCTCCTTCCAGTCTTCTACCCAAAGCCTCACATGACTAATGAAGGACATCTTCATGGTGTAGACATCAGGAGGGCCCTCGTGTTCTACCTGGACAATAAATCCACACAGTTGTTTATGGCCTACATGGATAGGATGAAAGGCCATTTTGGAATAATCCCAGAAGGAGATAAAGATGATCACCTCCTGCATCTGCACGTGCTATGAGCTAGCAGGTATTCTAGCCTCAGACTTGGTCAAGGCTCTTGGAACCAGAGCCCAGGCCTCATCCACAGCCTTCTTTAGCAAATGTCCCTATCCAGGACACGAGTCACAATACAACATGGTACTCGGTGCACCCTTTCGCAGCCCACTATATGATTATGCATTATGCTACGAACGTTGCAGTGTTTGGTAGAACTGTAGCAATCCACGTGTTCTTGAGACGCCTCTGCTCTGCAGATACTGCTTGCGGTCACCTATGTTGAAAGGAGATGAGCAAGCATTCAAAGAAACCTAGATGTGTTGCTCATGTCCCTTCAGCCTTCCACCCTTCTTCCTCCTCTGTTGGAGTTTCCCAGCAAAACAGAACTGAGGGAGGGACCCAAGAGCACCGTACATAGCCTGGCCATGTGCATGTAACTCCAGGGGGCACTGATCTTGGTCCTATAGGGATACTGCTGAGGGAAGAACTTCTGGCACCAGTGCATGTGGCGAGTACACACTACATTGAATGGACATGAGCAACATGCTTTCAATGCCAGGTAGACAGGTAACTGGTTTTTTTTGAGCTTTATAGCTTGGCACAACTTAGATTTTTCACAAGCTCAAAAGGCACATTCCTGGCACTCCATTCCTTCCAAACTTAAAATTCCTGCTACAAAGAATAGGGACACTATATTGAGAATACTGCAAAACATTTTCTCTTGTTCTGTTCAGCAACTGCTGAATGAGTGACTGAAATTTTCCGAACTATTCAGTCTAGTGTGGAAAATATCTGCCTAAATGGTAGGTTTGGCCCTGCCTATAATTAAGGGGACTCATATTAACCTTACGCGAGTCAATATTTGAAATCTTCAGAGGCTAAACAAGCTGAGTGTACATCTTTCAAGCTGCATATCAAGTCTTGTAAGATCTAGATCAGAGTATATCCAAAGTGAATCATCATCTTTCACTACTGCAACACTTTTTTCCAACTATATTTCCCTATTTCTGCAATGTTCTACTGGTAACTAGATTGCATCTGTCAAGGTTTTTGTTCTTTCAGACGTCTGAACCGCTTTCTCAAGAGACTGAGACTTCATCTCAGCCACCTTATCAGACAAGTCCATGTGCCTCTCAGCCAGTTATAGCTAAGAAGATTGAAATTGCTCAGGTGAGTTAACCATATGTGAAAAGCAGTTAATTTCTGTTCATAAACTTAACTGGAAAAACTCAGTCAAAATTAACAATGTAAATTTGACTAGATGATTCTGATCTGAATTGGGCTGTGTTTTACTTGGTATCAATAGTATATCTCAACTGGAAGCCTTCATTTTTAACATCCTGCTTGGGGTGAAAGGCTAATTTAACAATCTATGGTGCATGGATATTCTGCCAAAGCATTTTTCTGTGCAGATTGAAACACCCTTCATTTTAGCATTGGAAGAGACAAATATGGAGGCTTACAGTATTAATGTATTTGCATGTAGGCATTGATTTGGTGCTGATTTGACAGCAGACTGTTTTCACTCTATGCTACTGACTTGGGTAAAAAAACTGAGCCTTTCTGATGGGAAAGAGGTCACCATACTTGTTCCTCAATTCCAGAGATACTACTTTCTACATTTTGAGGTGTACTTAAATCTTCATACTGTGGCAGATGCTTTATAATATGATTTTTCCAGTTGTGAAAAATGCTGTCTGGTCATGTTGTAGCTTCCTTTTTGTAGGGAATTGACAATAGGTGATTGTTTAGTAGTCAATGGACATTCTTTCGCTTAATCAGTAGAATGCAATAGAAGAACTGATTGTGAGGATGCACAGCAAGATTTGAAACTGTAAGCAAAAGCTATTCTGCTTTGCATGTCCAAATGTAAAATTGTAAAGAAGTTAGCAGTCTAGGCATTAGGAAAAAACTAATTTGTTACTGCCTGATTACATGGTAAAGTCACTCAATGGGTTTTTTGGCTCCTTTCTCAGGCAGCTATTCCTCTGCCAAGAGAACCAGAGTCACCTCTGCCTACTTCAAGCACTTCCATGTCACCAGTATCACAGGGGCAAACCTTTCAATCTCCTCCAGCAAGCAGCAGTTCTGTTACCATAAATGCAGCTCCCTTTCAGGCTATGCAAACTGTAAGTATCTCTTGTCATGAATACTTTCCTATTTAAGCTCTACAAGAATATTTAAAATTACTTCAGCTTTAAAATGGTTAGATGCACTGTCTAGGGTCCAGCTCAATTTGATAGCACATACTGTAATGGCGGATCTGCCAATATCAGTCTAGTCTTAAATTTTGGCAGCTCCTACCTTTCCTTTTGTTTCACTAGTTAGTAAGCCATCCCCATGACATGAGGAGCTCTTCTGCAGCTATTGTGTAAGTTAAAATCAAGCACTACACCTTGTTAATGATCAAATTTTATTTATAATAGGCTAGCATTTGCAGATGGTGGAACTCCTAATATGCTAATTTACTGATCTCATCTGCTAATAAAATCTCAATTCAAATTAGTCAGGACCCCTTATTTGTAACCTTTTCACAGTTGAGAAATGCTAAACATAATGGAGACATGAACTTTTGATAGTACAGGTTGGACCTCCCTGATCTGGCACCCTTGGGATCCGACCAATCCCAGATCAGGGAATTTGCTGGACAATTGGAGGTCCCTTGACACGAGCTCCTCAGCCTGCTGCCGGCTCCTTTCGCCCAGCTGGACTGCCTGTTGGTCAGCCCCAGCTCTGCTGTCGTTGGGACAGCACACAGCCCCTTTCCCTGCTTCTGGCTGCTACACTGCCTGATGGAGATGTCACTGTCTCAACCTCCACCCTGCTGCCAGCACATGGCCCCCGCCTGGCTTCCCCTTCCAGGTTGTTGTAGCTGTAGCCTTGCTGTCAGGTGCCAGGCAGCCCCATCACATTGCTACTAATGCTGCCCTGGCCAGGCTTCCTGTTTTGGGCTTCTATGGTCCCAGGCTGCTGCAGTCTGCTGCTACCAAACTTGCTAGGCTATGCCTATCTCTCAGCTGCTGGCCCTCCTGCTCCGAGGCTTTTATCTGGCATGACCATGGATGTTCCTGTGGATCACGGATGTTGTCGGACCAGAGAATCCCGGGTTTGGGAGGTACAACTTGTACCAGCAAGGATGACTACAAAGCAAAATAAGATTTGCTTTCAAATCATGGGCTGGCATGTTGTCTAAAGTTAAAATCTGAATTTTTTGATCAATTCAGATGGTAGTGGTTTTCTAGTTCACTGAGCTGTGGCCAGCCATGCCTAAAGATTAAGGTTTTGGCCCTGTTTTCAGCTAAAGAGTCTAGTCTGTCTGACTTACTGAGACCAATGCAAATAAACCACATTAGGGGAATTAAAACTGGAGATGCTTGTTGAAAGGCATGCTGCTTTAAATGATAGTTCACATGGATTCTTCTTTGTGCTCTTGAGAGATCACATTCTCCTTGCTAGCTGTGTTGGAGTTGTGTACTAGGTGTCCTTGTGAAACTCTGCTCTCTGGTAGGAGGAGGGATAGTTCAGTGGTTTGAGCATTGGCCTGCTAAACCCAGAGTTGTGAGTTCAATCCTTGTGGAGGCTGTTTAGGGATTTGGGGCAAAAATTTGTCGAGGGTGGTACTTGGTCCTGCTGTGAAGGCAGGGGACTGGACTCAATGACCTTCAAGGTCCCTTCCAGTTCTAGGAGATAGGCAATCTCCATTAATTAATTTAATTTGGTAGAAAGGGTGGAACTTAGGGTTCTATAGCAGTGGTATAGAACTTGTGCCATTTTGTTCTGCTACTCTGCATCATGCTTGTGTTTTTTGTTTACATTGTTAGTGTTTTGCCAGACGAGAGAGATGGTTAGATGCTCCCTATCGCACAGAGGCTCTGTATGGTGGGGACAAAATCCTGGAAATTTGCCATGTCTGAAATTTAGTTGCCACTTAATAATGAGATGTCTGTGACTATCCATGTATCATGCCTACTCTGAACAGACTCAGTGGTGGAGAGGCCTTCCTAAAATAGTTCTCACTGGAGCATTCTATGCAAGCCTCCTTGAAGATCAAAAAAGATAGTTAGATATTGCTCTTCCAGCTCGCATTCCTTTAATCCTCCATCAGAGTATCAGGAATCCTACCACATGCTTCCTGCTCTCTCCGTCTTGGGTAGCAGAATGGGAGTTGACTAGGGATTCAAGGGAGGACTGTCAGTTACCTTGGGCTAACACAAGCTATCACCCCTTTTGTAAGTACTAGGATGGAACAAATTTGTATTACCCTTGATCCCCATCCTGAAGGAGGCAGTATAGATTAACTGTCAGGTCGGCTAGTGCAGTCCCATTCTGTAAAGGCAATGACAAGATTCTCTAACTTTCCCTACAACTTCCAGGGAGGTCCAAATGACAATTGAGGCTCTTCACTTTGAGGGTAAATTAGCTTTTAGTTCCAATATGAGGCCCTCCATTTACTAAAGGATTCCAGGGTGATTGGTCTTATTTCTTTCTTGGAGCTGGAATTCAATCTTCCTTCAGGCAGCAACCTCTTGCCCATTACTTATCAGCCTCAGGATTTCAGAGCCAGTGAGAGAAGCATGAGAACATTAAACACTTGGTTCAATCTGATTCTGATGCCCAAGACGAGCTGAGGACTTAGATTTCACATAGTTACATGCTTCTCTTTTTAAACTAAGATTTTTAGCTGTTACTGCAGAGCCCACAGCACATGTATAAAGCTTAAATAAGCTTTATACTGCAGAACCCATAGTAAAACCTTCCCGGGAGCCAGGCTGGCAGTTCCGGTGTGGGAGAGGAGGTTTTGCTGCTGCCGCCTTATTGTTATACTGTATTTGCAGAGGAGTTTTATTATTTCTGGTAGTTCCATCCCAAAATTCAAATTGCATAGTGTTAAAGTATAGTGACAGAACTTTATAAAGGCTGTATCTAGGCTGAAGAGTTTTTCCGGAATACTGGTGGTATACCAGAAAAGCTCTGCTGCATCCAGGGAATGTATCTGCTTTTTCAGAACTGTTTCCGAAAAAGCAGCCACGTTCTTTTGGCAACCCTGTATTCCTCTTGGTGAGAGGAATACAAGGGATGTTCTGGAAGAGGAAGTTTTTCCAAAACTTGGCCCCATGTAGATGGGCCAAATTTTAGAAAAGCCTCTTCTGAAAAAAGTGGAAGAAGATACACAAATTGCAAACTGCAATTTGCTTATCTTTATCTGATTAACTCTGCAGTCTAGACATTGGGGTGGGCAATCTAGGGCTATAATTTTTGATGGGGGGGGGGGGGGGGGGGGCATTCCAAGAATCTGGAAAGTGGTCAAGGGCACACTTTTCCATGACGTTAATGGCAGAGGTGCAGAGTCTGGAATGATGGTGGCATGCACAAGGGAGTTTGGGTAAGGGATTAGTATGTAGAAGCTGATATGGGATGTGGAAGGGAGCTGTGACCTAGGGCAGTAGACTGGGGTGCAGGGATTTGGGTTGTGACATAGGGCAGAAGGTCACTGTGCAGAGTCCAGGAAGGGGGGCAGTAGGTTTTGGTTGCCTTAAGTAAGGGACAAAGCTGGAGGGGCTGTGATGCCAGAGGCAGGCTATGGCTGGGAGACGCTTACTGGGGCAAGTCCTGGCCAGCAGGTTTCTCAGCCTCACAGCTGGCTGCCCCAAGTGGTCTACCAGGGCATGCAAGGCAGGGAGCCTGGCTATGTGCATCTAAACAGCTGGGAGCCTGAGGGGAGGTACTTAACACAGTCAATTCAACCAGGCAGCTCCTATTGGCCAATGGGAGCTGTGATTGTGTGTGTGGGGGTGGGGGGGGAGAGAATGGACAGTGTTCAAAAGCTCGCCATTCTTCTTCCTCCCCATCCTGGGGACAAACAGAACCCCTCAGCTGGTTTTTCCTGAGTGCAGGGGAGCCTGGCTGAGGCTCCTGCTGTGTCCACAGGCCAGATCAGTGGTTTGGCGGGCAGGATTTGGCTTGTGGACCACATTTTGCCTGGCCTTGGTAGAGTGGTTTGCTTTCCATTTATTCAAGCTGCTGTCTCAGATTTTGTGGTATATCTATCACTATACCATAGGATGGATGGGTACCTCCATATGAGATTTGCAGTTAAAGGTAGACTCTAAAGTGCTTGCCTGGCTAGGTACAACTTTGAATTTCTTGCCTCACCTAAAGAGAATGAAGATCCTTATAGCACTCGACCACTTTACGAGCCATTAGTAATGTTTCCGTTACTAACATTGCTGAAGACCAAACAAATCGTCCTTTTGAGGTCCTGAACTTGTCCATGCACCATTTTAAAAATCTATTCCCAAAAGCATTTTTAGTACTGACACTAAGCATAAAATAGTTTGCAGCTATTTTTTTCTGAATAACTACCTTTTCTTGGTTAGATTGTGTAGTAAAAATGAAAACAAACTGTGTGGTTAGCTGTACAGAACTTGTTTCCCAACTGAAAATTCTCTCTCCTGGTGATAGGAATCCCAGTAGTGACATTAGCACAACAATGAATATATCTCTGCACTAGGATTTGGGTTTCAGTGAGTTTGATAAAAGCAGACTATTTCCAGTAATAACTAACATCTAAAATTCTTATTGTGATGCTTAACATCTGGTATCTGAGGATCAGGGGGCTTGCCTAAAGTGCTGAACTAGGGCTGAAGTCCAAGCTGACAGACTGTGGCTGGAGTGGAGGAAGGAGGGAGAACTTATGTAACCCCTGTGCCTTCAATTCCTGTTTGTAATAACAGGTGAACTCTCCCTCACTTAGACAGAGAATGCTTCAGGGCATGAATTCTAACCTACTAAGGAATATGTTGGGGTGCAACACAATTAGGCTCTGAACTCCATTGGAGTCTTTAGGTTCTACTGTAGTATGTATGGTGAGGTATTGAACACTTAAGATTTTGCTTAAGTAAAACATACTCTTTTTCCAGGTATTTAAGGTGAATGCACCTCTGCCACCTCGTAAAGAGCAGGAAATAAAAGATGACTCCTCGTATCCTGCAGGATATAACCAGAGTTTTTCGACAGCAAGTACACAAACGCCTCCTCAATGCCACTTACCATCCACGCATGTTGTAGAGCAAAATTCTCTTTCACAAGAAACTTTGCCAACAGGTGAGAAATTTTTTGCATAGCTATCTTACTTGCCACTCTAGCTGAAATGCCTATCAAATTGACACTTCACTCCATTAGTCCAGAGGTTCCCAACTGCTGGTTCATGGACTGGCAGCAGGCCGCAAACTGCTTGCTGGGAAGTGGCTTACTGCTAGGCCATGCCCGGCTGCCTGTTGGAGGAGAACGGTGTGAGTGGTACAGTGGGCGGGTGCTCTGGGGGTCTGTGCTGGGCCTGCATCTGCTTGCAGCCCACAGTGTGGGGTACAAGGAATGGGGGCAGGGAGGTGTCTCATGTCTGCCAGCCCTGGGGAAGGTGCCACCTGATGCGTGGCACAGGCCACTTCCGGAGATCCGGAGCAGCAGCGCTATCCAGCCATAAAGCACATGCTTGAAACAGGATTTCTTCAAGTGATGTCCCCATGAGTGCTCCACTGTTGGTGTCCCTGACACCTGGCAAGCCCCAAGTGTGGCTTTCCTCTCCGGTACTGACAAAACATCAGGCAAACCCCAACCCTTCTCTTACGGGCTAGTCTGACCCCTGATCCCTGGGGACTCAAACAGCACTGATGCCTCCACTGCCAGCATTGAGGCATAAATCATGAAGCCACCGTTCCCCACACATAGCAAAGCATGCACTCCATCAGTTACTAAGAGGAGACTGGGAACTGGGGCCCTAAGCAAGTCCTCAGCACGGCATCACTTACGCTTCCCCCTATTGATGAGAGGCTCCCAATCCTTGTCACGCACAGCTACATTACTGCAGCTCAGTGCCTACCAGGGGAATACAAGGAGTGTGTTCTCACAACACGCATCTGTGGAGAGCACATTCTTCATCATGGAGCACACAGACCATGACAATATCAATACCCCTTCTCCCGTGGCACACGGGTGCTACTCTCTGGAATCTTCAGTGTTGGACGGTAAGCAGCAGTCTCCTGCTGTATTTGTTTATAACTTTTGAAATGGGTTCAACTGCTTTGTGCAGTTGTGCTGTACAGATGGTATTTTAATATTTTACCTGTAATATTACTAGTGTTATCTCCATCTGCCCTCAGAATTTACATTTCTCTAGAAGATTGAGGCTTCAGGATGAAGCATGTATTTTCCTTTTTGGAACAAGTATTTGACTCTTGTAGCATACTTGTTTGGAGAACTCTTCAATGACTCTGGTTAGCTGGAAAGGCCCTGGGAGCAGAGCAGAGGAGAGGAGAGAGCTATTTTTGCTCTGAATTGCCACTGCTTCAGAGGGATTTGAGCTAGGGATGTAAATGGGAAACTGGTTAACCAGGTATCACAAGCCTTGGCAAAATACCCTCTGCAGGCTGGATCCAGCCTGTGAAGCTGCAGATTCAGCCCATGGATGCAGCAGGGAGCCTCCAGCAGACTCCGTTTGCCCCACCCCTGCGCACTGCTGAGAAGTGGCCATTGGGAACTTGGGGGGGGGGGGGCTCTGTTTGAACATCCCTCACATAATCCTGTTGGCCAGTGGGAGCTGCCTGTTAATAGGCAGCTTGTGAAGCACCCTTCCCACCCTGGCTTATAGCTGTTCAAAAACCACATGTCCCCTGCAGCTTGAGAAGGCTGCTGGTTGGGCGTCAGAAGGCTGCTGGTAAGTCTCTCCCAGCCAGAACCTGCCTCTAGCACCCCAACCCTCAGTCCCCTAACCCATGTTACCCAAATACTCTGCCCCATATCCCATTCCAGATCCTGCACCCCGTGTCCTACCCAAAGTCACAACCTCCTGCCCTTGGTCACAGGCCAAATCCCTCCACCCTTTCCTGCACCCTAGTCCCCTTCCCCAGATCACAAACCCCTCTTGCCCAAGTTCACAACCCAGACCCCTGCAGCCTAGCTTCCTAATCCAGGTCACAATTGCCTCCTTCACCAAACTCCCTCCCAGACCCCACACCTTCTTGTGCAACCCAATCCCTTCCTGCAAGCTCCTTATTGCACCCAATCTCCATCACAGACCCTACATGTCCTCCATTAATATGGAAGAGTGCAGCCTTTGACCAAATTCTTGGAGTAGCCCCTAATCAAATTTATTGCCCATCCCGAGCTATCCAGTAAGCATTGGTCGTACCAGTTAACTGGCTTTTGGCCAGAGCAGCTCTTAGCAGCTGGGTGCCATGGTTAAGTGTAACAATTTGTCCGTTAGTTAATATTTTTAAAATCCCTAATTTGACCTATGGGGATTAATCACTTCCCCCTGCTGGAAGTGCAAGTTCTGATGGTGATGCTGGTGTGGCTAGCATTGAAAGTACTTGCAGGTAAATTGTTCTTTGGGCACTTCTACTTTTTTTGGGGGGGGGGCTCTGGATTTCATTCTATTAGCAGTGAGGTGGTAGATCTCATATTAATGCAATCTCTGTGTTTTTAATTCACATACATTTTGAGTGTATAGAGACTAATCTAGTCCTTAATTTAAACCACACAGTACTAATTAACAATGATAGCACTTGCTAAAAGTTACTCAGCACCAAATACTGTATTCCCTAATGATATTAGAGAAGATAAACGGGAAAGCCTTTTAAGAACTCTAACTTAAATATTGCAGCTTTTCCCACCATTTACATTTCACTTCCATGGAAGGATACATGGAAAAACAAAATTACTTGATCCATGTTATGAAAACTTTGTTCCTAAAAATATCTCCCATAAATTTAAGACTTTTTTTTTCTTAGCGATAAGTAACAAAATTCTGTGTTTAGGTAGTAATTAAGAGGGAGGTTCTCAATCCATGGCTGGATCTTCTAGCAAGCCCCAATCCAGTCCAAGTCAAATCTGAGCCTAAAAATTTTTAAATTTCAGATGTGAACAGAAGCATCACTAGGTGCAAAGGCAAATCAGGAGCCTATTGCTTAGGAAATCAACACTGCTGATTTGTCAGTTTATAAATAAGTCGTTCAAACCTTGCATTCAGATAAGCCTGTTCAGTTGCCTTTGACCTCTGAGATACTATGTTCAGCTAAGGGCAGAGCTTTGTTCTTAATTCTGTCTGAAACAGGGATAGCACAAACTGAAAGTCTTGTCTATTTTGAAAAGTAGAAATCTTGACAATCTTCTTGGGGTTTTCTAAAAAGGCATCTATCAAGGCACTCCTGCATACATTACAAAAGTTAAAATATACAACTTCCTCACCCATAAGTTTGATTCCCTTTAGAACAGGGGTGGGGAACCTCAGGCCCTGAGGCCAGATGCGGTGCTTGGATCTGGCCTTCAGGGCTCTTACCCTCAGCATTGGGGAGCCCATGCTGGCACACCAGCTCCCCTTGGCCCCTGCTCAACGGATTTTAAGCAGGTGGGAGGGTTCGCTCAATTGCAGCCCAATTGTGCTGGAGCACTCCCTTTCCCTAACTAGATGGGCTGCTCCAGCCTGGCTGGAGTACCCCTGCCTACAGTGGCCCCTTTTAAAGAGCTAGGCTTGATTGTTAAGTTAACATCCCTACTGGGAACACAACCTTCATCAGAGGAGGTTGGTTAGAGACAGCCAGATGTGGTGCGCCCAGTCTTAGCAACATTACCTCACTCTAATCTGGACTGAGCATCAGACAACTAGCTCTCACTTGTGAGCCAGAAATATTCATAGTGTAGTATGAGTCCAGCAGCCACAGTACATCTACTTTTTTTAGTTCTGCCACCTAACAGCAGGACTGTGCTGGCTTTAAAACATTGAATAAACTTGCAAATGTCAATATAGACTCAATTTGCCATGGCTTATCACAGGAGTATATAGCGAGACACTTTGAACAGACCTGGTTTGAATCTGTCCAGAATGGGGTCAACCAGATTCTTTTGGGAAGTGGAGGGGTTTGATAGTGATACTACTTTGTAACAGTTGTCTGCCTTGTGCATCAGTTGTGTTCAGGGTGAATTGTACAGAAACTTCTTGTAGGAAATGGGAGGAAAATTTTTTTTACTGCAGGAAATTCTGTAAATTGTAGTAATTTAGAATTTTGATCAGTGATTTCAATGCTGAAATAACTTACAGGTATAATTCACAGAACTGTCTAAACTGTTAATTTTCTTTTCTTTTAAACAGTTAATTATCAATCTGATGGAGCTGTTCCTGTAAGCAATGGCAGCCTCGCCTTTTATCCAGCACAGACTGTTTTCCCAAGACCCACTCAGCAGTATCTCAATAGTCGTGGGTCTGTTAGAGGATCGGCAAGAGGTGGGAGGTCACTGACCAATTCCTATCGCTCCCCTGGTGGATACAAAGGTATACTTGCACGTACTTCACCAGTGCCCTGTGAATGGATCTGTTCTAGCTATAAGAGGGGATATTTCCATGAAGGAACCCAAAGAGCTAATAGCATTGAAATTGGGGAAGTATAACATCGTATATGAAACATAAAATACTCCTCTGCCAATTACTATAAAATGCTGAATAAACCACATGGGGCTTCAGTGAGCTCATGCCTGTTGGAGCAAAGGCACTCTAGTCTCCCTCACGTCTCTTCTGGACCCCTCTGACACTTCTAAAACAGGAATACTTTGAACTGGGAGAGGGGAGAACTGGGAGGAGGGCGCAGTTCTAGTCAATGGATCACATTTGACAATTCTGCTATAGAGCATGGTCCTACAGTTTGACTAGGTGGATTTCATTCAATCTAAGTATAAAAAGATAATGCTTTTATCAAGTTGAGTCTGAATCATCATTTTCTAAACAAGTAATCCTGACTACCCTGACACTTCCTTCATTTTCTATGAAGGAATGTCATTAGTTGCTGCTACTACTTTGATTTTTGCTGGTACTGGTAGCTTACTGTGTTCGCACTATAAGTACAAATGGCCTCTTGTAGTAGCAGGACCTAAAATGAGTAAATACCCATGTAAAATAGTCACCAGTTTGATTACAATAGTTTTCTTTTTTGGCAAAATAGAGCATTTGGGCTTAAAAGCTGACATTTCTGAAAGGCATTGCTTTAAAGTTCTGCATCTTATGCAAGTCACGTACTTAGTCACTTTTATGACAGCCATTTGAATTAATACTTAATATCACACTCTGGTGTCTGGGTGCTGTTTTTGTAAGTTCAGAAAGAACATCATTAATGTAATTGTCAGGTTCTTGCAGACATCTACCATGTTCAGAATAAATGAGTTCTAATAAAATACTATTAATGAGCTATAAATTTAGATGTCTATGATTATGCCATGCTTGTGAATTGCACACAAAGCTTCTCTGAAATGGGATAAATTGTGCTTATACACATTTTGTAAACTGATTTTTTTAATTGATGCTGAAAAGTCCCTAAAGGGAAATTCTTATTTGAATGTGGGCGATAAGACTGACTGACATTTTAATCTTATTTCAAGCAGGTTTTGATGCTTATAGAGGATCCCCATCGATACCTAATGGCAACTATGGCCAGATGCAGTTTCCTAATAGAGATTACCCTGGAATGTCATATTCTCAAAGGGTGAGGATTTATTTTCTTGTAGCTTTCATGTGTCCTGTTTCGAAGATAAGTTTTGGCTACAAACTAGGAAGTAAGTTCAAATTTCATAATACACAAGTTGGTACAGCACAGTGCTATTTTTAAGTTTACTGGTGTTTCAGAGAGCTCTAAATTCTTTAGTTGGTAGAAATCAGATTATACATAATCTTGGTTGATATCTAGGTTTAGACCTGAGGCTTGCGCCTCTGACAAAACAAACAGGATACTGTAGAGAACTTTTTTAGACCTAAGGATAGTATAGATTGAATGCTTTGTTCTCTCCTAGCAGGTTAGCTGCTGTCATAAAAATTATTAATCAAGATTTTGCTCATTTCACATCCTTTGGGAGAAAAGAAAAACCTGCTTATTTCCATTTTTTTTAGAAGGTTGCATTTAGTGATCTAAACCATGAACAGGTTACCTGTTAAGCATAACCCTTATCCTATGATGTTTATGGTTAACAGGCACCTCACCTGACCAGGGTGGAACTGACCCTTGTCTGGCAGCACACTATGGGCAAGGGGCTGTTACTTTGGACCCAGCTGACCTGTGCACTGCCAGGCAGGGGCTGCTTTTGCCCACCTGGGCCCACTGTGGGTGCTGCTAGGTGGCCTGGTTAAGCTATATGTTTAACTGGTTAAACGTTTTAAATGTGACTTTTATATCCCTAATTGCATTAGACAACCACTCTGACAATTTACCACAGGCATCTATTGTCCTGGGCCTTGTATGTAGGAAAACAATAGTTTGGATTGTAGAGCCCTTAATGTCATCTTAATTCTAACTAGTGTGTTTCCCCATGCTTCTTACTTTACTCTGGATTGGGAAAGCGAGTTGCCTGATGTTCAAAGTAGGTGGGGCTGGTGGATTTACTGCATGCCTGTGCTCCCTGTGTTGGGAGTTCTGCCTACCCCAGCAGTATTGTCTCTACTTCTGGGTTCCTGTGAGCGCTAGTAGCCAGTACTGTCTCCCTCTAAACATAGTTATTGAGGTTCCTCTGGGTAACAGACTGCCCAGCTATTTGTTTTGTTATATTGAGATGGGATTATTGGAGTATGATATACCAGGGGGCTACCACTGATTGAATGGTCATATTAAATAGCACTACTCGTGGAGTTTTTTCCAATGTCACTAGTTTGACTTATACTGAACTGCAAATGGAAATACTATAATCAATTTTAAATCCTCACGTGGTTTGAGTCCTGGCTATATTAGAAGTTATTCCAACTCCTGATGTCTGGGACGCTCAGGCTAACATGACAAGGGTGGTTTGCTGAAGGTGCATAGTGGTAAATAGGAGGCTCCTGTGCTCTGAAATGTGTTCTTTATTTCTAACTGGTTCAACAGCACTTGTGTTCTGTTTAAAGACTACAGCAGTATCTAAGGAAGGAGAATGAATGGCTGGAATTCCACAAATAGGAAGTTGATCAATATTGATTTTCTCTCTGGGCATACAGAAAGCAATTAATGATCACATTTTGTACATTGAAAATAAACTATCCCCCATCATGTACTGATTAACTCTCTAAGCAAACTAAATGTACTAGAGTGAATAGCTTGAGTTACAGAATGCTAATTTTCTGGTTGGTAGTTCCATTCTTAATACTCCTATTTTAACTAATCTAGTACTTTTGTTCCTTACAGGATGTTAATTACCAGCAGTGCTATAAACGAGGAGGAGTAACTGGTGGTCCTCGAGCAAACTCAAGAGGTAAGACTAATGTGATATTCTCAACCGTGTGCATAAAATATTGAAATACAATTATATTCTGAATAGTAATGGTGAAGGCATTGAAGTTGCAAATAACTTAGATCAATCTTCTGCTGTTCCCAAGTGTAAATCCTTTTCAAAGTGAGCAGTAAACTTTGGGATCTCCAATTTAACAGTCCTTCCTAGTTGTTAAATCACTGCAAGTACTAAGGATTTTGCCATTAGAATAGTTAATTAGATCTGTCAGAATTAGTCTCCCATAGCTCCAAGTCTGCAGCATGAACAGAAGTAGGGAAAATTTAGTAATATGAACAGATATACACAGGGTGTGAATTTTGCATCCTGTATCTGATAACTAATACCATTTCACTTAAGTCTTTAGCCAGCTAAGTATATATAGCTACGCCTATTATTTTAACCCTTGTCTATAGGTAAGCTATCTAGCAAATATATGGGTTCCAAAAACTTGAGCAGGGTTACACTTTTATGTCGAATGGGTTTCAGTATGAAGCTGTCATATTGTAGAGGCAGCATAACTTCTCTCCAGGTTGGAATATAATCACTAAACAGATCTTGAAATTACTGATAATGAAATCTTTGAGTACTAATTGCAATTTTTCTGATACATAATATGCTAATTAATACATTATGGAGTGGGGGGGAAAATTAGCCTCCTGTGAGTATAAGAGGATCTGTGCTCTATTGCTGGGCATAGAACCAGTGAGGGAGTGAGTTGCAGACCAAAACCTTAATTTGTTTACTTTTTAAAAACAAAATTTTGGTTTTAAAGTCACAGGAAAGCCAATCTAATGTCAGCAACTTTTAGTACTAAGATCTGATCATGAAATTCTTAAAAGTTCTTGTTTTAGGTTACAGACAAGAAAATAGACAGGAGGAAAATTGCTCTTCAGTTAGAACTCGAGTTGTAACACATGGTAGAGAGTACTTCAGAAGAAGGGAACTGAGCAAACCAGATGACTAAATGAGAAGTGAAGAGTCTAAAACAATCTTGTAGCAGAAGACAGACAGAGAATACTTCAGTCAGTTACCAATGGAGTTGATATAACTTTGTGTTTCTCTATTAAATATACTAATGTTTTAAGGTCTGTTCTTTGTAGGAAAAACAGAACTTGCCTTGAACATTTGAGGTGGCTTGAGTTTGATACCCACTAATATTTTAATGGAATGTTGTAGTTCATCTAAACTCTGGCACTTGAATGAACCGTTAATGTAGCTTTTTACCTTTTTGTGGTGGGGTGTAGAAAGCCACTTGAAAATAGCTCAATTCAGATTAAGGCACTAATGTCCTTGATAGTAGTACTCCATTGCTTATTGTCTAGAGTAAGCAGTCAGGGCACAGTAGGACTGACTTCAGATTATTGAACCTAATTTAGCTTTTGTATCTCCTGAAAGCTTGAAGAGTTGCTTCTGAAACCTTAAACCTCCAATTGGTCACCATAAGACCTTCATCTAATCAGTAAAAATAAACACCCCTACTGACAATCTTAAAGAGTTAGTGTGATCTTTGGAATTAAACATATATGGCAAATACAGCTTTAGCTGAACTACAGCTGCAGTCCTATCTCCTTTAGGATGTGGAGAAAGAATAGTGACAATGAAGAATCTTTTATTTTGCAAGATAGTTTTGACAATGAATAAAGTTGTTTGTTCTCACAAGGCTCCTTTGACTATTATTTTAGTAATTGCAGTATGCTTACGTGTGTGTATATATAATAAACCTGCATGCAAAAAACCCCCATAAACTTTCAGGTCTTAACCCTAAACCTATACTCTGAAATATATCATTCTGTCCAATTCTAAGAATCATTTATTGTTGCTAATGATCTTTAACAGCAGGATGGAGTGATTCTTCTCAGGTGAGCAGTCCAGAACGAGACAATGAAACCTTTAACAGTGGGGACTCTGGGCAGGGAGACTCCCGCAGCATCACCCCTGTTGATATGCCGGTGACAAGCCAAGCTGCTACCATACTACCAGTGCACGTTTATCCCCTCCCACAGCAGATGAGAGTTGCCTTTTCTGCTGCTAGAACATCTAACTTGGCCCCTGGAACTCTAGATCAGCCCATCGTATTTGACCTTCTGCTGAATAACCTTGGAGAAACTTTTGATATTCAGCTTGGTAGGTTTAATTGTCCAGTGAATGGAACCTATGTCTTCATCTTCCACATGCTGAAGCTAGCAGTGAATGTTCCACTATATGTAAACCTTATGAAAAATGAAGAAGTCCTTGTGTCTGCATATGCTAATGATGGGGCTCCAGACCATGAAACAGCTAGCAACCATGCTGTCCTACAGCTTTTCCAAGGGGACCAGATCTGGTTACGTCTTCATCGGGGTGCTATCTATGGAAGTAGCTGGAAATACTCTACCTTTTCAGGATACCTCCTGTATCAAGACTGAAATCCGTGCAATGTTTACAAAAGCTGCTCCAAACAAATTGGTGGGGGGGGGGGG
>CM057845.1:96971309-96988522 GCA_030068395.1 Apalone spinifera
GGCCTGCCTGCTCCCCCCGCCAGTGCGCGGGCCCCGCGGGTCTGCCTGTGGCTCGTGGCCGAAGGCCGCGCTGTGCCCGCCAGCCCCCTTCGCTCGGGTCGGGTAAAATGGGGGCGGTGGGAAGGGGCCTCCCCCGAGCTCTGTGCCCCGGCGCTGCTGCTTCTGCCGCCTCGGGCGGCCTGTGAGCGCTGCCCGCCCCTTTCGCTGGACCCCAGCCCCAGGCATCATGGAGTGAGAGAGCTTGTGGTGCTCCTCTGTACCGGTCATGAACGCCGGGGGGCGGGGCATTGAGAGCTATTCCTCCCTTCACCTGAGCTGTCTGTGTAGCCTGGGCGTCCTACCTGTGCGGCTGGGGGCATCTGTCACTTTCAGCGTCTGACAGCTGGTTTCCTCGTTTCTGTTCTGTGGCAATAAGGGCAGAACCAGCATGGTACTAGGCACCGAGTGGATTCTTAACTAGGGGCAGCTCCTAAATGGAAAGAATGCTTAAAGGGACTATCAGCTGAAATTAAACATGGTATCAGCCTGAAGTACAATAAGAGTGTTTCCACAATTAACAGCTGTCAGGGAAATCTGATGAGATGTGTTCTGCAAAAGTATTCCCCTGCAGTGTTTGAAAGCTAAGGCTTAGCTGGCTGTGTATAAACAGACTTCTGTGGCACTAAGGAGTTGTGCTGACTCCACTGGGAGCCTGTGTGGTTCTGGGAGGGGTGAGCAGGAGTCTTCCCGTATGGCACCACTGGCAGGATCAGTGCCTTAACTTTTGTGTGCTTAAAGACACCAGCCAGAAAATGTCAAAGTAATGGTTGCACCTGAATTCTTAATTTGGTGATGTTGTACATGTCTATTAGACTTGAAATACATGATTGTGCACTATTTTTCAAGTAATACATATAATGTATATTATATGTACAGGTTACAATGCTCATGTGCCATACACCATTAGACTATACTGTCATGACAAGAATATACAGTTAAGACTATGCCTGCAATAATAATTTTGACACTTTGTGAGTTTTGGTTTGTCATACAATCTTAACATTCTCCTAACATAGGCATTTTGATGGAATGTAGAAGATTGACATCCGTTTTGAATTTATTTTGAAGAGACCCACCTTTTGGGGTCTTTGCTATGTTAACTAAAATGATTAATAAGGCTTTGCAGGATTCAGGTTCAGTTTAAAAATTTGTCCTTATTCTAATTGTCCAAACCTGCAATTTAAAACCACTCCTGAATTAGTTGTTGTTTAATATGCTCCGTTTTAAAAACAAATAGTCCTGTGGCACCTTAGAAACTAACAAATATATATATATAATCATGAGCGTTCATGGGCAAAACCCACTGCTTTGGATGAGCTCATGTGGAGTGATTCTCTATATATTTTTGTTAGTCTTTATGATGCCACAGGACTACTCATTGTTTTTAAAGTTACAAACTACTACAGCTTCCCCCTCTAAGATTCTCACTTTTAGTGGTGACAATTTCTATTCACTGTTCATTGATGATGGGCATTTGAAATGCAGTGAGAGGTGGTTATATCAAAATAGGGATGTTAAATATCAGTTAATTGAATAGTCGATTAACCATGAATTCTTATTGCTTACTTGACTATTCTGTAGTCCCTAGGGGTGGGGCAGGCAGCAAGTGTGCTCCGGCCCCACTCCCAAGGAGCCCCCCTGCCACTCTGCACTGCTGCCTCTGTATTGGAGGCAGCCACATAGGGTGGCAGGCAGGAGCTGGTCTGCAAGTGGAGCCGGTTTAAAAACCAGCTCCCCTCACAGACTGGCTGCCTGTCTGTCACCCTGTGCTTCTGACTCTGATACAGAGGTAGCAGCGCAGGATGGCAGCAGCCCCTGTCCTAGGGGCAGGTCTGAGCTCCCGGAACTAATACAGTTTAAATGCAGAGCTGGAGCAAGGGGGGAGGGAAGATGTAGGTCCTGGATCTGACACAAGCCAGGACTGAGCCAGGCTGCTGATCAGTGTGCTAAAAAATTGACTGGGAAAGGGGGAAATGCATGTAGTCTGTAGCATTAACCAATTAGCTTTTGTTTATTGATTAATCAACTACACTATTATATCCTTATATCATAATGTGGTCACCTGCTTTCTTTTATAATGTCCACTATTTATTTTAAAAACACAAAAACAAATACATCAGTGCTTATTTTATTTTATCAAAAACAACAGATGGAAGCAAAACTGTAGTAACAAACCGTGGTATGCTTGGCATGGTTAGAGCAAAAGAATGATTGTCTGGATTCCTGGAATTTGTTCCTGACTTTGCCATTGACTTGTTTCACGTGAGTTTTATAAAGCTCAAAAGAAAGTTTTGAAGATTGTTAGGATCATCAGATGACAGATGTGCTGACTGCAGATTACTAGTGATACCATTGTTATGCTGGACTTTGGCTCAGTTTCAAGGTTGCAGCGATACTTGTCAACTTTTCTTTAAAAAATATTCATAAGATTTTTTTCTGATTTAAAATGTGATTCCTGGAATTGAGAGAAATATGTAATATTTTTGGAGACCCCCTGTTCCTAGAGTGAATGAGCATTATGAATTTAATTGACACGTATCAGGTTATCTTGTTATGACATACTAATACATATAGCACTGGCTTTAACACTAATCCCTGAATGAATTGAACAGAAATTTTTCAGGAGAATGAAAACTGAGGATAATCAGAGTCTAACTGTTAGACATTAGTTCTGGCCCTTGGAATTCTGAAACATTTCCGTGCTAATGTCTGGAGCAAGGCTTCAGAACCTTGTCAAACTTCAGTAAATCCTATGAGAGTATTGACCTGGATCGACACACCTTCATATCTCAGACTCCAGATGCATTCATGTCACATGCCAGCAATTATACCAAGAATACACCTCTTTTGGTGACTAATGGCTTGTCTAAATGCAAAAGTTGTACCATATTATATTGTATAATTAAAGCAGTACAGCTCCCTTAGTGTGGATAGTTACATTCGTATTAAAGTGCTTATACCAGGACTACTTTTTCCTACCTGGGAAGAGGAACAAGCTATACCAATATTACTGTGTCCACAGTAGAGCCTGTACAGGTATAACTATTTCAGTAATAAAATAAAATCAGACCCTTAGTTAAAATGCTTTTGTTGATATAAAACTTTTTTTCTTAATAGAATCTAAATCACTTTTGGTGAAACTGGTAACCTTCTGTGTATGTAATATTTAATTTAAAAAGAAATGTAAATACAACAAATAGTCCACACATTCAGTTTTTTTTAACCAGCATCTTTTTTTCCTTTAAGAATATTATGTGAATCTTCTAGTATGGTGGTTCCCAACCTTTTTTATACCATGTCCAGCAAACCCATTCACAACGTTTGGTGGACTGGTAACATTTTATTTGCATATTCATTAACCCCTAGAGCCCCCCCAACCCTCCACTATCCCCCAGCGCCAGCCACTGACCTCAGAGTCCCCTGCACCCAAACCCCCATGCCAGTCTCCCACCCTCAGAGTCCCCCAGTGGCAGTCCCCCATCCCAAATACCTCAGTGCTAGTCCCTGGCCCTTAGAGCTCCCCTACCAGAACTCCCCTCCCCTCGCCCCAGTGCCAGCCTCCTATTTCCAGAGCCCCTCAGTGCCAACCCCCTGCCTCCTGGAGTCCCCCACTCCCAGAACCCTCCAGTACTGGCCCTACCCCAGGGTCCCCCAGTGCCTGCTCTGGCCCCTACTTCCTCCCCACCTAGCCCTGCACTGCCTCTTAGCTGCCAGTTGAGTGCTGCTGCCCGGGTCATGGCTGCCCTAAGGCTGCATTGCTGGGCTCTGCACGGACCTCCCGCCGCACAGTGAACCACTCTTCTGCATCTGGCTGGCACTAGTTGGTTGAGAGGTGGGGCAGGACATGTCTCTGTCAGCAGCCACGGCGGGAGGGGAGGCACTGAGCAGTACACCCCAGCTGCCAGAGCCACCGCAGCTCAGCAGTCTGTGGTTCGTGGACCGGCATCAGTCGTCGGCCAGGCGGTTGGGAACTGCTGCTCTAGTATTTCTTCTTACTTCCTCTTCTGTCTCTAAAAAGCCTTTCTCTGGTGAAGAGATGCTGAAGCATTTCTCATACGCCTTATCACCAGCCTTCCTTCAAATAGCCAGAGGCAGTTTCTGGAGATTGATGCCTGGCCCTCCTGATTTCAAGGGCAGAATATGCTGCCTTCCCAGAGATTCCAGGCCGTAAATCAAAAGATAGAACGATGGAGTTTGGGACTCAGTATGTTACAATCTCACGGCAACCACCTGAGTTGTACACATTTATTTTTCAAAGCTTAACAGATATATGTGTATTATGATTTGTAAATGGATTACATTGTTTCAGCTGCGGTTTACTGAATAGTTATATCTGTGGAGAGGGAACTGATCAAGAGAATACTTTGCACTGATACATTCATTTTTATTTGAGATCTTAAATTACTTTACAAAGATTAACCCTCCAAGCACAAAACAGGTTAGAATCAGACCATTTTTGCATATGAGTAAATGGAGGACGAGAAAGTTAAATGGTTTGGCAAAGGTGTTGCAGTGACTGATCTATGAATTGAATCCACAGAAAAAGTCATGATTGAACTTTAATTGGTGAAGAATTGTGGCACTGGACAGAAATCTAATGATTTCTCTTCATCTTCTGTCTGAATCCAGACCAGTAGATCACATGTACTCTGCTTATGTACTGAGTGATTCATCGTGCTGTTAGCTCTGTTTTGTACAAGTCTCAGTTTTGATACCCCTGCCCTAAATTCTCAAAAAGAAAATCTTGCTTGAGTAGTGTCTACTTCACTATAGATGGCTGTGCATCCTTGTGCCTCTGACTGGAGAATTTTGGTGTCAGTGTCCATTCAGCCAGTGCATGCATTGCACCCTTCATACTCTGCCATGACGCTAACAAACACTGTCTGAGCAAACTCTCCTTGGGTCCCTCTCTGTAACTCAGAGATGGAAATTTAGCTGTCTGTTAGCGGATCATTATCTTCAGAATTGTTGATTTTAGCTACCTTTTTTGGAGAATCTCTTTTTCTTTTTTCTTTTTTTAAACTTTATTATTTAAAAAATCTTTTATTTTATGCATCATTTTTCTTCCACGTTTTCCCTCCCTCAGTTTGGGAAACATCCTGGTCAGGGTACATCTGGAATACCCGTCTTCAAGAAGTGTCTTAGTTGCAAGGCAAATATCCTGGTGACTGATGGACACTTTTAGTGGATCTGCTGCATAGGGAGAGAACTGCATACTACAGAAGCCTGGTTTATGCCAACAACTGAAGCCCAGATAGAGAACTGAGATGCAAGGTTCTCCTAATGGAGGTGGCTCTTCAGCCATCCTTTGAGTCATGGCAAGACCTGGAAAATGGGAAACCTCCCTGCAACACTCTTCTAAGGGAGTTGAACCCAAGAAAACAGCATGTGTCACTCATGCAAGACCTCTAAGAAAAGGCCCCCACAGTAAGCCCAGACCTAGTTGAAAATTATCTTTGGCTTGCTCGGTCTCATCAGTGCTGACGGCATTGCAGATCTCTAAGTCCAGTACCCAGGGCTTGCATGGTACCTCCCCAGCAGAACATGCTAGGCTGCCTCAGGGCCGACTGGGTCCAGGCAAGGAATCATCGATGCTGACAGAGCATGAAAAATAAAAAAAAAATCTGTTTTGGGAAAGGCTCGTTTGGCATGGATATCCACATCAGTGCCATATTCGTCATGCTGGCCATCAGCAGGTCATACTGTTAGGTCCACATCACTGATTCTTTCAGTGCAGACATCTCAGCACTAATAGCTTCCACCTGTACCAATGCCTTGGGCACTGATGTACTTTCAGTACCCAGCAGACCTTTTGATTCACCTTTATGCAGTATCCTGGCCTCAAGTTCACCTGGAGATGCAGACTCTCTAGGAACATCATGTTATACTCTTCCCCCTTTGTTTTCCACTGAGGCTGATAGTAAGCAGGAAGACATGTTTTCCTGCAGCTCTTCTCATCCACCCTATGATGTGCAAATCCAGCATGGGCCTCAGCCATACCATCCCTTTGATCCCAAGCCTCCCTCATGTGGGTAGCCCCTCCCCACCCTTTCACTGGTCCTATTGTGACTGTTGGAAGGCACTCAAACATCGTGTCTCCCATTGCTCTGTCATGACCCATCAAAAGCCGAGGAATCATCCTCCTTCTGTTTCTGCATGGAGGACATTGTAGCCCCCTGAATAATTCAGAGAAGAACGAGAGGCAAAAGTCAAGGAGGAAGATACCCCTCCAGACTAATTTCTCATTGTCATCACCAGATCAGACATGGATGTCCCCTCCACCATCATTGACAGATGACTTTAAGCTGTTCTAGGAGTTGGCCCAGAGGGTGGCAGAGGCACTGCAGACAGCACTATGATCTTTGGCTTGCTGGGTGATGACTGGGTCATACCACAAATTAATAGACATTTTACATTGTTCTGTCTTGTTCAGAGTGGTCTCCCTATTAATGAGGCCTTTTTGAACCCTGCCAAGCTCCTATGGCAGACCACTGCATCTGTTGCACCAATATGTAAGTGGGCCAATAAAAAGCATCATGTATCAGCAAAAGACACAGAATTTCTCTCATTCATTTCCCAATTTTGCCATCGCAAAGCCTCTTCCCTGGGAGCCAGGATGGTAAGGGCTGGTGGCTCCACTTCTGGGGAGGCTTCATTGCAGGCTCTACAGTATAAAGCTAAAAGCCCACAGTATAGGTAATTGTGTAACCACTGAGATTTTCAGTGGTTACTCTGGTACCCTGTTTCACAATTTTTAATATCCCTAGTGTGGACACAAATCTTTATGGAAATGCTAGATAAAGGCATCCAGGTCATAAGAAAAAGACCTATCATGCATATCTGAGCAGTTTAATGAGTTGCAGTCCAAGAAATGATGTTGTGTTGCTGTGTTTTGATTTTTAGTTAAAGTTCTTTCCTTTCAGCTAGGACAGTTTCCCAATTTTATTTGGCCACGGAACCCTTTTAAACTCGAAAGAATTTTGTGGAACCGCTAATAACAGCCTTATATATGGAGCTGAAAAAGTAGACCACAAATAAGTAATGATGATAATATACAAATGCTAAACCAAGGTCATGAGATCAACATTTAGTTTAATTGCACATATTTAAAAACAAAAATCACATTTAAGGTGTACAAAAATAAAGCTCAAAAACTAATATGCATTAAATATTTATTTATTTATTTTTAAATCATAAAATGTTATTGTAATGGATTTTTTTTGCGGAACCCTTATTTTTACTTTGTAGAACCCCGGGGTTCCATAGAAGCCCATTTGGGAAGCACTGAGCTAGGAACATCACCAAAACCACCATAGCTGCCAAATGTAAGCTATCTGAAGAGTTCTGGTGAATACCTTCCAGAGAAAATGAAATAAAAGAGAGCTGCTGTCATGCAGACCCCAGGAAAGAGCTCCCTTTGAAACATCAAATGCCTGGGGCTGAGAGAAAAGAAATCATAACTAACTAATAACTAAAGATGTTGCTGGAGCTGAAAAGTCACTGAACCACGCAGAGTCCCCTATTCCTCATGCAGGAGGATTCTCATTGAATGGTGGCAGTATAATGCTGTTGTATTTTCACATCTTTTAATCTGGCATGCTTTGCTCAGAAGTTCACTCATCAGTGTTTCCTATTAGAAGTTCTTCAGATATGCTGAAGATGGAGTTCTTGAAAAGTTCCCAGAAAAATGCACAAAAACTTGTGGCTTTGAAATCTGCTCTGTGTGCACTTGGGTAGTTAATTATGTATGACTACTCCACTAGGTTTTACAGATTTTAACTTTTCTCTTATGTTACTATAAAATTAATCCAACAAATATGCTGTGTATAACAATAATATTTGCCAAATATACTTTAATGTAATTTAAATTATTTATTGATTTAAAATGGTGTGGTAGCATTTCCATTAAACCATGAAGTATTTCTCACAGAGGTGCTTGTATGTTTGAAGCAAATCAACATGCATTTGACTCTTTTAGGGTAAGTTTTTTGTTTGTTTGTTTAAATAATTCATACACTTTTGCAGTGATTTCTATTATTTGTAGTCAGTTTTGTCTGGTATTTAGTATCCCGCAATCTCCAAAAAGTGCCTTTGATACATCACTAATGCTAGTTTCTTGCCAGTATTTGCTCAGTTTTGTTGTTTGTGGTGCTGGAATGAGTGAATTTGACAGATGTGAACTTCCATTCAATCTGCACTAGAAAAGTCTCAGAATACTGTTTTAACTCTCTCAAAAATAGTCATCCTAATTTTCTTACTCATTAGGCAATACAATATTTTAAATTTAAAAAAAATCTTTAACAATGTATTTTTTTTATAAATTTCAGTCGTACAAGATCATAAACTTTGCTCCCAGTCTACTACAGATCATAGTTTCGGATCAGGTTGAATTTCCAGTACGTCAAGCAGGTGAGCTAGAGTCTTGTGTCATTTTCTTCCTGTTGTAAAGCGGTTAATAAGATATTAAAACAAAATGATAAGCTATTGTTATGTCATTAAAATATTCTCTATTTTGGCCTTTGAATTCAAATAGGTCAGTGAAGGAGTCTTAATGATTTGGTGATTCACTGTCCTGTGCGGGGGTGAAATCTGGTTATGGCATGCTTAAAAGCTAAACCATGTCTCTTACTTTCCTGTGTTTATGGTGGTCTCTCTTGTATTAGTTTGATTGCCCTGCCTTTCTGGGCAAAAGTTGGATATACAGGAGGGCATT
This sequence comes from Apalone spinifera, assembly GCA_030068395.1. Taxonomy (NCBI): domain Eukaryota; kingdom Metazoa; phylum Chordata; order Testudines; family Trionychidae; genus Apalone; species Apalone spinifera. The sequence continues at coordinate 96,980,062 of CM057845.1, forward strand.
AGGAGCTCAGATTTTTTTTCTCACAAGGAGAGGTGGAGGCTACATGAGGAGGGTATGTGGAGGGCATGGGATCTTATCTGAATGAGTCTGTCATTGTTTTGAATTCATAGCTTAGTGAAATAGAAGTCCTTGTTAATGCAGACTGAGTACATGCTAGCTATAGATCCTTCCTTCAAAAACAAATCTCAAGAAAGATCACTTAGGTAAGTTATGGGAATATAGCTAGCTAAATGCATCTTAAAGGGATTCCTTATATGCATGTGATATCGGGTGTATGGTTAGGGTTACCAGGTAGCTTCTGAAAAAAATCCGGACACATTTGATTGGAGGGGAGGGAGGGACCGGCCGGGAGGGGCAGGGGACGGGAAGCAGGGCTGGCGGGGTGGGAGAGTCGTCGGGGGCAGCGGGGCTGGCTGGGGGAGATCGGGAGGAGGAGAACTGGCCGGCGGGAAGCAGGGCTAGCCGGAAGAGGGTTGGGGGGAGCGGGGCTGGTCGAGAGGGTTCGGGGGGAGCGGGGCTGGCCAGGAGGGGAGCGGGGGGGAGAGAATTGGCTGGCGAGGAGCGGCACTGACCCGGGCACATGCAGGTCCCAGGGCGCTGCCTGTCCCGCGCACGGTCCCGGCGAAGCACGAGCGAGTCCAGCTACCGCTCCACAACGCGCTTGAACAGCGCCCAGGAGCATGGACAGGGCAAGGATAGGCACATGTCCGGTATTTTCTGAATTTTTTTACCTGACAGAGGGCCCAAAAACTGGACTATCCGGTTGAATACCGGACATCTGGCAATCCAATGTGTGGTAGAGTTACTTTTAAGCACATGTCTAACTCTTTACAGGATCAGGACCTAAATTATTTGTTAATAGAACATGTTAATTAATCCTGCACAGCATGTGGCTAAATGTGAAACTTTAATGAGTACAGCAAGCATTCCACTTTTTCAAGAATTTGATGAGCAGTTTTCATTCACATCTCTCTTTCTATAATATGAAACAGAATTGTCCATAGAAAATGTGTGTGTGGTGGGGGGAGGTGTGCAAAAATTCATTTGAAAGACCAGTAAATCCCCTGAGTGCATTGGGGCATGCTGATGTATGCTGTTCATCTTGCTGGCCTGTAAATTATCATAATGCCATTCACAGTTGCGTTATCTGTTAAGATCATGCTGGCGTAAAGGGAGGCATTTAATTCAGGATCCATAAGGTGACGTCAGTAAAGTAGATTCTTATTTTAATTTGTCAGAACAAACAAATTCATGTGTAGAGCATATTTCAGTATATTTTTGGGGAGAGGAAAGGGGAAGGCAGTACATTTTTACTAAATTGCTAAATCAACAGAATGCTACAGTTACTGTGAGAGCAAGAATTTATTCAAAATCTCAATCCATGTAGAAAGCACGTCCTGTTCTGACTTCACTGCATTACACTATTGTATTTGTTGTTCTGATCCTGTTTTTATCTGAGTGCTCTGGTCTATTGGAATTACAGAATTTGGTTAGTACTTTTCGATCTGTCAAAATTGAGAAAAATATTCTATTCAAATGTGTGTGATTCATACTTTAATATGCTTTAAAATCCCAATCAGAAATTAACAAAAAGGAAAAAGGTGAAGGATTAGTATTCTAAAGGTTTATTAAGAACTTTCTGCTAATGTTATGTCTGAAAGAATATTTACAGGCATTATTTTAGAGTAAGCGATATTTTCAGTTTAAGGATTATCAGGATTACTGCATCATAATGTGAGACGATGGGGAACATCTCTGTGGAATTACGGAGAATTTTAATAAGACTTGGAAAAGTTGCAATGGGTCTTTTTTGCTTGAATAAAAGGTATGCTACATACCCGTTTGATAACCAGGCATTTTCCCCATGTCGAATGTACTGATCATGCATACATCTATGATTTATTTCAAGTTAGTCCGCAAACTCTACTACTGAGGGGAGTACATTACTTTGAAGTTGAAATATTATAATTTCCATTCAATATAATTGTAACATATATGTAACTTTTAACTGGGCTGTTAAATTGTTGTGACAATTTTGCAAAACTAGTTGTAATAAAGAATACTATCTGGTAAAGGCTGGTTGAAATAATCCCATATTTTGTTTAGGACCACACATTTGACCCTGATGTTTCTAGTGATGAAAAGCTTGTGTTGGTAGACTTAAGATCTTTCATCTCCCATAACTATTTATGCTAAACTGTCTATTTGATCTTCTATTTATCTGCAACACTCTTAGTACCATTCCCAGACCCGAAGAAGAGTTCTGGATAGCTTGAAAGCTTCCCTCTCTTGCCTGTGGATATTAGTCCAATAAAACAACATTGTTTTATCCATTTTGTCTCTCCAATATTTGTTAAAGGACAGAGATTCAATAGTTCCTAGCCTTCTGCCCTATTTTATTGTTCAGCATCACTGTGTCACCTTCAGTTGTAATCCACATTGCATTGTAGGAATAATGAACAGTCCTGTGGCACCTTAAGAGACTAATAAATGAGCTTTTGTGGTAAAACCCACATCATCAGATAACCTAATACGTTTGTTAATCTGTAGGGTGCCACAGGACTGCTTGTTGTTTTTACAGTTATAAACTAACATGGCTACCCTTCTGAGACTTATTGCATAGTAGGGACTTTATAGAGCTGAATTTAAGCAATCCTTTCCATGATGCTATGTTAGGATTTTTTCTGTAACTTAGCTGCCATTTACCTGAAGAACATGGTGACACAGTACTGGCCGGATCGGGAACCACCACCAGGAGAAGCAGTGTTTCCATTCAACATTCATGAAAATGATCGCCAGCAGATTCGTGATAACATTGTGGAAGGAATTATTCGGTCTCCTGACTTAGTGAGGTACGTTATACTGTGCATAAACACTCAAAACTCTTTAATCCGGCAACTCTGGGAAACAGGTTTTGCTGGGCCAGGGAGAGAGTGAGGAGGATGGGATGGGGTGCTTACCTGGTGCTCCCAGGCACTGCTCCCTACCACTATGGGAGTGGCAGGGAAAAGCCTCTGGCAGAGCATGTGGCTGCATTGCTGTTCTCCCAGCTGGGGCAGAAGAGGAGCAGCAGCACTACATAGAATTGCTTCTGCCTCTGCTTGCCAGGGTCCATGCCATGGGTGTTTCCACATTAGGGACACCTGGAGTACAAAAGTTATAGTATATTAACTAAGGGCCTGACTAAGAGCTCAGCCCCTGCAACTCCTTTTTTTGTCTCACTAGATTGAACTGCGAGCAACTGTCTTCTGCTCACAATAAGAGATTTACTACAACACATAGAAAGTTTAAGAAACTCCTAAAACTTGCTTTAGTCATTTTCTATTTATTTTACTAATTCAAAGGAGATTGGGGCATGGGGCTGTCTTGGTAGTTATTTCAGTCAACCACTGAACCTCAACTCCAGATAAGTACCATTCTCATCACAGCCTGAAAATGGTTGATTGGTTTGTTTGTTTTTGCAAAGTCCATTACTCAGCTGCTTTCATTACTTTTATACACGTTGGAAGAACTTATTTCAAATAATGATTTCAGTACCAATGTTTTACAGGCCCTAGGAAAGCAAAGATATGCTTCTCTACATATCTCCACACTGTCTTTGAGGACAGTGGTCTAATTCATAGGTTTATTACCAGCTAGGACTGTTCATTGGCCTAAGTAAAATGAGTTTGAGAGTATGAATCAGGATTCTAGTGGACCAGTATTCCCATTTAAAAAAACAAAAACAAACCTTTTCCTTCACAAATGCCAACAGGTGCCTTCCTTGTTGGTAATCTCACCGGAAAGGTACTCCTGTGCACAATATTTTAACATTCTGCATATTTTATTTGTCAAAACAACAATATAATCATGCCCGTTTAATTTATTTTGGTAATTTATTTCAAAATACCTGCCAGCAAGTAACAAAGCAGAGAGCAAAAAAAGATTCAGGGAATGTTTCTTGATGAATAGATTCCTTATTAGCCATATTAATACAGAACTTAAAGTAATAATTAATTTATACTACAATATAGAAACTTATTTCCTGCACTTCTCACAAGCAGTGCAAAGGTTTGGGAGAATCAGGGGTAATGAAGAGCTGAGGGAGATGGAAGTAATTACTGGGAGCCTGAGAGTAAACCTGGAGGATTGTTGAGTATGTGTGGTAGTTGGTTTTTTGGGGGGGAGGAGAGGGATTGTTAGGAAGTTGGGAAGTCTCCCCACTGCAGACCTAACTGCTCCCTAGCCTCTCCCATTCATTCAGGCACATCTGCCCCATCCCCATCTTCCCCTCTGTCCTACTCCCCTTGTCCCTATGTGTCCCAAAACCTTATTCACATTTAGCCCTTGGCTCTATACTGTCACCCAATAGCTTGTGTACCCATTCCCCACTCTCCCTGCCACTAACCCTTCTGAACCCCAGTCTGTGACCTCCCAGCAGCCATATGTGCTCTGCTCTGTTGATCCCTCCTTGTACTCTTCACCCTTAGCTGGCCCCATAGGCATGTCACTAAGGAAAAGCAGCCTTTGTGCCCTCCCTCTCCTGGGCTTGGTCCTCCAGCTGGTGAACCAGCTACTCTCTCTTCTAATGCCAAGGTATCTCCTGTGGGTAACTGCAGCACCTTTCCAGCAGAATGTATTATTCTGTAAAGAAAAAAAATCTGCAGGGGACGTGAATTCTTTGTGTGTGCAGTAGCACAGAATTCCCCAGAGATACGAAAGATAAGGGATGGCCACAATAAAGATAATGATAAAGATAATGGCCACAATAATTGAATAGTGTCACAGCCATTTTAAGTCTCAGGCCTGAATTGTAAGACTTTCACATTTGATCCCTCTCTCTTTAAATCACATTTACATCTGAAATCTCAAGCTTGGGACTGGGAGCAAGAGCCCATTTATTGAGTAACAAAGCTACTCAAATATGGCTTGCCACCTCTCCATCGTGCAAGCAGGGACGGGTTTCCACCATTACAACACCCAGCTCTGGTTATTTTCTCCCTCTTGATGGAGTATGCCCTGCCTCCATCCACTGCTGGGTGGGCCTGACCAGAACCTCATTGGCTCTCAGTTCCTGAACAGTCAGTCAATAGGAGAGGCTGTAACAATAATTGTGTGGGGTGGGGTAGAGTCAGAGCCCATGTTGGTGGGGCAGCAGAGTATAGTGAAATGGTATGAAGCAGCAGCTATACTAAAGGACTGCATCCATAAGGAACCCAATTTAATGATTAAAAAGAACTTTAACTGGGCTTGTAGCCCTCCTGTGTTTCTGTAATATTTATTAGTATTCCAAAAGGCCGGGTTTACGCTGGTGGTGAAAATGGATGCAAAATACTCAACTCCAGCTATGTGAATTGTGTAGCTGGAGTTGATGTACCTTGCATCAATTTTCTAGGGTAACCCCACTGTAGGAGGTCACCTAGAGAAATGCTCCCATCAAGTTGTCTTGGTCCTCACATCAGTTAGGAGTACTTGTGCCGATGGGGGCACCCTCAGTGTTGGATTTAGAAGGTCTTCACTAGACCTACTAAATTGAACTCCAGAGGATCAACCACCAGAGCATTGATCCTATGGCAAGAGGATATGTGACTAAAATCACATGCATTATAGCTTTTCCAACTTGAGATCTCTGGTGCTAGTGATTAGAATCTCTTCTGAAAACAAGGTGCCCCAGCTCAAGGTTATAGTATAGTATAGGTAAGCTTGCCTTGCTGTCACCTGTACTGTTATTATTTAATAATGGATAAATAGAATCCTACTGTGTGCTCACGCATTGTTCCAGAACCTTGGTCAGTGCTCAGTTTATCTGAAAAGCACAAAAAAGAAGTTTAATAGGCTTTGCCATGTAGTTTTAATTGGTGACATGTGCAAAATATTTTGATGTTGACCAAAACAGTCATGTCTGAAAACCAGTTGTTTAAAAGCCTATAGGAAAAAGGGTATAAATAAGCAAGGTCCTACAAACTTTATTGTATGGAGAGTAAAGCTATGGAGGTTGCCACCTTCAGCTTGCCAGAGCAATGATAGGAGGGTGCAGGTGCAGAAAGTTGGCAGTGTGAAGCACAGATGGCAAAGGGATGAGAGGGACGAGAAACAGAGGCAAAGCTAAAATGGTTAGAAGAATGAGAGCTATTTGCTGATTAATTACATCCCTCCACTGAAATGCCTGTATAGAGAATTGCAAAGAGGATTTTCTATAGTAGAATATTAGACAGGGATGTATAGGGATGTGAATGAGTAGTCAACTAGTTAGTTAACCGATAAGCCTGGCCTTACAGGTGGCCCCCGACTTGTGACGCGATTGGTTCCTGGGGAAGCATCGCAAGTCGGGGGCATCGTAACTTGAACCTCATTTACGATAGGCATCGTGTGCCATTTTAAATGCAGTCCGAGGACATAAGTCAGGGGTTTTTGGCCCCTTCCGCACTTAAAAAAAAATGGTTGGAAGTGTGGAGAGTTGCAAGTTGGGCGGTTGCAACTCAAGGGTTTCCTGTATTGGTTAATCTGGTCAACTACTCACATTTCCCTTCCCCCTTGCTGCCTCTGTTACAGGGCAGCTGGTTTTTAAACTGACTCCCCTTGTGGACCTGCTCCCCGCCTGGCACCCCGCGTTGCTGCCTCTGTATCTGTATCCGCGTTCCTCCCCTGCCACCGAGGACTATAGAAGAGTCGACTAACCGCTAAGAATTTGTGTGGTTAGTCAACTATTCTATTGCCCACTGTCTAACATCCCTAATATTAGACACAGAGAAAATATTTTGCAGACTCTTCATCCCTTGTCAGAGTCATTTATCAAGGGAGATCATAATTTGGTGAGGAAACTTCAAGATGCATCACACACAAGACACTTTTGTGTTATAACATTTGCATGCTTACATTTTTGTTGTTGCTGCATTTCACTTCCTGGGCACTTAAAAAGACTCCTAGAGATTAATTTTCAAGGAGTAGTGCTAGTAGGTTTCAGAAAGAAATTGTGTGTATGCAACACTTGATGTGTGTGGAAAGTGAAGAGGATGGGGAAAAAAAGCAACTAAAAAGCCTGAATTTGGATGAAGAGTGAGTTCCCTTAACACTAACTTCAAACTTTTTTGTTCTTCCTGTCTCATTTCCTGGCTCTCTCCTCTCAAGCTCTTCCAGTGTTCTTAAAGTATGTAGCCATTAAATAATCAGAGTTCAGGATCAGGCCTTTAATATAAACTATGTGCTGTTAACATTTATTTTCTTATAACATACTGCTTTTATCTCCTCTTTTAGGGCCCAATTGACAATGTGTCTTCGTGCTATCATTAAGCATGACTTTCCTGGCCATTGGACAGCAGTAATAGACAAGATAGGCTATTACTTGCAATCTCAGAACAGTGGGAGCTGGCTTGGCAGCCTGTTGTGTTTGTATCAGCTGGTGAAAACTTACGAGTAAGTGGATTTTCATCAGTAAAATATAAATCAGTGTTATCTCAGCTGATTTCTCCATTTGGAAAAAAAGAGCTCAAAGAGTGTTGACAATTCTCTAGGGAATTCAGATGAAGGATGGGAATTTCTGATTGCCAGATGTTTGCTTTCTTGCATGTAAATGAGAACTATTTATCATGTCTATATTGACAACAGTTTGAAGCATCAGAGAGTCTTAGGCTATGTCTGTGTTGCAGAGAAGAGCCCACAGTGCCGAATCTCAAAGCCTGGGTAAAATAGCAGGGTAAATTTTCATGCCGGGGCTGGAGTCCAGTCTCTAAAACCCAGTGGAGAAGGCAGGGAGGCTCAGAGCCTAGGCTCAACGAGAATGATAATGTTTACATTGCTACTTTTTGTCCCTAGAACCTGAGTCAATTGTTCCAGGCTCTGAAACTTGGCCCCCATGGGTTTTTCTTCGAACTGTCGACATACCCTTAGTGATTTTTTTTTTCTTATCTAACTCTTTTTTGTTCAAGTTTCTTCCTTGGGTGTTTTACTTGAGTAGAGCTATTAATGGAGATTGCCTATCTCCTAGAACTGGAAGGGACCTTGAAGGTCATCGAGTCCAGTCCCCTGCCTTCACAGCAGGACCAAGTACCACCCCTGACAAATTTTTGCCCCAAATCCCTAGACGGCCTCCACAAGGATTGAACTCTCAACCCTGGGTTTAGCAGGCCAATGCTCAAACCACTGAGCTATCCCTCCCCCACTATCTATCATAAATGTATGCGAAACTTTGTTCTAAGGACCCCAAAATGTTTTATGTAGCACACGCAAGTATCATGATATTTATGTTTTGGTAGTGCCCACAATGTTTGTAGTGCCAAACACAGGAAAACAAAGGCTTGGTCTGTGCTACTGTGGTAAATCAATCCAGTTTACACAATTTCAGTTATATGAATAATGGAGCTGAAGTCAATATTGTTAGATCCACTTACTGTGGGGGTTACACTGTGTTGGTGAGAGTAGGGATGTAATAGTGTAGTCGATTAACCGATAAGCAAAAGCTTATAAATTAATCCAGAGACTACAT
>CM057845.1:96997282-97026276 GCA_030068395.1 Apalone spinifera
CTCACAGCAGCTCCAATTGTCCGGCTGGCTGGAGCACTTCCGGGTTCCAGTTGGCGCCGGACTATTGGGAGTGCCGGACCACTGGATGATGGACAGTTGGAGTTTTACTGTATATATTTATTGCTTGTTAAATGCTAACATTGTGTTAGTGCCTGTATTAGATACAGATAGTCCCTGGCCCAATGAGTAGGTAGTAGAGAAGACAAATACAAGACCCAGTTTCTAAGAGCCCTAGAGGAAGGTATTTGTTTATAAAGTGTGCTACAATGTGTTTACTAGTCTACTATGAAGAATTATTAGTAAACAAAACTTCCTTTTTCAAAATAAATGACCATTCTGATTTGTATACCTGTCAGTTCTCCATCTTTAACTCATAATAGGAGCCACGTGGAGAGGGAAGCTTCAGGCCCCCTGCAGAAATGGTGCAGGAGGTGGTGGAGGGAAGAAATGGTGCAGGAGGTGGTGGAGGGAAGGAAGTACCTGGACCCTGGCAGAAGCTCGGAGGTGCCCTTAGTTGCGAAGAATATCATAATTTGTAGGAACAGCCCTTCACTGTGGGACCTGGGGGCCAGCACAGGAGAGGGGAAACCCTGCCCAGCACCAGCACAGGAACCTTACCCGTGGATGGTGGCCTCGCCAGCAACATGCAGAGACCTTCCCCTTGCCGGCCACTGTCTTACTGGTGCAGCCACCCTCCTGTGGTAACTATGCAGCATGACTGTCCCTTCTAACAGCCCCCTCCCATTCTGTGTCATGGAAAACAGTCCCATTCCAGGAACATCCTGTTTACCTGGCATAACCAAGCCCTGACCTTGCTTTAAGTTAGGATAAGAAGAAGCTGCATACCACATTTGGTGGCCCTAGCTCTTACCAGTTAGGAGGAGTTTTTGACCAAACGGACTCAGAGACAGACAGACAGATGCACATTTCTAAAATATATAGCTAGATTAGTAACCTACTATAAATATTTTCTTGCTTACTATAAAAAGAAGCCTCCTATCTATGGAGGAATGCTGTAGAATGAAAGCTCCCAGTTGTTCCAGTGGATTGTTGATCTGATCAAAGAGAATGAATGTGATCTAGTATTAATGGCAGCCACCTGTTAGGACTTCTGCCTCTTTTCCCAACTTTGCCATAAACATGTTGCAACCTTAGTAAAGTCACTTAGAGCTCAGTTTTTAAATATGGATTTCTCAAATTTTGGCATCTAAATTTTAGCCACCTAAATCCTATTTATAGCTTCAGGCTCTATTTGGCTACGGAAATTTGAACATACAGCCTGTAATGGGTTGTGACTCTCTGCTACAGTGCTTTCTGCTGGTCTATCTGAGAATTAGCTCTTCCAGCCTGGGATGCTCCCTATTGGCTGGTGTCTCGTCATCAATTACTTGCCTCTTCTATTAGTGTCTCTGTCACTCATCAGACCCCGTGTTCTTCTCAGCCCACTGTGCCCCTTTTTGTGGTATTGCCCCGCAGCAGTACCCCCATACTCTGGGGTCCTCCCCACCCAAGGAACCCTAACTCCCTATATCCACCTTGCCTCAGTGATCCTATTCCCTGCCTCAGGGGAAAACTGCAGTCTGAAATAGCCACTCATCATTGGCAAGAGCATGTGGATCTGCTGCCTTCTCCAGTCCTGGCTGCCTTCTTGCAGCTCTAGTTCCCCTAGGCTTGAAAGCAAGGCCTCAGCCTGGGAGTTCGCCTGGCCAGAACTCCCCAGCACTTCTCTGTCTCAGGTACCCTCTCTAGCTTCCAGGACAGCCAGCTCCTTCCTGCTCCACATATAGACTGTAATGGGTTGTGATTCACTGCCACAGTGCCTCCATGCCTGGCACTGTGGAAAAGTGAGCTCCTCATCTCCAGGATCCCTTCTCAAGGGCCTTGCCAGGCTCTGATTGGCTCTATCTAGCCCTCTTCTTATTTGGTCTCAGCCCCAGCCTTCACTAAGGGCTGCTGTTAACCCTTTATGAACCAGTGTGCGGCAAGCACCCCATCATATAGCTCTTAACATCTGTTCCTTACTTTTCCCCATCTGTAGAAATGAAAAGATAACTTATTTTACTGAGTTCCAAGGCTTTTTGAAGCCCCAATCCTGCAAACATTTATGAATATGTTGAATTTTGTTATTGTTAGTAATTCTATTATGGGAGAATTCCTGGTAACACACATTTGAAGGCTCAGGACTTCAGTGCTTAAATTATTATTAATGTTTGGATGAAAGGCATTATAGAAGGAATTAATACTTGAGCTTCTACTTAAAATGAAATTGACCTATCACTGTCTTTACTATAAAAAGGTTACATTATATTTTAAAATCTTCACACTTCATTAAGAAAATAAATTTATTATTCCCTTAGGTTCTCTTAAAAATCTTGGACCAGTACAGGCAAAAAGAATATATTGCTCCTCGTGTCCTTCAGCAAATCTTAAACTATCTGAACCAAGGGGTCAGTCATTCTGTAACATGGAAGCAGATGAAACCACACATACAGGTCAGTGCAAGAACACAGTTACAAACATTTAAATAACATTATTACCATGAACTGAAGTTGAGATTTTGATTGGTATAAAGAGTCTTGCAGAATCTTTCTCACAGCAGTCAATCTGGAAAATATTTGCACAGAGATATACTTGCTCTGTTACTTCATTGTTCTGTTTACCTTTTGTCTTTATTGCAGATATTTACATTTGAATAAGAGCTTTTCCCCTCTGAGAATAGTTTTTTATTTTGCTTTTATCCTACAATGAAGTTATAATCTTATGCTTTGATTACTCATTTTTTTGCCTTTGGGTAGGATTCCTAGAAAGATGATGGAACAAATTATTGAACAGTCCATTTGTAAGCACTTTGGGGATGACAGGGTTATAAGGAATAGCCATCATGGATTTGAAATCATGCCAAACTAACCTAATTTCCTTTTTTGACAGGGTTACTGACTTAGTGGATGTGGGGGAGGGGAAGCTGTAAAAGTATATCTCTTGCTTTTAATAAGACTTTCTACACACTCCCACATGACTGTCTCATAAGCAAACTAGGGAAATGGAGTCTAGGTGAAATTACTGTAAGTGGGTGCACAGCTGGTTGAAAACCCATACCCAGAGAGTAGTTATCAATGGTTCTCAGTCAAATTGAGAGGGTGTGTCTAGTGGGGTGCCTGCAAGTTCAGTACAATATTAGTCAATATTTTAATTAATTACTTGGATAACAGAATGGACAGCATGCTTATCAAATGTGCAAATGACACCAAGCTGGCATGAGTTGCAAGCATACTGTAGGACAGAATTAGAATTCAAATAGATCTTGACAAATTTGAGAATTGGTCTGAAATCAACAGGCCAAAATTCAAATAGAGCAGTGCAACATATTTCACTTAGGAAGGAAGAATCAAATAGACAGCTTCAAAATGGAGAATAAGGTGGTAGTACTGCTGAAAAGGACCTGGAAATTATAATGGATCACAAATTGAATATGAGCCTAAAATGGGATGCAGCTGTGGGGAAAAAAAGCTAGTATCCTTCTCAAGTGTATTGACAGGAGTATTGTATGTAAGATATGGGAGGTGATTTTCCCAGTTGGCACAGGTGAGGCCTTAGCTGGAATATTATATTCAGTTTTAGGCACTGCGCTTCAGGAAATATGGGAATAAATTGGAGGGAGTCCAGAGAAGGGCAACAAAAATGATAAAATTGTAAAAAGCCTGAAGTAGAAGGAAAGGTTAAAACACCGGGGCATATTTAGTCTTGAGTAAAGAAGACCAAGAAGAAGCCTGAGAACAGTTTTTAAAATATGTTATAAACAGGATGGTGGCAATTGTTGTTCATGCCCACTGCAGGTAGGGTAAGAAGCAATTAACTTAATCCATAGCAAAGGAGATTTAGGATATATATTAGAAAAAACTATGCAATTATAAGTGTTCTTAAACTTTGGAATAGGCTTTGAAGAATCCCTATCATTGGAGGTTTTTAAGAACAGCTTACACAAACATCTGCCAGGGATGGCCTAGATTTACTTCATCCTGCTTCAGCGAATGGGGCAAGGCTTGATGACGTCTTGAGATCTCTCCCAGTCTTACATTCTATGATTCTATTATGTAAATATACATATTCAACATTGACTGCACTATAAGATAAAGAAAGGGAAGACAAACTGTAAGGAAATGATCACTTGTTTAACCGCTTCTTTTGTAATTGTAACATATGGGAGCAACTAAAGAGAAATGATTTTCATCTCCGTATTTTGTTTTCCTGTCATAAAGTCCCCACGTGTAATTAGCTTATCAGAAAAGAAATCCCATAAGTATTAGGAGGGAAAAGTAAAATATCTACTCTTATTTTAGTGCCACATTGTGAAATCCTCACACAGAATATGTTCTGCTGCTATTAGATTATGCCCTATGCTATATTCTTTGGGTTGTACTATAGCATGATGGAATAAAACTTATTGCTGAGCCCATTAAAAATGCAATGTGTATATCATAAGACTATCCCAGTGAGAAAAATAATTTAAGATAACTAACCTTATTTGTTACAAAAAGGTACAATGTAGTGGTGGGGAGAAGCTATACTTGAAATATGTTTTGTGCATTTGAACATATTTGATTTCTCTGCTCTTAGAGTATATCTGAAGAAGTGATTTTCTCCCTAATGTGTTATAAAGATGAGGATGAAGAGCTGTGGCAAGAAGATCCATATGAGTACATTCGCATGAAATTTGGTAAATGTTTGCTCCCTGTCTTTGCCATAATTGTGCACTGTAGGTTCCTCTAGTTACAATATTGTATTCACTACTGTGCCACGGTAGAGTTTACCAGAGTTGAAGGGAGAGTCTAAAAGTGAGATGAATTTTTCTTTAAAGCCTACTCTGTAATGTAAGTGGGAGAAAACTGGTTTTGTCCATTTAAATAGTATATGTGTAAGATTGGCTCTAAAAAGGTTGCTTACCTGTTTCAGACCAAACTTGATTGTTCTCTTTATTCTTGCCCTTCCTCCCCTTGCTGTATGGGTACCTAATGTGTGTTTTCTTAGATTCCCCCCTTTTTGCTCACTTAAGCATACTTTTAAGGCCCTGTATTGAATCACTGGTAAGCTTAGACATCAGACCCTATTGTAAGGAAGTGTAGCTCTAGTTGATCAAAGAGGGCCTGACATACTGTTGAAGGTGGATATGTTTTGAATGCCACTTTATTTTTATTAACATTTTTGAAGTAATTAAAAATATGCACTTTCAAAAGATGAACATAAGAATTAAAGTATAAAGGCATGGGGCCATATTGTGAGTCCTTTATTCCATTTTTAGGATCTACTGGAAAATAGGTTTTATTCCCTAATAGAATAGGAAATCCTGCTGAAAAAATTTCCAGAACTAAGCGTCACAGAGGAAATTAAGATAAAAACAAAACTGGTTAACTTTTGGCTGGCATTTATTTTAAAAGTGTCATTTAGATTTTCTTGGAATAATAGAAAATAAAACCTACAAAGAGATATTATAGAACTGTAAGACATTGTAAGATATTAATATTCAGTGTGCAAAGATATAGCCAAGACTTCAGAATCTGAATCCAGTTCTTCATGGACAACCATTTAGTTCTGACCTTTTTCTTATGTAGCTGAAGCATTTAGACTTTTGCATTTTTCATTATTTTTTTTAAGAAGGTTAGGGAGAAATACTCAGTCTGACAGAATATTTATTTAGTATGCTACATCTGTAATGACTGACTTTGGAGATACCAGCAAAATAGAAATTGCCTTCTTATTTCTAGACTTTGTTCATTATTCCATCTGTTATCTGATGCTGCAAAAATTGAAGAAATCACTTCAAAATCATGTAGCAATATTTTGCACAATAGTAACATTTTATAGGGTATATAATACACTTGCACTGTGTTTCAAGGAGGACTAGTTGCAATTAAAGATGTAAAAATAGTCAGCATTTTTAGTTCTTTGGTATAGACATGTACTTGAGAGTACCCTAAATTCAAAAACATTGTCTCAAGCTCATCTCATCAGGCGAAGTGGGTTTTGCCCAAAAAAGCTCATGATATGTACATTTGTTAGTCTCTAAGGTGTCACAAGGCTACTCATTATGTTTAGATCTAATGAAGATTTTCATAAGGACTGTCACTCTTTCTTTTTAGTGAAATCAAGCAATAATGGACTTCCCCGATATATGCATAGCACTGTAGCATATAAGTGCTGCTACTGTAAATGTCACTGTTAAAATTTTATTGCCATTTACTTTGCAATGGTATCTTAGAGTATGTCTAAACTGCAAAGTTAAGTCGAAATAACAGCCGTTATTTCAAATTAACTTTAATAGCGACTATACATGCAAACCACTATTTCGAATTTAATTCGAAATAGCGGAGCCCTTAATTCGAATTTGGTAAACCTCATTCTACGAGGAGTAACGCCAAATTCAAAATAGTTATTTCAAATTAAGTGCTGTGTAGACACTTAATACGGAATAGGGGGCCTCCAGCCCTTCCCAGGGAGCCCTGGTGGCCACTCTGGGCACAACCAGGAAAACTTACTCTCCTCTCCCCCAGCCCTGGAGCCATTAAAGGGGTAGACCCTGGCCACAGTGATCCAGGTGCCCCAAAACATGAGCCAGCAAGCCACTGGCAGCCAGCCCTCCACTGCTCCCCAGGAGCAGTCTGCCAGCACCCAGGAGCCTGACAGGGACTGGAGAAGGCGGGCGCCTTCCTGGTCCAGGGTGGAGATCATGGACCTTATTCAGGTTTGGAGGTGATGCCCCCAGCGTCCATGATCTCTGCACTAGACGGAGGAACGTGGCCGTCTATGGTAGGATAGCTGCCATCCTGGCCACCAAAGGCCACATGCAAACCCAGGAGCAGGTTTGCATGAAAGTCAAGTTGGTCCGGCGAGACCCTCAGCTTCCCCTCCCCCTTCTTCCCCTTGCTTCCCCCTTCCAGCTCCCTCCTCCCAGATTTCCCCCTCCTCTCTCCCACCCTCTCTCTTCCCCCTCTCCCACCACCTTTTTCCAGTCTCCCCATAGGTTCATCCCCGCCCTCCCCCTAGTTTTGTTCAATAAACCCAGTTTCTATTTTTGAACATACGTGTCTTTTATTTGACATCAGGAAGGGGGGCTAGGGAGGGGTAAGTGGAAGGACGTGAGAGAGGAATGGGGCATGAGCCCCCGGTGGGGAGGACCAGGGAGGGTCTGAGGGCTCCTCGTGGTGGACGCTCTCCCTCAGGGCCTTCTGGATCCTGACAGCCCCCCGATACACCCTCCAGATGGCAGCCTGCAGCAAGTGCAGCTGGGCTGATGGCAATGACCCGACAAGATGCACCGGCGTGCCCAGGGGCAGCTCTGGCTCCATGTGGCCGAGTGCTGTGGTGTCCCAAGTTCAGGCAGTCGGGGCACTCCAAGACAGGACTGCTTTGCTGTCCCTCATCGAGGTAGACAAGCAAGCAGGGAACCCTGAAAACTGTCTGTCCAGCGTAGGGGTCCCCCTTTAAGCATGGAGCTCAGTTAGCCTCCGGCAGCAGCCCCACACACTAAGTCCTAACCTGATGCCCTGCTGGCATTGGTTCCGGCCAGCCTTAACTTCGGTTCAGGGTCCACTCAGTGTGGACTTGCTATTTCAAAATAGCAAAACGCTATTTCGAAATAGTTTTTGTGTATAGATGTGTTATTTCGAATTAGCTTAATTTGAATTAACTATTTGGAATTAAGTTAATTCGAAATAGCGCTGTAGTGTAGATGTACCCTTAGATACAACAGAAAAAAATAAATCTCCTAAAAAGAGAATGATTGGTATTTGGCAGTTGACAAAATAAGCATTGGTCACAGGTGATCAAAACTCAGTTATCATAATCCATAGGATGAACAGTACCATGAATAAATGTAATGTTCTTTTGTCACCCTGGTTCTGTGACATCCATCCAAAGCTCTTACTCTACAGTATATTTGAAAGCTATCTGTGAGAATTTTATTATTAAATTGTACTCAGTGACTGAAAAAACTGTCTTTAAACATTGTTAGATGTGTTTGAAGATTATGCATCCCCTACAACAGCAGCCCAGAATCTCCTCTACACTGCAGCAAAGAAGCGAAAAGAGGTACTGAATTATTATTTTTTTTTAATATTTTGTTAAAAGTGCATCTGTCTATCTCAAATGGTTCTATATTGTTCTTAGACCTTTAAGAATTTACCTTGCAATGGATGAATACTGTCAATTTTGTAATCAAAATTTCAATTTCTATTTTATATTAAATTTCTAGTGATTGTGGTTGCAAAGATTAACCTTCCAGCTGTGAACCATGTGTAATCAGGTGCAGTAATGTCTTCCCAAGTCTGCAGACAAACAACCCGAAAGTCTCTGTGGCCCAGAGCTGCTTAAGCAATAGCAAAGGGAGAAGAAGGGGGTCTGATTCACATTAGTTTTCACTGTTGCTATTTAGAATCCTGTGGGCAGCTGTTGAACTGATGAGAATCAAGTTGATTTCTGTCTGCTGTTTCTTGGGAAAGTTGTGGTTGGTGCAGAAGAAAAAGACGTGAGAACTACTCACTGGGAAGGAAAACCCTAAAAAATAAGAGAGAACCCTATATCATCGTGTAGCAGCCAGGAAGGCTTTTGGGTAACAAAAGAGAATACTACTTTGTTCCAGCAGCCAAAACTGTGGGATTCAAATCTAGTATTTACATACTAACCAGAGTTAAGTATGTCAGGCCATTCTTGCTCACAGAATAGCACCTTGGTATCAATCCTAACATCATCCGCTTTCCCAATAATTGTTGGGGGGAGGTTCATTTCTCACCTGAATGTTGCCTCTGAGCTGCAAGCATGTCCCCCTACTTTCGTATCAATCTTTGGCTAACGATTTAGTTTTTTGGCTATGAGGTATGTGGTAATTTTCTCAACACTTTGTGAATGAGGTGGTAACAGGAGATGAGGGATGGCTAGAACATATATTAGAAAAAATGCAGTATTGAGAAAGTTGGTGGGAGATCGAACAATTCAAAGAAGAGAAGGTAGAGAACACAGTATATGAAAAAAGACACTGAAGGCTGCCAAGAAGGGATAGACTGTGAAATGTTATTAGGGGGTGAAGGGGAAGAGATGGAAAAATAGCATGGAACCTGAAAAGGATAGATGGTATGAGGAAAGGAAAAGAGACTGAATAAGTTGCATTTTAAAGTGTATTAAATTGTTTGGCAGTGAATGTTAACTATAGTGCATGATAAACAGTATATGATTATTTATATTCCCTTAAATGGCGATGGTTATAGTTTTGTGTGGTGTAATAGGACAAGTATTTTCCACTCTAAGTACCCTGGTCTTTCAGGCTGATTGGTGAATGAGTAATTTTTCAAGCTCTTGATTATCTTTCTAGAGCAGTTGGCTGGAAATAGATATGAACTTTTCCTTTGCTTAAAACTCAGATCACTTAAAATCTACTTATATAGTCTATGATCTTTCCTCTCACCTGCCCCAACATGGTTCCTTGCCTGCCACCATAACCCACTTTAACAATCTGCATTAGAGTCTTTATTTTATAGGTCCTTGAAGCATATAATGTATGTGAAACCATATTAAATAAATGATTCAGCCAAGAGACCTTTCCAAATCTTGTCAAGACCAATAGATTTGCTTTAATCTGGAGTTTTTAGGTCTCGCTGTTCTGGAACTTACATAAAATGAGTCAGAAAAGAAGGAAAACATTTAATAAGTGAGATTACTGCCTGGTTTGAACCCGTGTATCTCCAGATCCCATTTTCTAATTTTGCTTTCAAGTTTAAAAAAAATTGTACCTCACTTAAGAATAATAAGAAATTTTAGGCAGGTGCATCTATTTTTTTGACAATTTTTGAGACTGTGATTAAAAAGAACTTATGATAGAGTTTTCCATGTTAACTAAAAAAAGATTGTCATGTTCCCATTATACATATTATGGGCAATATGAGTTAGTTCACATTGATACTACACAGAAACTTTAAGTTCCTGAATTTCCAAACTTTAAAATAAAGATGCTAATGAACCATTATATTAAATCTCTTTAATGACACCACATACAGCTTATCCTCCACTTTCTCTTTGTGTCTTACTATGTATAGGTATTACCGAAGATGATGGCATTTTGCTATCAAATCCTCACAGAACCAAACATTGACCCCAGGAAGAAAGATGGAGCATTGCATGTGATGGGTTCTCTAGCAGATATTTTATTGAAGGTAAATGGATGAGGGCCTACAAGTTGGTTATGATCAGAATCTTTTATCAACTTGCCTCTCTAATTGAAAACATTAATTTAAACATGTGATGAACTCTGAATCATGCTTATGAAGTACATGAAATTATTTTTGCTGTAAAATACCAATTTGAAGGGGTTTTCATTAAAATTATTTCAACCACTTCGTTCTCTTCCCGTTGTAACAGTCCTGTCAGCCGTTTCTCTCAGACTACCTGCCCTGTAACAAAACAGTTCCTTGTGCTGTCCTGCTTTACTGATGAAATGGAACCATGTTACAAAATATGTTCCAGCAACAATTGGAGTCTTGGACACAGGGATTACCATGACATCTGTTCATAGCAAAAGTAGCTCCTGGTCTTGTAGGCTTCTTCTGGTCCTGAAAATAATGGTTAAAGTGTTCCAACAATGTGTTGTCTAGCCTCCCATTCTTCAATGTGTGCCTCCTGCTCCTATGTCAAACTGCCATTTAGAAATTATTTTGCATATTAATGTAGTAGAAATAATTTATATGAAGACAGAGAATGGTTTTATGGTCTGCCATTAGACAGTAAAAAAGGGTTACTAATAATACAGTGTATCCAAATATAAAGATGTCTATAACTGAATTTTTGTTTGCTTCAACAGAAGAGTGTATTCAAGGATCAGATGGAGCTGATGCTACAGAATCACGTATTTCCATTGTTCCTGTCTAACTTGGGGTATCTCAGAGCTAGAGTAAGTTTATTGAAGTTTATAGAGTGCAATATTTGTCTGATTATTTTCTTCACGGGTTTTTCACTCTGAATAACAGGCTGAAATGTAGCAGTTCCCACATGTGCCACAAACATTTATTTCTCAGCAACTGTATTGTACAGAAACTTTTTCAGCATTTCGATCTGAAATGATATGCAAGTAAAAATGTGTAGATGTTTGAAATTCTAGGTGATCCATGTCTCCATATCTCACATGGCTCCTTTTTAGCATACTGTTTTGATCTAATTGGGAAACTTGAGCATTAGATAAATGGTAACCTGTCACAGTCCTTGTAAGATTGTATCCAGTTTTGGGCACAATACTTTTAAGAAAGATGTGGATAAAATGGAAAGAGTCCCAGGAGAGAGCAAAAAAAAAAATTATTTAGAAAACCTAGATTAAAAAAACTGTTTAATCTTGAGAATAGAAGTGTAAGGGAGGACCCAATAAGTCTTAAAATATATTAAGGGCTGTTATAAAGACCAGTTGTTCTCCATGTCTCTGAAGGTAGGACAAGAAACAATGGGCTTAATCTGCAGCAAGGGAAATGTAGGTTAGCTAGTAGGAAAATCTTTCAAAGTATAAGGATAGTTAAGACCTGGAATAGGTTACCAAGTGAAGTTATGGAATTTCCCTCTTTGGCGGCTTCTAAGAACATGGTAGGCATGCCTGTTAGAGATGGTCTAGGCATACATGATCCTATCTCAGTACAGGACCATGGACTAGATGATCTCCTGAGGTTCTTTAAGCCCTACTTTTATATGGATATTTAATTATTTGGTAGCAAATCTCAATAGTTTGAGCTAAAACCAAATCCAATTTTCATAGAACAGTTAATGCCAGTTTGAGGATGATCTGGGTTTAATCTCCAAACTTTTCCCGGCTGTGCCCACATCAGTCAGTAATGAAATATGAATTTTCCTGCTAAGTGTGCATCTTTTTAAAAATAAATCCGAATCTCGCTTGTTCCTGACCTGTTAGAAGTTTAATATAACAGTTTCAGTTATATATTGACTCTATAAATGTTTGAAACCTCCAGAGTATGTAGTCTCACATGTATATTCTGTAAATGTTCAAACAAAAAAGCATCAATTTAAAATAGATTAAGAACTGTTAGCATATAACTGAAATTCTTTAAAGAATGTTATAACTGCAGTAGCGCCTGACTCGCTTTCTTCTTATACGACAGTCCTGTTGGGTACTTCATTCATTCAGCACTTTGAAATTCCACAATGAACTCAACCTAAGGAATGCAGTAGAGCTGACAAAGAAGAGCTTGATTGATGATAAGGAAATGCCTGTTAAAGTAGAAGCTGCCATAGCTCTTCAGGCATTAATAAGCAATCAGGAGCAAGGTATGCGGCAATGGTTCGTAGAGGTATATACTGATTATTTTCCCTGCCTAGATGATATATTGCTATAATTTTGCTCAGGTGTATATAAACAGTTGTTGAATTTAGAGAGAGATCCCTGGAACACTTAATCAAATCTAGACAAGTTATTAGCTACAATGTACATCATGGAACATTGGCTACAGATTTTTCTGACAAAATTCTGAACAAAAGAAAACTCAATCAGCATAATTCAGTTAACAAACTGAATGGTATCTTTTAACACTGAATTGAAATAGTGGGCATGTTTAGGACCATATACTAGATGTGCATATCTCTCTTAGAAGTACATCATTTCTGTGGACATCATTCTAAGTGGTATGGGATGTATAATTATATAAATTACATAATATGCTTTTATCTAAAAAGTACAGTTTTAAACTGACTCAACTTTTACTTGAAATGAATTGTTGTGTTTTTTCTTGGGAGAACAGGAAGGGCTCTAAGAACCGAGACTGATTGTATATTTGTTTTTGTGGAAAGTTGATTTTTCCTAATTTGGTTTTGTTGTCATATTAGCAAAGGAATATGTGAAGCCATATGTCAGGCCTGTTATGCAGGAGCTGTTACACATCGTTAGAGAGACAGAAAATGATGATCTTACTAATGTGATCCAGAAGATGATCTGTGAATACAACCAGGAAGTAGCTACCATTGCTGTTGACATGACACAACACCTGGTAAGAGACAGTAGAACAATACTGTAGTCACAGTCATAGACCTCAGGGTATGTCTAGACCGCAAGCTTCTTTTGAAAGAAGCTTTTTTGAAAGAACTCTTTCGAAAGAGAGCATCCGCTCTAAGACCGGATTGAAAAAAGCGATCTGCTTTTTTGAAAGAGAGCATCCAGACTGCATGGATGCTCTTTTGAGAGAAAGCCCTGATTGCTAATTACAGAATGGCCACCAGGGCACCTGTGCTTTTTTCGATTGCCTCTTCTTTCGAAAAATGTCCCTGTTCTGTGTCTACACACGCCTTTTTTCGAAAGAGCTCTTTTGAAAAAGGCGTTCTTCCTCGTAATCTGAGGTTTACCAATGTTGAGAGAACCCCTGCGTTCTTTCAATTAAATTTCGAAAGAATGCGATTGCAGTGTGGAAGCAGGTGAAGTTTTTTCAAAAAAGGGCAGTTTAAAAAAAAAAATGTAGTCTAGACATACCCTCACTTATTAAATACAGTTGCAAGCTTGTTTGAAATGCACATTTTTAAAGGGACATTGCTAACTTTAAAATAATTTTTAAAAATTCTCCCCAGTTTTGCTTACGGCCCCTTTGATTATTTGAAATAAAGAATCTTTAAAATCTGATGTGCTTTTCACTGTATATTCTGTGTCATTTTAGATTTCATCTTGGATGATGAAAATAGATGAATCATCTAGTTTGTTTCAGTTCTAGTCTGTTTTGCCCTCTGCCTATTCATGCAGTAGAATGATGGCATCAAATTTTGGTCTGCATATACAACATATGTTAGCGTCAACATAAGCTGTTTTCATTGATGGTTTTTAAAAACACTTAACTGAAAGGGATACAAACCTTCCACCCAGCCCCCACAAATGTAAATGTGGAGGGTTAAGCTACCTGACGGTTTTCCTTCAAAAAGTTAAACCTTAATCCTTAAAATTACAGTAGTTTTGTTTGTTTTGATAGTAAGGATGTTAAAATGATTAAATGGTTAAATGATAGCACTTAACCAGTTAACCGTTTTAACTTAGATTCCACCGCCGAGCCATGCTGCAGGCATGGTGTCCTGCCACTGGCCCTCCCATGGCCATGTGGCCTTGCCACACCTGAGGTTCTGCCTGCCAGCTAGCCAGCCCAATGCTGCTGGTACTGCTCAGGCCAGCGAAGCTGTCCGCCACTGAACTTAACTGGCATGGGTCAGTTAACTGGTAAGCATACCAGTAAATCTCATGCGTCAGTATGCTTAAGTCTCCTACTAATAAGTATGCTAACCAGTTAACATCCCTATAATAATTCGAGGGCACTGCAGCCACTTTATTATTGGTCAAAAGGCAACACCTCATTTCCTACAAGGCAAATTGGAACATGAGTTCCCTTTAGAATAGTGGTGGGGATGCAGCCCCTGGCTTACTTGGATATAGCCCCTGAAGCTCGGGACTCCTTCCAACATTGAGGAACCCACACTGGCACTCCAGCTACCCCACTGCCACACCACAGGGCTGGAGTATACAAAATCTACTAGCCTGGACTCCCCTAGGTTCTGGTGTGCAAGAAGAGGAACCCTTCTCAGTCGAGGGTTTGGTTTTATGTGAGGTGTTGGGTTGGGTTTTTTTGCTTCTCACTTGTATGCAGCCCCAACTGATTTTCTCTGGGGTCATCGGCCCCTGACCTCAAAAAGGTTCCCCATTCCTGCTTTAGAAGATCTGTTTGCTCCTTTTTAACCTTTTTTTTTTCCCCCCTAAGGCTGAGATATTTGGTAAAGTTCTTCAGAGTGAAGAATATGAGGAAGTGGAGGACAAAACAGTGATGGCCATGGGAATCTTACACACTATTGACACTATTCTAACAGTTGTGGAAGATCACAAAGAGGTGAGATTACTCTGTTACACATCTTGTCATCTCTCCTTTTATTCATTGTAACATGCAGTTTTATTTTATATTAAACTGCTTGAGTTGAAAAGCAGTTATTGTTATGTAGTTTGATATATTAGGATGAACTGATCCTTCTTAGTAAACATGAATTTAAAGCTCAATGTAAAATGCTACTTTTCAGTTGTACAATACTCATTTTTAAGAGATAACTGACATTTCTGAGGAAATAACTCTTTAGCCATTACTACAGCAAATATTACTAGAAAAATCTTTCAGTCTACTACAAAATATGTTTTAAACTAAATTCTGAGAACATTTGTTATGATTCACAGTAACTGCAATATGATAACTATTGGTAATGGCAACTTAACATTTTTGATGTTTAACTCAGCAGTTTCCTGGATGGAATTGTGGAGATTGAGCAACATATAATTGTATTGCAGGATGAGTTGTAGGCTTTGTATATTCATGAGATATCTACAGGAGGAACAATTTGTTCTAATTTCATTACTAGGTAAATCTCATCATAGGGGTTTTTTTTTTTCTGATTTTACAGCTGCGTTAATTGAGGTAGAAAGAAGGTCAATTGACTTGCTCAATGTCACACAGTCTTTGGGTAGCTCTGAGCTCAGCTGGTATTACAGCATAAAGATGCATTGTCCTAGATCACTAGTTTTCCAAGTGGGTAGACATGTTAGGGATGTGCAAGAAAAATCCTGAAATGGCAGACCATTCATGTCATTTTGTACAGAGGATTTCAAACTGTGTGCCATGTTAAAGGGCGTAGAGGAACATTGGTGGGGGCAGCTCTGCATAGTGAGGCTCGGGTACAGAACACCGCTTCCACCCTTGACTTGCTTACAGCAGAACTTGAGGAGGGAATGCTGCCTTCTCCTTGGGCCTGACCCCCCCTTTGAATTACAGTTTTTGGTTGTGCTCTTTGAAGCCTGCGTCAGGGCATGGAAATAGCACTCCCTTCCCCAGTGCCACCCAACAGAACTTTCCCCCAAACATTCCTCCTCAGGGTGGGGTTTTTTGAACATTTGAAAACGTGTGCCTCTCACCACTTGTCATCTCTGACTATCTGAGATGGGCGTGCCATAGACTCTTTAGAAAGGAGTACACAGCCTAAAAAGTTGGGAAAAATCAGTGTCCTAGATCATTCTGCTTCCTTGATTTTTACAAGTTCTCATCACAACGCTGAAGTAAACCTATTTTTGAGACATCACTTTTAATATCAATCATCTTACAAAAAATATCTGCAAAGATTTTCTTTGTGGCCACCCCGTTTTGTCTAAGATTTCAAAGTATCTGATTTTGCATAAAATATCTTTTTCCATCTTTTAAGAAATAGAATGGAAGCTAGGATCTAAAATTAGCTTTAGCACTGGTAGCCTGAAATACTGTTCTCTTGGGGTTTGTCCAGCTTTTAGTCTAGTGGCCATCTGTGACTTTTTGTGATAATATAGCTGCTCACTGTTGTATCGTATTCAGTGTAAGATAATTCTTAACACAGGATCAGGATCTTTTAGCCATAAATGAACAGCACAATTTACTACTTTTTTATGGAAATAGGCTGTAGTGAAGATTTTTAAAAGAACCTACAATTAGACTCCTAAATCTGTGTATTTAGGCATGTAAAGAAGTGGCTGTTCTTTCAAAAGCACAAAGAGTACCATGGGACTACTTGTGCTTAAAGCTGAGCATGTGCTCAAGATCTTTATTGGGCTGGGGGCCAGAGTGCTCCACTCCTTGCAGGAGTGAGCCCTTAAGCAATGTTACTGTTAATAAACTTAAATGTCCGTGTTTGTTGGTTTTATGTGACTTCTAATGTGGACCTACACTTCTCTTGTGACTCAGACAATTTTCACTCCTAAATACAATCTCCCAGCCCAACAACAATAGTAAAACCTGCTCATTTCAGCAAACGACACCCTTTTCCACAACCCCAATTCAGTCATATACTGTCTTCTGGGACATTCTGTAGAGGGCAAAGACAGGAACGTCTTTTTCTTTTCTTTTTGTTCTCACCTCACTCCTTTTCTTTCCTCCTAAACCCCATGCAGTTTGTGTGCAGATATCTCTCCTCAGACTCTTTGGATGCAGCAGTTGGAGCAAGGGGGCGCTCTTCCAGTGTGATGGAGCTTTCAGTTAGCGTATGGGTAGCAATCGTTAGTGAGGAAGTAGTAAAATGATGCTCAATCTTACATGAACATTTGTAAGGAGGATATTGGGAAAAATAATTTTTAAAATAGCTGAGTACTTACAACTGATTGTGTCCCTGTAATAGTCTAATTGAAAGCATTTAAATCAGGATGGAAACTCTCTTTTCCTTGAAAGAACTGCTTACCTAAACTAATATAGTTAATGGAATGAATCAAGTTACTCTGATTTGTAACTTTTTAAATAAAGTGTCTTATTTTTATTTCAGATAACTCAACAGTTGGAGAGCATTTGTTTACAGATCATTGGCCTCGTTTTGCAGAAACACGTAATAGGTATATGCAGAAGCTGACATTTTAAAGTATCCAGTTTATTTTATGTGGCAGAAAAAGTTTACTAATGCAATATTTTTAAATTTTATAGAGCAAATAGTACTATCTTCCTGCTGAGTACTTTGTCAGTGACTTCAGCTCAGGCCACTTTCTCTCAGAACTAAAGGAAGATCAGTTTTTGTTTTCATCTCCTATTTCCATGTCACTAAAACTGCAATAGTAAATTACATTAGCTTCTGTGTGTTGGAGCACTGAAAAGCATCAATCTTTGTTCCCTATAAAAAGTTAACTTGATTTGAAAGTAAAGGGAAGTGGTTTTTGTTTACATTTATACTCCTAGCAGTTCCCTGTATTAAAAACATTCAGCATTATCAAGCAAAACCTGTACACTTTTTACTTTCCCAAAAAGCTCTCTGCTCATTGCTATATGGCCTGAGGCCTATGTTTGAGAGATAATGGTATTTGCAAGCAAAACTTCTCTTTTACAGACCCCTACCTCAAATTTTCTTCTCTTCAGAGTTTTATGAAGAAATTCTCTCCTTGGCATACAGTTTGACCTGCCAGATGATTTCTCCCCAAATGTGGCAGCTTCTAGGTGTTCTATATGAAGTTTTCCAGCAAGATTGCTTTGAATATTTTGCAGGTACGACTGTTCCCAAACTGTAGGGTATTGTAACTATTTGCAGATGCAGCTTCAAAAAGTTATCTTATGGAGTTACTGTCTTTTAGTTTGTGTTAGTCAAAAGGACACGTGTGCTTCGGTTTTGTTGTGAACATGATGAGTGCTAATACCGCTGTTATTTGCTTGGAGAAATTGCATCAAATAAGTCAATTTTATACATTGTAGTGGGTCCAGAGCTCAAAGGAAATTCCTAAAATTGGGAAACTATCAATTCGTTAGCTAAAATGTAGTTGTCTGTTCTAATTCTTTTTCTCTGTCTACATTTTAAAACCCCATCTTGCAAAGGTAACTGTTAGCACAGATAGATGTATGCAGAATGTTTAGGATTGCTGTCATGCTTAGGGGTCCAAGCTAGTAGATCCCATTGCAGGGTCAGGGCCTTAATTGTCAAAATTTTGGGGGTGTTGCTTTTATATAAAATTTTTTTTTTTTTTTTAGATATGATGCCTCTCATGCACAATTATGTGACCATTGACACTGATACTTTACTGTCTAATCCAAAACATTTAGAAATCATTTACACTATGTGTAAAAAGGTAAGACTTATGTTCCTTGTCATAGTCCACATTCACGATGTTTGAGCATTAAATATTCAAAACAAGAGTGACCAAAGCTTGCCAGTTGGTGGTTGTTGATTGATCAAGGTGAAATAAGCCTTAGTTCAGTTCCCTGTGGGTGCATCACAGAAACCACTTCCACAGTTGTAACTGATATCCTTATCAGAGGCCACAGATTAAATGGATATGGAAATTTAATTCCCCCTTTCATCCATAAAACATATGGATAGAGCATTGTGAAAGAAACTTGCCGTGTTGTTGCTTGTGTTGTATCTGTTATGTGGAAAACAGGACTTCACTTTACCGAGCTGTTAATGTGCCATTATTCACCAAAACTGAAATCACATGGCAGAAAATACCAAATATCAAGGATACTCATAACTTTTAAAATGATGTTTTCCTCAAGAAAATGGCAAGCACTGAAACAATGTCAAGGAAAAATGTTAATATTTGTGAAGAATTATACAGATTTTGCATGAAGGTCACAGTTTGAATTCTCCAGTCTTGTGTCCCTTCAGCATTGTTTGTTTTAATGTACATCTCTGCATACATGTGCATGTGCAATGTCTGTCTCTCATTGCGTGTGACTGCTTCCACAGCAAATTGCGTACAATGTTATTGGGCTGAATTATCATTCTTGCTGTTAGGTATTAACTGGAGATGCAGGAGAAGATGCAGAGCGTCATGCAGCCAAACTTTTAGAAGTAATTGTTCTTCAGTGCAAAGGGCGGGGTATTGACCAGGTAATGTATTACAAACAGCTTTTTGCTTTTTATAGATTTGATGCTGTGTACATACTTTTATATAAATGCAATCAGATTAGTAAGAGTTGAGTAGATGAAAAATGTAGACTTAAGGAACAAATTTAGGAAGTGAAATGTTCTAAATGGAATTGTCCTTCAGCGCAAACTGTGCAAAGGATGTAAATGAGTTCGAGATTTCGGGATTTGTTTCTCGTGGAGGAGATTAAAGGATATATGACATCTTGAAAAAGCAAGAGAATGGATTACATCTCAACTATAAAAAACTGCTACCTTGGGGTATATTCTTTTTCTGTTTCCTACATTTTCTCCACATAGCATTGCTTGTTTTGAATTGAAATTTTAGTACATGATTAAATTCTAAATCATAGTAATGCAAGTCAAACTACTGGAGTTGTTTCCCACAGCAGTCTGAACTCTTTTTTTTTTAAATTAGTGCTGTATTTTGAATTGCTGGGAATGCAGTAAAATGAATGAATAAATATTTGCAATGTGACTGGATTATGGTTGCTATGAATATCATAACTACAAATTTCCTGCATCTTTGTGTATATATTTTCAACCACTTTCTGAATTAGTGTTTTTCATATTAAGGACTAAATTCTTCTTTGCTATTTCTGTGTAAAGCCACAACCCTGCACGGCAAGAATAGATTGTGTCCATTTGTTCCAGGCCCTTTACATTTGCTGCATAATCTGGAGTTAATTGAAATCATTAAAATTCCACTCATTTAAATCTGGAATAATTGAAGAGAAAATTTTGCCAGGAAATCTTTTTTTTTTTTTTTTTTTTTTAAATCTGAAAGGGATGGAATCGAATGACATACATTTTCAGTGAAATTAATATGAAAATCACCACATCTGTGTTAGTGAAATGATTGCGCATTGAAATAAAAATCTTCTCCCATGCTCAAATATTCAAACACATTCCCAAATATATACTTGGGATACGCCTGTACTTTCTGATACTTGGGAACTGATACTTTCTTGATACTTTTTCTGTACTTGGGAACTGTTTATTTTATAATCTAGATATACAAATCTGCACAATACAAATATCTGAATGGCCCTACTCTCTGCAGACTTCTGTAAGAAGTTTTTCACCATACTTTGTTACAATTTGGCAGAATACATATTACTTACCGAGAGTTATGTATATGTCTAAGATGTTTTTTATTTAGCTCAGGACAAGAAAATATTTGAGCTCTTTTATACACACTGAAACAAATCCTACCAAATTTCCCCAAAATGTTTACCTTTGTGTTGATACTATCTACTGTAGTATGTTTCGTCTAAGGGATAATTGTTTTAGAAAGCTTTATAACCATGCAGATAGTCTTAAGGTAAAGATACACTCTTGTTTTTATATTGGCAAATGAATATACTATACTGTTATGAGCTGCACAATAGCAGAATTCCCATTGATTCTTTGACTTTTCAGAGTGATAAATGCTTTTAAATTGTCATGCAACCTGGCAGTATTTTTAACATTTAATCCTCCCCGCTCCCCCATGTGTCCCCAGTGTATACCACTATTTGTAGAAGCTGTGCTAGAGCGACTGACTCGAGGAGTTAAAACGAGTGAACTTCGTACCATGTGTCTTCAGGTGGCCATAGCTGCCCTTTACTACAATCCTGAGCTACTTCTGCACACATTAGAGAACATCAGATTTCCACACAACCCTGAGCCCATCACAGCGCAGTTCATAAACCAATGGATGAATGACACAGATTGTTTTCTTGGGCAAGTATTACGTTTTTTTCTTTAAATCCTTGTTTATCATTTCTTTGCAACAGACTTCTGAGCTTATTTTTAATCCGTAGACACACTGATTTAAGAAATTAAATTCCAAAGCTAAGTTTAAATAACAATAACCCACACCACAAAAATATAAGCGCTATAGTGCAGTTCAAGGTGACCTGCAAATATTAAGTTTTTTTCTTTTTTCTGCATGCTGAATATCCTGCATAGCAAGTTTAAGTTGGCGTTGGGCACTTAATCAATTTTAGCCTCTCAGTTTCCCTAAAGTACAGAACATCTGCCTCTGTATGAGATGGCCCTGTATGCACTGTGCAGGAGAACTCAGTCACTGAAGTATAGAACCAACCCAAAAAGGCTTCAGGGATTTTTTTTCCTGAGTATTTAGAGTGTTTAGACAGATTGCACCTCTCTAGTCCAGCATCCTTGGGACCTGACTGTGCCAAACCAGAGAATTTGCTGGACCCCAGGAGGTCAATATTGTCTAGCAGCATTACCAACACTTCCACTGCTTACTGGGCTCTTAGAAGACATTTAGGGATAATTAGTGCAAAATAACAACACAGAAAACTGAGAGCCAGGACTGGTAACTTTAAGGGACCACGGGAAACTTGGCCATGATAAGTGAACATCCAGCTAACGAAAATCACGCTGAACCATGCATGTTGCCGGAGCAGAGAGTGCCCTGACTAGAGAGGTTCAACTTGTACAACGTTTTTCTATTATAAATCTTTTAAAAGTGCTGATTGTAGTGTGAGGTTTAAACAAACAAACAAACCTTCCCCAACCAAAAAAATCCTCCAATTTGTTCCCAGTCATGGCCCCTTCCTAAACCCGGCCCTTGGTCAAGGCAAGTGAGGCAGTTTCCTAGGGCCCCGTGTTGCCCTGCTCCCGGCCCTGCCCACCTGGCCATGCAGCTCAGCCATGCTGCCTTGGGTTCCACACACAGTTTGGCTGGGCCTGCCCCTTCCCCTCCCATCTTGACTCCCCACCTCCAAAGAGTCTGTCTGCATGAGTCAAAAGGGGCTCCATAGTTGACACTGACAAGGTACTACAAACAGGTGCATTTCAGTGATATGTAGTTATCTACAATAATTTGTGACCCCAAAAGGCAAACGAAAAAACCTCCACATTCATTATATGCGGAATGACTTGTGTCTTTAATTCAGGACATTTAGCATATAATATTTCTGAAAGATAATGTTTTTTCTAAAGTATGCTGAAGCACTGTTTTGTGTGGAGCTGTTTGTTTTACTCAGACAGTTATTTATTAAAATGTTGGGGAGCATTTAACCGAGAAAGTTATTCTGATCCAAGATTGGGAGATGTAAGTAGCTTTCTAAATCAATTTGTTACAACACTGTAGCAAAGTCTTAGCACCATATAACTATGTAGTCTGGAAAAAATACTTAGTTTTGGGGGTGTCTCTAGGATTTCCATACCTATTCTTCTTCCTTCTACTTGTAGCTATTCCCCAAAGGTCCCTTGCATTGCTTTGACCCTCCTTCCTAGCAGAAAATCTTTAGCACTAGTGTCAGTATCAGCCAGAGGATGTGCACATTATTGACTGGAGAGGCTGAGATGGTGCAGGATGTGTTGGGACAAACAACACAAACCTACTTTTAATTACCACAATGCAAATTGTGCTTAGGCTAATTTGGTAGAGGCAGGTGGGGCATAGCCAGAAACAGCAGAAAAGTAACATGTCTCTCGACATGCAGGGTGCTTGGAAGACACGTCACATGTGTAGAGTAGGTAGGTTTCTCTCTCTCTGACTCTTCTTTACCTTTTAAAATGTATTACTTAGAGCACACAGGTGGGAAGTGTAACAGTTTCTAGGCTGCAGCAAAGCAGGGAAACTGATCATTTCTCAGGTTTTGGTGGACTTTCCAGGACCTGTGTGTGCATTCAACTAATTGGACCAGCACTGTCAGCATAGCAACTTAGAAGATAGGCCCGTGCTGCAGAATAATTTTGCTATAGGCAGATGCCCAAGGGAAAATACCATCTTAATAGTGTCTGTTAGATAATGGTTTAGTAATGATTATTTGTGAAGGTTGTATAGCTTGAAATAAACGTGAAATGTATCAGTTACAAAAGTTACTTTAATTGATGATTGAAAAGCAGGGAACATATTTTTGTGATGAAGTTGGCAGCTTCATATTAAGGATTCAGATACATTTCTTATAAGCATGTACATAGCCGTTAGGGATGTGAAGGACTAGTTGACTATCCGATAAGCAAATGCTTATCGGATAGTCAACAAGATGGTCAACTAGTCGCTTCCCACCCCGCCCCCGCTCCCGACTTGCTGCCTCTATTAGATAGAGGCAGCAAGGCGGGAGGAGACGGGAGAAGAAGGGATACTTCAAAGCAGCAGCGCTGCACAGAGCCGAGATCAGACACTCTGTGCAGTGCTGCCACTTTGAATGCCTCAGGGAACCTGACGTCAGGCGCCTCTCAGCATTTCAAAGCGGCAGCTGACCCCGGGCTTCGGAGCTTTTGCCTCTGAAGTGTAGCAACAGACCTAGGGTTGTTGCTACACTTCAAAGGTGGATGCGCCCTATTGACTAATCCAGTAGTCAATGCAAAAATGCATTTACTATTTGATTAGTTAGTTACCTGATAGTTAACATCCTTAATAGCCATACACCTCTATGTTTTGAAAGTTATGAATCTCCTGTGTCCAATGGTATAAAATTCAAGTTTCATGGTATGCTGGATTACAAGGTATTGGAGCTGAAGCCTTGAACACCAAGGGGGGAGGAATGGAGAGCGAAGTCCATACTTGGAGAGAAGATGAAAATGTCTCCTCTTTGCGTAATTGTCCACATGGATCCCAGTTCTGGTTTGCACAGGTCCTGGGTATGTGAATGACATTGGGCTCTTCTTGCCAGCAGTGTCCATTGCAGCAACACCATTACCTTAGATCCTCTTGCTCCCATTCCTTAACCAAGGGCATAAGGGGCAAACAGCACCAACCATCCCTCTGTTCTTTCAAACAGTTTGTGCCACGTGTCCTTCTCATGTGCACTAGAGACTTCAGCATGAAGTCGCTTGCACAGTTAACCGATAAGCCTTGGCATGTCCTCATTAAACTGGAGGAATGACCCATTACAGGTGTGTAAAGGAATACCCTTCTCCCCTCTGCTAACCAAGGCTCCGTTTAAGGATGAGTGCTTAGAGCACCTACAGGCTCTGGACATGTGGGCTCAGCAAGAAGCTCATCTCTGTGTAACTGTTCTGGAACTTAGAGCCATCTGTCTGGCATGCGCAGCACTGCTTTCCTCACTTCAGGGATCCACAAAACACCACAGATGGTGGAGCAAGTCTTCTCCACTCTGTCAGGAAGCTCTTCAGCTTTGGATGTGGTGTATTGCTATAAAGAAAGTAATTATTCTTTTAGGTTTATTTAAAAATATGGCAACTCTTTAGAGCTGTTCAGAGAGTTGAAATGCTAGAACTAGTCCTAAAGGGTGGGGATTTGACATGGATTAGACCACACTGTACAGATGAACCATAAATACAGTGTATCCCCTGTGGATTTCATATTGGTGAGTGTGTATCTGTAGATCGATAATGTGCTCTGGTTTTGTATAGACCAGGGGTGGGCAAAAGGACCTCCACGGGCTGGATCCAGCCCGCCAAGCGAGTTGATCCGGCCCGCGAGGCCCTGCTGCTCCCCTGCTCCCAGGCCAGTTAGGGACGGGGGAAGCACATTAAGTGTCCTCCCACCCTACCCGTATCCTGCAAGGAGAATGCGGTGCTTAGAAGCATTGCACCCCTCGCAGGCTGTGAGGAGACTTTGTGTGCTCCCCCTCCCCTACTGCAATCAGGGCTTGGGGCCAGGTGGAGCATGCAAAGTCTCTTCCTGCACTGCAAGGGGCTCAGCACTTAGTCAACTGCCAGCTGCTGCAAGAGACTTCACTTGCTCCCCCTCCCCAGGCCTGCATTGACCTGGGGGCAGCAAGGTGGAGCACATGAAGTTTCCTCCCACCGCCAGGGGCATGGGTACCTAGAGGGAACCACCAGCTGTTCAGAACAGCTGGCAGTTCTGTAGGGGCGGGGGAGAGACTTTGCATGCTCCAGACCAATCAGGGTCTGTGAGTGAGGAGGCACGGAAGTGTCCTGGCCCCGCGTCTTCCTCCTGAGGCCCCGCGCCTTCTGGGGCAGCACGGGGCCACTTAAAAAATGTCTGAAGTAGCTCCTGGTAAAAAAAAAATATTGCCCTCCCGTGGTATAGACTGATATGGAAGGGTTGCATCAGTGCTGGGCCCATGGTGGGGAGAGAATGGAAGAATGCTGGAGCATCCTTCCTCCTTACCAAAAAAATCCTAATTGGTTTGTTAAATCTTCTTGGCAATACAGCCTCAGCATAACAGACTGCTGTACGCTGAGTATGATTGCTAGTTCTGCTGTTCATCTGTGACTGACAGGCAAAAGAACAGTTCTTCCTCTGTCTCAAGTTCACTAAATTGGCCTGGTGCCTGAATTTCAACTATCCTTCTGGGACCTCCATCACCACAATATATTTCAAATGCACATTCTTTCTTGCAGCTGCTCATTTAAATGCTTAAAAACATAGGGAAAGAAATATTCTATATTTGTGAAACTATTTGGGATATCGCCTAAAAATAAATCCATTTTAAATGGTAATACTCAAGTCCTCTAGTTCTCTTTACTGTCCAAGGAGGGGATTTTATGATGAAGTGGAGGCACTAATTACTATGGCTGCTTGACTTTGCGCTGTCTTCCATTTTGGAGTTGGCATTCCACGACTGTAAAGCATTGAAGCATATTCTGAGAGGTAGTGACCACGTGGCATTCACTGCTCCAGTGCACATAGAGTAAAATTAGTTAGTTGCACTGCAAGGCCTTGCAGGAATTTCAAGACTTCCAGAGTCAAGCTGCAGAATATGCATGGATTTTTGGGGCTACAAGGAACTCATAACAGAAAGGAGCCTCAGGAGAGTGGTGTGCAAGGATCAAAATTCAAGTTTATATGTTTCTTCCTTTCTGCTCTTAAAATATTCATCTTGGTGATATCTTTGTACAGTTTTACTTTACACATACACAGCACCTTTAATCTAACAATATCAAGGGTGGTTTGCAAATATCAAGCTTTAGAAGTTTTAAGTTAGTGGGGGGCATGGCTACACTAGGAAATTATTTCAAAATAACTAAATGTGAAATAATAACTCCCGAAATTACAAAATCGAAATGGCGGGTGCCTACTACGAGGGAGCCTTTAAATTAGTCCAAGGCAGGCTCTGTTATTGTGGCTATGCTATCTCGACTTAGAACCCAGGAAGCACTGGGGAGTAATTATTTTGAAATAGCAGCAGTGGAGCATCCCCACTACCACTATATTGAAATAACTGTTTCAAAATAAGCCTTATTCCCTGAGGAAAGCAGTACAGATTTCGAAATAACCAGCCTGTTTGAAAATAAAGGGCTTGGTAGTGTGGACTCTCTGCTTGTTACTTCAAAATAAGGGGGATCGTTTTGAAATAACTCCCTAGTGTAGCCCAGGGCTGGTGGTAGTAAACATAAGCCTGTTTTAGTGATGGGTAAACTGAGGCTCTGAGCAGTAATTTCCCTCCCTCCAGATGCAAAGCTGGAAATAGAATTCAGGAATCCTATCACTCTCCAGATTTCAGCTTGTAGCCTGTGTCCATCCCCTTTTTTTTCTTGGACTGTGCCTGTGGGAGAAATCCTCAAAGTTAGAATCACAGGATATCTTTCATCCCTTGTTGCAGTTAATTCATTTCTAAAGGCAATAAAATGAAGGAGATGGCAAACACAATGCAGGTAAAACTCACAGCTTGATATGCTGATTGACTTTGTTGTCATTGCTAGAAGGCTGTGCTTGCTCTTTTAAAGTAGTTTATTGCTATAATCTACCACTCAGAAAACAGAACTGCTTTGCTAAGCCATAATAAAACTCACATACCCAAGAGGCCTAATGAAATCCCCAGTGCTGTGTAAGCCCTTATTTCTTACATATTTGTAACCATTTGCTTTGCTTGATGCCTATCTCAGATGTGGATTGGCATCCCCTATTGGCTGCTTCTCAGACTGCTCTAAGGGGAGTCCCAGACTCTGAACCCCTGGGTATGTTAAGCCTCTGGAGTCTGAACAGAACTCAGTTACTGCACCAGTCTTGGGACCCAGGCCCTTTGTCTAAAGCCAGCTCTTGAAGCTGAGACCCACAGTTCAGCTGCGTAGCCTCTGGGCTCAGACTACTTAGTTTCCTCCAATAGGTTGAATACGCTGTTGCTTAAAGGGTTGGATTTACAGGAAGCCCCCGACTTGCCATGCAATCAGTGCTGGGGGAAGCATTGCAAGTCGGGGACTTCGTAACTCAAACCCTCATTTATGATAGGTGCCCTGCGCCATCGTAAATGTGGGCCAAGGACGTAAGTCGGGAGTTTCCGGCCCCTTCCGCACTGACAAAAATGGTTATAAGTGCAGGGGGTCGGAACTCGAGTGGTCACATCTTGGGGGGCCTCCTGTATTTTTAATTAATGAGATATCAGGTAATCACAGTTAACCAATTTATTAACTCATGAGCATTAGAAATTGGTCAGCACAAACACAGAAAGATAAGGGTTAAATATTTACTCCTCCATTGATCTGGGGATACAAGCAGTACAGTACCATAGACTGTTCTGGAAATATAACTCACTGGTTATTACCATGAATGCAAACTCCTGAAAATTACTATGCGTCATTCTTACCCTAATATTTCCAGTGTCATGCAATCTGCACTTGCTATCCAAAATTGTTGGAAATCTGTTCCCAGTTTCTAGAAACAATTATATCAGTTACTTATTATTGTCAGCAAAATATTACATTCATTGTGTGTTCCAAGAATAAAAGCTTACTGGTAGACACAGTTTTTAATACATTTTCAGTAGAGAGGATGCTGTAAAAAGTTGTTCACTTTGGCATAAGTATAGATTCTATTAGATATATAATTTTGGTAATATCCTTACCCAGAACTCCACCCAAAAGTGTAAACCTGGTGTAACTCTAAAAGGCCATATCGAAGGTGGAATTGCAGATTTTGTACACAGTATTGCTCATTAATAGCAGGAGAATTACACAGATCTAGTTAGGTCCAACACGGAAGTAATGGACAATGGAGAAAGCAAAGTGCTGAATATTTAAAATGGAGTTTGCAGTTTGATAACGATACATACAGGATTTTATAAATTGTTTAGATTCCTTGAACCATTGCAATGCCTAGGTAATAGTGGCCTTTAACTAGGAATGAAATTATAGCTTTTTTTTAAATGGGTAAAACTGGCTGACTCCCTGTAAGGTTTATTGCGGACCTTGCTATAAAATGTGCATCCTGTTCGTTTCCGAGTCTCTATATAAGTTGGCCCATGCTTTTAGTTCTAGATCAGTGGTTTCCCAATTTTATTTGGCTAGAACCCTTTTAAACTTGAAAGAATTTTGCGGAACCCCTAATAACAGTATTATATATGGAGCTGAAATAGTAGACCACAAATAAGTAAGGATAATAATAAACAAATGCTAAACAAGATCATGAGATCAACATTTAGTTTAATTGCACATATTTAAAAACAAAAATCACATTTAATGTGTAGAAAAAATAAAGCTCAAAAACCAGTGAAGAGTTTACTTTTTTCAAGTGATTCAGGCTTCCACTTAAAAAAAACTAATGTCTTTATCTTTGTATTCCAAGTGATTTGTTTCAAAATGTCTTCACAATCTAGCAGGTACTAAAAAACTATTAGATAATATTTTGTTGCATAGTACATACTGGGCATCTAGAGCATCTTTATTTCCATTGCTTGTGAATCCAAATGACAAATAGTCCT
>CM057845.1:97026376-97043012 GCA_030068395.1 Apalone spinifera
TAATCCGGCACCCCTGGGTCCTAAAGGTGCCGGATTATCGGAAGTTTACTGTTCTTGGCTGTAATTCTTCATAATTAGCTTGAACTGTCTCCTTGCTGGTTTCAGTAACAACAGGAGTGTTTGAAGTACTCACTTTTTTCTTTAAAGGTCCTTCTTTTAGCCAAGATCCATGGGGAATTTTGGTATCAATAATTTAAATTCTATGTGTAGATACTATTAACTTGCCATATTGTTAAAGTCACCTGTGTGATCCACACTCCCTGACGGGGAGTATGGGGATTTCCGGTGTTATAGCATTATTGACTGACTGCGCACGCAGCGCTTAGTTGTGAGTAGAATTTTCTTATAGAAGCCTTATTTTCACTTTGCGGAACCCAAGGGTTCCGTGGAACACCATTTGGGAAACACTGTTCTAGACAATACTAACACTGCAACAATAGTGTCTCCCAACAGCCTTTGTTTTGTTAGCTGCTACAACTTCGTGGCCACACCAAATGAGAAACAAAACCTTGTTGAGACCATGGAAAATGGCTAGTTTGCTACCAACTGAAAATATCTTAGGATCAGACAGCTAATAAGGCATTTCTTCCCCTGTTTATCCTTTCCTTTTTCCCACTTGGTTACAGTTTTATTAGTAGTGCCATTCTGGAGTGGATCCAGGGACTGGATAAAACTGCTATGTTGCATGAAGGGGCAAGGGAACAAGAACCTGCCAGCATAGGAGGAAGTTATATGGGCCCATAGTGCCTGTGCTCCACCAATATTCAAGAACTTATGCCTGACTCCACCAATGTTTGGGCTTATTTTCAGAGCCATCCCATGCTTTCAGGGAGAAGGGGAGCTTCAGGGGATATGGGGGGTCCAGGGCAATTTTAAGTGTTAGAATAGGGCTTGGTGCCAGCAAAAGTAAGCGACCTGGCCCCAACCCAACCCACCCCCCACTCCACCCGTTCTCCCAAGCACCTGCCCCTGCCCTGCCTCTTCATGCCCTGTTATACCTCATCTATTCATGCCCCTGCTCTGCCCTCATTCCCATTTCACCCCTTCCCCCATCGCTACCCTTCCTCTTTATAGCTTCTTCCCCACATCACAAGTGACACCAGGACTCGATGGAGTGCGATGGGCTGAGGCTGGGTTGTTTGCTGCTGCTGGCGCCAGGCTCACCATTAACCATCCAGGCCACCCTGGACCCCAGGGCCTCCCAAAGCATGGAGATTGGGACATTTGCCATATTCCATCCTTTGGATGGGATGACTCTGCTTGGACCCGTTTTGGACACCACCAAAAATTATACAGCCTGGTGCACATGCCTGCCAGCCAGATGGGCAAAACATCTTTTAAGATAGCACAGAGAAAATTTCCTCTTTCGTGTAGGATATTCTTGTCCTATTTGGAGGTCTGCACAAAAGCTGTCTGTAACTGAGAATTTTTTTTAGAAATGGAGTTCCATTAGTAGCAAAAAGCTGTACTGAACTGTGTTTCTAGTAACAAGGTGCCCAGTAACCTAATTGCAGACAGAAGAGTGTCAGACAGTAGATAAGGATTTATCCCTGGCCTGGTGGTATTGTGGTGCTTTTGCTTATGCAGCCCAAAAGCATTTTTTTAAAAAGCGATTACATTATAAGCTCTTTTCTGATAGATTTTTCTATGTACGGTCAATATTATGGCTCCTTCAGCTATTACTTTCCAGCCAACTCTCCCCATTAGAATATCTTTGAATAACTTTTCCCCAAGTGTATTGGTTTGCATTTTTCCTAATCGAATCTCGTGATCCATTATTCTGGATGCTTT
Source organism: Apalone spinifera (assembly GCA_030068395.1). NCBI lineage: Eukaryota > Metazoa > Chordata > Testudines > Trionychidae > Apalone > Apalone spinifera. The sequence continues at coordinate 97,028,168 of CM057845.1, forward strand.
TGAATTATTTCTTTCATATCATTGATATTTGCTGCATCTCTCAATTAAATGTAATCTAATGCACTATACAAATGCAGTATACAATTTGGGCCATTTAAATAAAACCAGCTCCTGTGGCACTCCATCAGATCATCTCTGCAATTCAGTATATTACTGTTTTGTCATTGCTCTTTGTTTATGGTCCTTTTTACTAGTTCTCAATCCATATGTTAGTACTCCTATTGAAACCAATTCAGATTGATTTTCGGTCCAGTTTAATGATGTAATGTGTCCACTGCTTTACTGAAAATCAGTAAAATTCCATTATTAACCTTGTTTATTTAGTATTAGCACATTTACTCAGTGTTGCTCGGGTCCTTAACTCGTGTGTGTGTGTGTGTGTGTGTGTGTGTGTGTGTGTGTGTGTGTGTGTGTGTACGAATTTTCCTTTTATTTTTTTTTAAATCTTTATATAAAGATTTAAAAAAAAAAAAAAAAAAAAAAAAGGAAAATTCGTACCAGGGCTGCCTGCTCTTCCCCTTCCTGTCCCTGTCAGGGAGCGAGAGCAAAGTACACAGCTCACCTGTCCCTTGCACTCCACAGCCAGAGTGAGGAATGCAGCAAACTGGCACTTTTCCTTTGATCTCTGCTGAAGTAGAGCAGCCAGCAAACTTCCCATACAAATCTGGAGGGGAGAGCTTCAGCCCCTTTCTACCTTCTCTAAAGGGTACCTGGGCGGGGGAGGATCAAGAGTGGGGCAATCCCAGACTAGGGGGCGCACCCCTAGTCGGTCCCTTTCATCTGGCTAGTGCGTCTGAATCTTTTCTCTATGGCTTTATGAGAATCAATCCCATTCCAGGCACATCCCATTGCCCTGGCACAGCCAGTCCCTGACCTTGCTTTAAGTTATGATAAGAGGAAGCTGCATACCAAATTTGGTGATCCTTACCCTTTAGGAGAAGTTCTTGAACAGACAGACAGACAGACAGACTCTTTCAAATATATAGTAGATTACTTTTTTTGTATTTGGGAATCCTAATTAACAGCTCTAGAAAGTTAGCCAGCGCATGATAGGCGAGCAGTCAGTTGTTATGGGCAGTTGGAAATTTTGTATTTAAAAACCATGGGGAAGAACACAAAATAGGAACTGTTGCTTAGTACTGTAACTTTTCTTCTAGAGTCCTCGGTAGTCAGCATAAAGGGACCTGTTTCTCATGTAACATACTTTTATTGTTTTAGACTTCATGACAGAAAGATGTGTATAATAGGACTGAGCATCCTAATGGAATTGCAAAACCGACCTCCTGCAGTAGATGCTGTGGCTGCCCAGATTGTTCCTTCAATCCTGCTCCTGTTTCTGGGATTAAAACAAGTATGTGCTACGCGAGAATTTACAGACCATGAAGATCATACTAAAGACGAAAAACATGATGCAGAAGATAATGGTAAAATCTCTCATTTCCACATTGTGGATTTTGTCTGGATTTAATTTCAAAATTGTATGAAACTAAAGGTACTTTTAAGAATCTTCAGCCAGCCTGCTGAATAATTGGCTGGTTTATTAAATGCTTCAAAAGATCCCCTTGTGATTTGGTTGCTCCTCTTAAAATTAATGCTAAAGCACTTTTGGAGAGTGTGTTACTCTTTCTGAGAGGGTAGTTTTGTTTTACAAACAATAAAAGCTGCAAATCCAGGGTTCCTGATCGTGAATGTGCTTGGTAAACCAGCATGCAGGAGACTCTTGACTAATAGGCCAGCAGGAATTTGGCAGTGATATAGAGGCAGCATTCTTGGTCCCTGGAAAAAACATGTCCCCAATAGCTACCTCTTCAACTAATTTAAAAAGCAATGGTAATGGATTTGAAAGGAATCCCTGGCTAGTTGTTATCTTCCAGATGGAGTATGACAAAAAGAAGGCTGAATTTAAAAATGACTTTGAAAAAACTGATATTTTAAATTAAATTGGAGTTTATTTAAATAGAACAGGTTTATTTTTTAGACAAACATTATTTACAATTAATTTTGCTGCTTAAGTTGTAAAGGAAACCAAGCTGGTAAAGTCATTGGTTCAGCATCAGGAAGCAGAGTTTGTGAAGTGCTAAACCAGCTTTTGATAGCACTAGCTTCTTATGTAGGAGCATAAAATATTTCCTTCATTTCAGTTTAATGAACTAGTTCAATTCAATGAGTTCAGTTCATTCAGAGTTAAACCAATTGTAAATTGAAAAGCAGAAAAGCTTGTTTTTCTCTGCTAATCAATGAATAAAAATGAGATGTGAGAAGATGAGATCTGCTAGTTTTAAAAAATGTGAAGGGGAGAAACAATCAGTTTAATTCACAAACTGCAGATAATACTTATCTATTTGATAAATCTATTTTAAATGGAAAACATGTTTTGATTAACTTTCTTCTTTTGTAGCCAGCGTATATAAGGTGGTTTTGTTTAATAAAAACAAATTTAAAGTATTAAGTTTCAATCTTAATAGTGCTTGCCCCAAATCTTGAGTGAAAAAGAAAATCCTTTAGTAAATAAGAAATGTGTCATTGGCCATTTTAACATCACACGATAAAAAAAATTAAGAATGTGAATGAATTAAATTAATCTATAGAATTGCTTAAATAACCGTATAGAGAATATATGCTCCTGCTTACCAAAAGTACCAAATTGAATGGAAAGGCTCTATTTTGTTGCAAATCAAAATGTTTTAATGGTTAACAGCTAATGAGAATCAGTCTTTCTTTAGGAAAATAAAAAAATACAAAAGAAGATTAAAGTCAATTATTTATGTGAAGGTTTCCTGCTTACTACTTTAAATCATGATCAGACTTGGTAATGCAAATTGTTTTGATCTTAAATCAATCCACCCTGGCACAAAAAGCCTTCATGACAGGGTTTACAAAGCAGGTTTTGAGATGACAAAGGATCCTGTGACTGAGAGGCCTCCTCTCAATCTATCAGGCAAAAAAGGGGAAAAACAATCAAGAGAATTTGCTGCACTAGAGAGTGTATATTACACAGTATTTGACAGATTATTTTATTGTCTGGATGTATCTTAATTTGCAGTATGAGATGAAAACCATTGTAGGTGCTAATTCTATGGATACAAATGAAACTGAAATGCATTTAACAGATGCAAAATTCAGAAATGATTGTACTTAAATTGAGTTTCCTCTATATACTGAGCACAAGAATGTGGTACAGCAACTGCATAGTAACGTTCAGTAGCCATGTGCTGCTCAGATCTCTGCACTGTGATTTGCCTAAAACCCCAGTACCATTCCTTCCAAATTGCTGGCCATATGCTCATAGCAGATATGATCAATTCCACTCATTTCATCCAGCTGACAAAAGAAAAACTTGAAATGATGTTTTTAACCCCCAGTTACGGTCTTGAAAATATTTCTTAGATATTTTAACATAGTCACCTAAGAAGCTGCTTAAATCAGAAATAGCAATGTTTGGAACTAAGTTTTTGGGTTGGTTTGTTCAGGACATGATTGCTGTTTCATAAATAGGAATCTGAGTAAAACCACCAAGGGAAGTTGTGCAGTTAAGAGAGCACTGTAAGGGTTGGTAGGCAGTACATTTGACAAAAGTCTTTTAATTGTAAAGTCCAAGTAAGTTGTTTGTTGTATTTTATTAAAAAGCAAAATGATATGCCATTTATATTAATTTAAAAGAGGAAAGTTGCTATTTTGCTCCTGTTGCAAACTCACAAACTAGTTTGGGTACATGTGAGAACAAATTTCAGCTTCATTCTTCCAAGGTGTTATTAGAAACAGAGCATAACCGTATTCTGAAATGTGTGCAATGTTTTGATGGCTTCCTTTTTTCACATCTTGGAGGGTTTTTTCAAAGGGATCACATTTCTGGTCAAAACTGTACATGTATCTGTTTTGGCCCTTTAATATGTTTAATTACTGAAAGCATATGATGATTTTTGAAAGAAAAATGTTGATACAATTGCAGAAGAGATCGCAAGCGATGAAGAGGAGACAAATGAAGTGAGTCAAGCAATGCAAGAGAATCACGGAGGAGGTGATAGCGGAGGAGGAGATGAAGACGAGGAGGATGACGATGATGACTGGGATGAAGATGCATTGGAAGAAACTGCTCTAGAAGGATTTAGCACTCCTCTTGACCTTGAAGATGGTGTAGATGAATATCAGTTTTTTACACAAGCACTCTTAAGTACGTATATGCCTGTAGACATAATTCTTTAATGTGATAGTTCAGAGACACTTATGTTAATTATTCTTTAAAGCCCTTATCTGTGGTATTAATGATTTCTTATACTATTGGAAACCTAAGATCTTGTTTGTATGTTTACTTCACCATTTATGCTGATTCACCTTAGCTTGAATTTTTGGAAATTTTCCCTCTTTCTACTAACAAGTTTCACTTTCTAATTGTCATGCGCTAACATAATTCTGAAATATTTGGCTAGTATACACTCAGGGATATATCTAAATCTGATCAAGCATTCTAACTGACAAGGTACCAAAATCATTTCAGTTCATACTATCTCTGTTGCAACTTTTCAAAGAAAACCTAAATTATAGGGGCTAAACTACTTTAGAGTCTTTTGCATGCTCAAATAGAAGTATTTATAATTTTCTAAATTGTCAGACCCCTAAAGGAAAAGGCATTTTTTCCTGTCCAGAAGGTGAAACAAGTGTAGGGTAGTTTAATTTTCAGCATAATGGATGCATTTTGACCATGAAATGGAACATATTTGTGAATATTGGATATACTTTGGAACATCATTAAGTCCTGGTTTCCAGAAAGCTCTTAAATACATGCTTAATTTTAAGATTCTCAAAGCTCCAGTCCCTGTTGGAAATAGGCCAACTTCATCTGTGTTCTGGGAAACTAGTTTAAACCACATACCCAGATCTTTTTTATCTTTGTGTCTTTCTCATAGTCTTAAATAGCTTAAAACATAAGCTAATAATCATTTTGCATCTACTCCTTATTGGACAGCGGTTCAGATCCGGGATGCAGCCTGGTACCACACGCTGACAGCACCACTCAGCAATGATCAGAAAAAACAACTGCAGGAAATTTACACGTTAGCAGAACACCGGCGAAGTGCTGCAGGTCAGTCATTTCTTTGGAGCTGTTTTATGTGTTGTAGGAAACAGAATATGCTTCTATAACATTATATAGGGTACAGAGGATCAGCATGAGTCCTTATGAACTACTTGGCCTGGGTCTTCGAGGAGGCTTGAGCAGCATGAGTGGTTCATATGGCCTTGTCTCTGCACTGAGATGAATCTTGCCTAGATAGTAGCATTGCCTGTAATGGGTAGCCTCTTATCTGACAGTCATGGTTCTTTAAATAGAGCCTGAGCTAGATTTTCTGATGGATTTTTCATGTAAAGAGTAAATTAAGGTACTTCCTGCCTGACAACCATTCCTTTGATCAAGACTGTTCTAGATCGTTGGCTGTTTAACAACTGTTCAATTTTTTTACCACTAAAATTACTTTCACAGTAAATATGAACTTATGAACATTTAAAATGGGGCCTGCATTGGTGAAAATAAGTTCATTAAACTGAGGAGCATGCAGAGCAATGTCATGTACAATTATTTCATAATACTGTAATCTCTCAGTTTCTGTCCTAGTGAGAGGTGTGGAATGTTACTTTAAAAAAAAATCCAATCTCTTGCAATTGATCACTGCAATGGCAGGTCTGAGAATGAAGTCTTGGTCAATAGAGTTTGTTCCACAAGCTTCCTATTCTGCACAGGACTATATAGAGCATACACACTTGCTCCCCCTCTTATATTCCTTTTCTTTCCCTTCTGTGATTGTAGAAACTAAGACAATAGAACAACAAAGTGGCTACACGTTTGACAATAAAGGACTGATCTCAGCATTTAACTTTGGTGGAAATGCTCCCGGAGGCAACTGAAGAGAAACTGCAAAGGACTCTGGGAATGGTTTCATCATTACATGTTGTTATAAAATAGTCATGACTTCTGAGTATCTGGGGGAGGGTAATCTGATGCTCCAGATGGCTTCCCTTGGGATACAGCAATGTGTTTCCCCACCAGACTGCTCTTTCTAACCAGCTACTGTAATGTTCAAATTCTTGTGGTGTTTTTATAATTTGATAGACTGAAAAGAAAACATGTGCCCTCAAGGAAACTGAATGATGGGGAGGAGCTAGGTTGAATCTAGTTGAGTTGCACTTCTCAGGTTTTTGCCATGCAGAACTGATGGATTCATATGGATAACAGTGCCTTCTGTTGTACATGGATTATCTGAACAAATGAATTTGAGTTTATTGCAATTTTTTAAATGTAAGAATTCTTCTAGATGCACTGTAAGTCTTAGATCCATGTTTTCTTGCTACCTGTCATTTACTACATGACTTAGTTTGTTTGTCAATTGCCTATACATTGCTGGTTTCAAAAACGTCATCTCAACTTCCCTCCTTGGTATAGACCTGTGTATGCTGGGCATTGCTTTACAATTCCAAAAAGATACTCTCGGGTTTTGAAGGGTTCTTCTCAAAAAGACATCCACATCCTTGAGATCTCTCCATTAAGAGATAACCCATTTGAGTTGTAAGGGCACTTGTGGCTTGGCAGGTTCAGATCAAAACAGACAGTAATACCAAATAATGTTCACCTCCTCACGTGTATGAGTAATCAATCTCTGGCCATTGCAAGTAGTTGTTCTACATGACAAATTGTCTCCTTTCTTGCTGCACGCTGGGTTTTATTTTGGGACCCTGTAAATTCTTTTTATTATTATTCCAACTGTAGTACTGAAAATCTGGCGTTCATAACATTTCAGAGCAATAATTTATCCTAATGGAAGGAAAAGTCACTCCAAGTCTTGTTCTTGTATGTCTGAATTTGGCTCCCCCTCCCCCATGCTGTAATTCAGTTGTTTAATTTTTCTCAAGTTTAAAAGGTCTCTCTCTTACACTCAAATGTACATTAGCACCTAATTGTATGTTGTGTTCATCTAGTAAAACTTGTCTTACACACCCAACTAAATACTGATTTGCACAGAAACCACTCTTCTACAACTAAAGGATTAACAAAATAGAAGTGGAAATGATGGGGACACATTACAATGGTTAAGTATTTTAAAATAAGGATTGAAGGTAGAATCTGTAGTCCATGTTTCATGTCTTTATTTGTGCATGATTACTTGTTCAGGGCTTGAAAAGCCCTTTCCTGGGGTTTGAAAAGTCCAGCCCCTCCTTCTTTCCCTGTCATCTCTTCAGCTTCTGCAAAGGTACTGTCCTTGGACCTGCTCAAGGCTCTCATCTTTTCTACTAATCTCTCTAGTAGATGCTCCCATTGCCCAGCAGTGAAAAAAACTCTCCTGTTTTCCCTTTTCTGCCCCAGAATCTTTTTGCCTGCTGCAACTGTTGCATGAAGAAGGGACCTCTGCTGCCCTCCTTAGCATTCCTACCTACTGTTCTGGGGATCCTGTGTCTGCTACTTTACCCTTCCTTCAGCCTTAGTGTTAGGTCCTCTCCAGTGGCCTTCTCTGACACTGCTTCATTTTTTTTTTTCCAAATCAGCCTCAGAATGAAATTGACTTGGTTCATGTTAGTTTTTCACTGTTGCACTCAGGGTTTTGAATAGTAGCTGTGAAAACTCACATTTCTTATTCCTGCTTTCACTCTGCTAAAGCCAGAGAAAACTGAATACTTGGAAAGATAGGCTCCTGGGCCTTTGCTAATAAAATGGCAAGTGATTTTGGAGGTGCAATATGAGACTTTTCAAAGAGATTTGATTATCAGAAGGCAGATGCTCAGTACTTTTTGAAAATCAGGCCCCAAATTCATTGGTCATTTTCAAAGATTTAGGTCTGGCGATACCTACTTAGTGTTGGGGAGAGAGCACTGCACACTACATCACTTTCCAGTCAGTTCGCAGGTGGGTTTCTTTACAACCATAAAACTAGAAACTTGTTCACAATTCAAAACAAAAATTATTCAGACGTCGATGGCATTGATTTCTCTACACACACATTGGAAACTTCCTTTTTGCCATTGGGCATCTGGCAAGTGGAGTTTTTAAACCTTCTGTTCATTTATGTATAAAATGTTAGGTTGTCCATCAATGGGATTTCCTTTAAAATCGATTGCCTTTCTCTCCCCCCATCAAAACTAAGAAGAAAAGGAATTTTTTTTCTTCCATGAATGAAGGTAATTGTGTAATCAAACGTTTTCAGGAGTTGTTGAAGCAGAAATCTACCAATGTATAGCGTTATTCTTGTGTTTACCCTCTGAGTCATGGTTGTTCCTTTAACTCTGCTGCTTGTATAATTTTCAAATGAATAACCAAGGAAACTTCATCCAGATGTTTTTTACAATGGATTTAAATTGCTATGTGGTATCTCACAGTTGTGATCAGTGGGGAGATTTTAGAGGATGGTGCACCAAAGGGTTAATAGCTTTCTCCTTCCCAGGAGATGGAGTAAATGTTTCTATAAACATATTATACCCTTTTTGGAAAAGTATTCAATTAAAAGAAATAGTCCAAGATTTATTGGACTCCAGACTCCCCTTTACATGTGGTTCTCTTTTAATATGATAAATATGCCTTCATACACAATCATACTAAGTAAAGGATTGTAGGGATTTCTTCTTGAGATGTGTCCAGCTTGTACTACGTTTTGTACAAATGTGCGTTACTGTCTCGTATTGAAGCTGGTGTGATTGTGGAACATCCAGTATCAGCATCATTGAACTGAGCAAGATGTAGTTGCCCTTGGAAATGCAGAGACTAATGAATGTATTGTGAAATAAAACAGATTGATAAAAGTAATCTTTGCTGCCCAGTGCCAGCATTCGCTGAGTGTGAAAGTGACTGTATGGGCACTATGGATGCTTAAGTATGAAATTAGACTTGTGCAGGTTATAATTATAGAAAGTGTTCTCTTAAGTGGTAAAACATCCTTTTTGGATAAATTAACTGGTCCTGAGTATTAAATTTCAAATGCCGTTTTGTCATTCTTAAACTTCTGGTGACTCTTCTTAAACTTTTGGCTTTCTCTTTTTGCTCTGTCTGTTTCTTTTTTTGAAGGAGGAAGATTACAGTTTGCTTTTCAGTGACACATACGCTACAATCAAAATGCCTAGTTGTAGGAAGAAAGCAGAATATCAAACAGAAGAAAAGATGTGCACAGTGTGATTAAAATTTAAATGCTTTGGGAGAGTCTGTGTCAAAATATTTCGGGTGGTAGCCGTGTTAGTCTGTAACAGAAAAAAAATGAAAAAACAGCGAATAGTCCTGCAGCCCCTTAGAGACTAACAAAAAATGTAGATGGTATCATGAGATGAGATCTTCAGATGGATTGTACCCATGAAAGCTTATGATACCATTTACATTTTTTGTTAGTCTCTAACATGCTGCAGGACTATTTACTGTTTTTTGAGTCAAAATATGTAAACTGTGTTCTGCAGAGTGTCACAGTAAGACTCGTCATGTCAGTGGGAAAAAGGTGTTCTGGGGTTGGGCTGTGTGAGGAGGTATGCAAATAAGTGGTTAACTACTTTAGAATCTGCCATTTGTGCAGGCAGAGAAATTTAGTTTCTACGAAAGTGTTTGAGTACATCACAAGTTAGTAGGCAGGAGCACCATTGGAACTGTAGGATTTTCGTGTCTTTCAGGCAATACTATATCATGCCACCCTTATTTCTGTGCTGCCACTATTAGCGGAGCTACCTTCAGAGCTGGACATCTGGCTAGCTGTTGCTGTTCTACGGCTGCCCAGCTCAGAGGCAGTGCAGAAGTAAGGGTAGCAATACTTCAGCACCCCATCCCCCCGCAGTAGCGTTGTGGCCCCCTTTGGTGTTGGGTCCTTCAGTTTAATAAACTCTGATTTAAGGGTGTAACATGTTTATATTTTGCAATTTTAAAGTACTTTTTCATATTTTATCGCAACACCATGACATTTAAGATTTAAATATCTGAAACCACACCATTAAAGATTTTTAAAATGCTGTGACTGTGACATTTATAAAAATGGACAGTGAATTTGGTAGGGCCCTCTCCATGTAGGTCCCATGGATCCTGCAAAGGTGCTTTGAACATGTAATTCCTCTGCTTCTCTTCCTCCTCCAACCCCCCCAAAAAGCTGAGGCAGGAGTGCAGTTAGAAATCAGCAAACTCTGCACTTTCCTTTCACTCCCTGATGAAAGGGAATAACCATAAATGTTCCCTTATGAATTGAGGAGAGGCTTAGGCAGTAGGGCAGTTCCAGAGGGGGGAGCACCTCCAGCCAGTCTCTTTCAGCTGCCTGACGATTCTGTTTCTTTTCTGTATGGTTTTATGAGAAGCAATCCCATTGCAGGTACATCCCATTTTCCTGGCACAACCAAACCCTTACTTTGCTTTAAGTTAAGATAAGAAGAAGCTGTATAATAAATGTGATGGTCCTAGCTCTTACCAGTAAGGGGGAGTTCTTGAACAAACAGACACTCTCTCTCAATACATAGTAGATTCCAACGATCACAGCCAAATGACCCTCCATTATCTGACAGGTTACTGGAAACAGCAATTCAGAAAAGTCCGCCACGAAATTTAAATTCATGGTGGTATGGGGACAAAAAATATCCATTTGAACTAATGAGAACTATTTTGCTGTATGTTTTAGATTATATGCCATTCTTAATTTTGGTGAGTTCTGCTAGATACATAACCAAGAAACAGTATATGTATTTTTCCAAAATAAGGGTGCTCTGAGAATCATGACTGAATCCTAAAGCAAGTTCCACTTTTGCTGCACTGCTGAGAATCCAAAAGTGAAACTGGTTAGCTTATTTTTATTGTCCTTGCTGAGGGAAGTAAAAAAAACCCAATTGTATAATAAATGGTTTTAAAAAATAGAAAATATATTTATTTTTAGTAATTTAAGATGGCAAGTAACAAAGCGAGGGATTCTTTAAAATATTAATTTGGTGCTGTCAAACTGTTTTGATTTTCAGTTAATACATCAGTGCCCAATTTTTCTTCCCTTACTCAAGTGTAGTAGAATCTTTATATACAAAGACCCCCCACAGATTTCAGTGGATTTCTCACAAGTGTAGCCGTCTTTTTTGTTGTAACTAGACAATTTTAATGACATAATTAAACTAGTGTTAATTTTCCTCTTAGAAATGAAAAACAATGAGAGAAGGCTCATTGTGTTTTGAAATGAAATGGTGCACAGGGACATTATTTTTGGAGAACAGATAAACAATGAACTTTGAAGCAAACACAAACAAGGTAAACATAAAAAGTGTGGTAAAGAAATAAATGTAAACCGTATGCATTGGACTTGGTTCTGAAATTATTTTTGGTTGTTTTGGTGTTTTTTCTTTGTCAAGGAACTTGTGAAAACATACTTTGGATTCTCTATATTTAGAGAAAGAAGCCACACAGATTTTTCTTCCGTATTACTGTAGATATGGCTGCAATTCTGAAATTATTCTAAAGGGAGACAGCACTAAGCTATGGTAGCAGCTCATGGCAGGATCAGGACCTCTGAAACAATGTACATTTCCTGAAATGTTAAGGAGTGAATTGGACTTATCAATTTGTTCATTCTTGAAATCAAACATGGAGAAATTATAAGCAGAACGTTTTCCTAACGTGGAATACTGTACCGTGCGTTTTAAAGCTCCTAAATAAATTTTAATAATAATGGCATTGGTTAGGTTCAGTTCTACATGTGTCGTGCATTTGCTTGGTAGGAATAACATTTTTTTTCTTACTTGTGTAACATACCACAAGCCAGGGAGCCTAATTTCATTTGTAATCTTGCTTCATATTGCTTGAAAAATCTACTTGCAAGAATAGTCAGGAATTAAATTTTTCACAAATTCAGAGTTAATCCGCTTACATACTGATTGTAGCAATATATGTCTCTTGCTTGCTGAGATGGTTATGTTAACAACACATGGATTTACAGAAGCATGTAACAGATGCTGGTTTCAGGTGACAGTATAAAAGTTGAAATGCAAAGAAATTCCTTCCACATGTTATACTGAGCATGCTGTCTTGCAGTTCAGGAAAGCAGCTTTCTAGATTTACTTAATGCCAGACTTGTGCCAGCCTCCCTGTTTGAGATATTTCAGACTTTATGCTAATTTTATTTTAGAATTATATGATATTACAGACCTTCCTGAAATCCAATGCCTAACTGTACTGGCCTTGCTCAACCAAAAAAATCTTGTATTGACATCCATGTGAAATTTGCCTGAGGTGAGGGCTGCAGATGTGAACTTCATAATTGATTGCAGCATTTAATAATCTATAGCCATTGTCTTTGAAATGATTTACAAATATTAAATTAACATATTAACACCCCCTATTGAGGGATCTTGGCCCCATTTTACAATAGAGGAAATTGATTTAGCCTGTCCAAGGCCATAGAAGTGGGATATGGCATTAGAGGATAGGGGTGAAATCCTCGCCTCAATGAAATTACTGGCAAAATTCAGATCCAATTTCAGTGAAGCCAGTGAATTCTCAGCTTTTGACTTGGACCATAGGATTTGGGGGGGGAGGGGAGTGGGTTCTGAAAAAAAAAGTCCAGTACTGTCTAACAGTAATGGAATCTTACAAAGAAGCCATTTTACTCTATCTGGTGATGACATCAGTTAATTTTCTTCTCTCAGGGTGCTTGATCCCAAAGAACTTTTAAGTGGGGTCCAGACTAATGGGGAGGAATCATGAAAATGGGGGACTGAAAGGTACCTCAAGATGTCTACTTTTGAGTTCCCTTATGAAGAGGCAGGACCAAGAATAGACCAGCCTTTACATGCATTTGTCTATTCTTAAAAACTTTCAGTGACAGGAATTCCATCTCTTCTCAGCAGTCCTCCCTCATGGAATGATGCTTATTGTAACATTTTTTGGTAGGATTGAAATGATCCTTTCGTGGCGTCACTGTATACTTCCCAAGAGAGTGGGACGTATGGGAGAGTAGCGCTTCAGATGGTCCATTGCATTCTCTATATCCAATGTACTAATGAGCCTTATAGTTTCTTTAGAATAGCCAACATCCTGGATCAATTATGAGGCCCATATGTTTTGATTGTTAAAAACATACAGCAGACTTTCAGCGACTGCATTCTCCTCTAGCAATGATAACCAAATACTTTTCTTACCTCCTGCATCACCTAAGGATAAATGCTAGAATATTGAACTCCTGTTGGCCAATATTTGATCTTAAATTCTGCCTCAAAAGTTCTAAAATGTAGGCCATAGCTATTTTCTCCCTGTAGAGGCCAGGGTTATACTGCAGTTGAAATCAAGCAACCTCTCAGGAGCTAGGGTGGAGTGTGTATGAGAGTGTGTGTGGTATATAAACTGCACATTTTATGTGTGCTTTATCTGCACTCTTTTGGGTTCCTGGCTAGTTACCAACATTGCTCTTGATGTTGCAAAGATTGGGCCCCTTGTATGTGTGTGGTTTGAAAACTATCCTTAATTATGTAGATTGTACCAAGAATTTCAGTTTTAAAAAAAAATTATCAATGCCTCCCTTTGAGCACTTCATACTAGTAAATGAGATATTTTTCCTAACGGCCTGTAGTGCCACATATAAATAGTTTTTACAGACCCCAGTAGCTAGTTGTAACCAATGATAGGTGCCTGCTATTTCAAATTTTCCCCACTGTATTTAGTGGCGTGACATGAATTTGTTACTTTATTGTGATACTATTCAGTATAATTGGCCTGGTTTTGCAACGGACTACGAATAGCCATAGTTCCTGTCGATGCACTATTTTTTAAGTTTTATGTCGGTAGTGGCACTGGGACCTGCCTACAATATTGGGCCCATATTTTGTACTTCTGTGGCTATTTTCAGACATGGTTTTCTAAAAGTTAGGTATTCATGGAGCAGCGGGAGACTTATCCCATTTTTTTTCTTTCCCTTAGCATATCTGCACAGTGAATTTTAGTAACCCAAACCCTCTCCCAGTGTTCAGAGCAGCAGCATCGTGTATTAGGGGGAGTTGGTCCACATCCACCATTAACAGGTATGTTAGCCAGCCCCAAAGCACATTATGGATCATGATTTGTTGAGCTCAAAGAATCAAAACTGTGAAGTTCCTAGACACAGAATAATCTGTAGCATATCACTAGTTCTTGAAACGTTTCCAGGGGCAGTCACTGCTGGGTCCTTTCTGTTACACTCTGAAACAAAGTGCTAGTGCTAGACAGAGCCGGGAAGCAGAGGGGAGGGAAGCACTAGTTACCTTGAGGATGGGGCAATTGCTTTGACTTGGAGGGTAAACAAAGGTATTTCCTGTTGCCTCAGAAGAGAAGTGTGGGAGGTTGCTGAAAGAAGCTGTAGGTGGTTCCTGGTTGAAGGCAAAAGGGAGGAGAGTAATAGTGGGGCTTACCCATTGACCTCTGCATGCTGGAGGCCAAGGGACCCATGGAAGGGCCTGCCATCTGGCCTGGCTAAGGTGAGAGTTTAATAGAACAGAGGGAATGATGGGGGAAGGCAGGATTACATGTCATCTTAGAAGGGGTGGCCTGGCAGAAGAACAGAAATGAAAACGAGCCTGGATGTTGTTGAAGATGTTAATGTGTGTGCTAGGTACAAACAGTGAGGGGCTAGATGCTCGGGGAGTAATAAATAGACTGTTCTGAGACTTTCCTTTTGCATTAGCAGTGTCTAATTATTACAAGAACAGTTTAAGTGCAGTGAGTGGGATTACTGAGGCAAGACACCTGTTGTGGAGTTTTTAATGACCAGAATGGAGAAGAGGGATGGTAATCCCAATGTTAAGAGAGCGCTTGGGCATGGGGAGGAATCATTCCCAAACAGCTATTTGTATTAGGCTACGTCTAGACTACATCCCTTTTTCGTAAAAGGGATGTAAATTAGAC